>RSEF01000031.1:55751802-55794115 GCA_003993805.1 Himantopus leucocephalus
GGGGGCAGGTAGGAGGTGGAACTGTTTCACTTAAGCATTGGCCTGTCAGGGGAAAAGAAGCAATGTCTTTTTGCTGTGAAAAATATAGAGTTAGTCTTTGATTACTGACTGAAATCTCATAACTTTTGTGCTGTGAGGCATGAAACTCATCCTGTCAAAAGAATAGCACCTTCAGCGTACAGTCACTAAATATTTATTTCAGTGGCAATGTTCTGTAAAGCTTCGACTGCTTAGATTGAGTGCTACCCCCAGACCTTTTCCTTTTTATTGATTACATTAACACTTTTAACACTCTGCCTTCATAAATAGTCACCAGAGAGCATTCATTCAACATTCAGTGAAACACTTTTCCATTGAGTAACATTATATTTGCACATGCATAAATCAGATGAACTGTCTTTATCCAGTTGGGGTCACAGAGTGTTCAGCACACACACTTGATACCAGCCAGTGCCTTGAATGAACTCTCGAAGCAATAGATGTTTTTTCTGCCTTTTCTAGAGCTATTCTAAAAGCTTTCTAAGACCTGCTGAATATCTTGCTCCAGACCCGTCAAAAAAAGTAAAAGCAAGGGTGTAGATCGAACCTCCTGGGAAAAAAAAGTGCTCAACACAGCTGCTTGCCAGGAAATATGTCCACTTTAAAAGACAAGATAATTTTGATGAAATACTTGCAACATGATGAAATTTTATGGAGCCAAGTCATCAGCACGTGAGTAAGGATCACAAAGTTTAAGGAAGATGTGACAGACAGACCTCCTGAACTTGCCTTAGGATGTGAGTCCTCATGGTCAGATTTAGCATGAGTTGCGAGGAAAAACTCTGCAGAAAACATAGCAAGGCCTTCAGCCCGCCTCCCCCGTATCTGTGACCTGTGTTCTGACAACTTGCGTGTAAGCACTCAAAGTAATTTTGACCAAATACCACCAAACATGTACTTGTCCATCAAAAATGGACTTTTGACACAAGCTGGACCTGATTTGCTTTTTTTAACAAAAGCATTGGCAAGAGGTTGCCTTGATAAAATGTGGAAGTAAAATAAATTCTGGGGCTTTTTGAATTCTAGTATGAAGAAAGATTATTGCTCTCCAGGCAGCTCAGAATTTAATGCTGGCAGTGTCACATGAGGAAGCGTGTGGTTACATGAAGGAGTAGGGACACAGGTTTCAGCCAAGGGCTTTTATTTAACTAATGCATCAGCAATGCCTTACGTGAAAAATTGCTCAACATGCTAAGTCGTCACGCCTGTTATATCGGTGTGGTTGCCTTAGATAACCTCAGGGTCCACAGGATGGCACTGTGCCACAGTAGATGCAATCATCCTGAAGATGCTAAAATGATATTGGAAGGTACGATATAGTCTCACTGCAGCATTACAACCTCTGCTTATAATGAGAATCATCCCCACTTGTAGATACAAAAGAAGAGAATTGCTTCTTGAGTGATAATGTTTTCCCTTCCTTTTAGCGCTAGTACATATGGTTGAATGTGATACCTTTTTGGCACCTTATGTGATAGAAAATGTCATTGAATGTGATAGTCCACTTTTTATCCATTGTCCTTGGCTAGCAGGTTTAAATCAAAACAATGAGCACTTAAGGTTGTGAGAGGAATATATATACAAAATAAAAAATGTCACAAGGACGGGTGATAGTTTAAAACTCTGCAGAATCTTAAATGAGGTGATTTCCACAGCAGTCAGGAAAGGGTTTTGTGCTCAAAAGGCTGGCCTACAAAGTGTATAGATTAGAGGCACTTTAGAAAAGTACCTATTCCTATAATGGCCAACTCAACCCATTTATTTATTTGTCTATAAATACAATTTCCAAGGTCTGGTTTTTGTTCCAAAGCAGAGTAAACTAAAACTTCCTGGAGCCTGTTCAGATAAATCAGGCCTAATGATAAGAAGGAGTTCTGAACCCTCCTTGAGAAAGTCCTCATGAATTAAATATGTCCATATAATCTCTTCACTTATCTGGACACAAATGTGCTGCTGCTTTCATGAAGACTAAATATTTCTGGAAATGCTTAGGATGCTGCTATTCAATATGTATTTTCACGCCTGGCCTATATCAAGATTGCTCTCCTTGAAACTTATGGTTTCTCAGATGAAACAGGTTCTTCATCATTTTACAGACCATTCATAAGGGCTCATTTGGAACATTAAATGTAATTCAAGCCACTTCTACTCAAAAATAAGGTTAGCTTCAGTTGGATCTATACAGAGAAGGACTACCAATGATAACAGAAGTGCATAACTTTCCTTATGGAGATAACAAAATTTCATCTGAAGCTCAGAAAATAAGAATTAAAGGGAATATGATTAGTCACTGAATACTTGTAGAAAAGTATGTATGAACTGACCATGAATATTCTAACCTCCAGAAAATTAGTGTTTGGGTACAAATTTTAAACAGGGCATTTGGGAGCAAGAAACCTACACTACAGCAAAATGGAGTTTGATAAATGAACGTGTGGAAGTGAGAGCGATAAAGATATTCTGCACCTTTCAATATACTCACAAAATTACTTGTAAGCTATTTGCCATTAAATATTCATGCTTTTAAGCTTCTGTTAACTGCCTTTGGGATCATGGGACAATTCTCCCTTTTCACTGACAAATTCTACGGATTTTTCACTACCGAGACTATACCAAGATTTAGGGTGTATCCTTTGGATGGGCTGCTGCACTTCCCCAGTTTAGAAAACTTTTTTCTCTTTGGCTCCTGTGCCTCATTTATGCACTCAGAATTATACTGTTCAATAACTTTTGGGATCGGCAAGAAATTCACAATACTCAAACAAACTGTTTTGAGCATTTTCATCTTGTTCTGCAATTTACTTCCTCTCTTCACCTCTCTCCTAGTCTTACTTTGAAATTTTTGAGGCCTTCAGACTTTATGTTTTCCTAGTTTTATACAGTATAGCAGTTTCAGAATGTTTGTAGCAGAAAGGATGTGGGGCAGAAAGGATGTTCTTTAGAAACATTGCAATTTTATCTTTCACTTTATTACTGATGAGTTATTGTTTGCAGTAATGAAAAACAGTGGCTTAACACCTTTGCACATTAACTTGCTTTTGGGAAAAGGCCATAGCTTAGTACAACGTTTCTGTAGCACCAACGTACTCTAATACCTGTCTTAGTGGTCACCCTTCACTGTTAGGGCATCACTTGCCACTGGACACAATCTACCCAGTGCATGTCTCTACAGGACTCTCTGTTTAAGTCTATTGGCATTGATTAAGGTGTCTTAATTGGTTTTGTTTATAAGCAGACAGTAATTCACAAGTACTCTGTGTTTCCTCAGGTGCACTCTATGTGGGCTAAGCAGACTAATTTACTCACATGAATGCTTTTCATTCCTTCATTTGCCACCATAAATCTTCACCACCTGTAGGGGAGCATTCCTCTTCACAGGTCCTAAGACTCATCTAATTCGCCTTCAAAACTACCTCTGCATTCCACTTAGGTATGTAGAGATTTCCAAAAATCCTGGAGAATCCAGAGACAGAAATGCAGATCATGTCTAGTTGGTGAGTTCTCAGGTACTTTTCAGACTTCTCATAGGTTTGCTAAAGAGCTTTCTCTATGGTGATCTCTCCCCCGTTAACTTTCCAAAGAACCCAAAGTTGCTGATGCTTAATGAGTCCCTAATTAATTAATTTAGTGACTATTAGTAAATGAGGAGGTTAAATGAGAAAGTTATAAGCAAAAAGCAAAGTGCTGCAAAACAACAAACAGATGAATTTCTTAATTATTCTTAACTACTGGGAAGCTGTTCAACTTCTTCCACCTCCTTCTGTTACCCTTTCTTCATTACCTCCAAGAGCTCTCCTCCTGTCTCTCCCTTTAACCAAAAATTGTAAGCCTTTACAGTTAACAAGACCCCAGACTGCATGTATCCCTTTTTTTGCTGATGAACTTGCAGGCTAGGTTCCTCTATTTTTTTATGTGGTTCTTCAGTTCCCACCTTGTTTGTGCTCCGCTTTTCTTTCCATTGAGCTTGTTGTCCCAAATTTTAATACTATTAGGATCTGATTATATTTTAAAGTCTTTGTCCTGGGGAAAGCCAAGAAAAATGGGTTTCTGTTTACTCTTTAACTCCTTTCCTGAAAACAATTTGCATCTCCAGTGTCTTGCCTTTGTCACAGCATGAATCACACCCTTGTTTTACATTGTCTCATAACTATTGGTCGCCTACATCCCATCCACAGTAATCAGGGTTGAATTGAATCTATCCCTCTTTGTGTTGCTGATTAACTGGGAGGGGTAAGAAAAAAGAGAAAGAATGCAGTACATGATCTGTTCATTTGAGTGAAATGGAGGCTACATACACAAAATGACATTACTTAGGCTATTCCCAGAAATGGCTATTTCCTTAAAGTACACACTTCTCTCAGACAGATGGTAGTTACCGTCAAAGGTAGAAAATGTACTTCCCTAAGAGCCAGCCACTCTCTGCAGCTGAAACGTGCGGAGAAGGCTGGACCTGGAGCAGCTCATAGCTTTGTGCACAGACCCTACAAACCTTGCGTAAAAGATGTCAAAGCAGAGAGTCTTTGCATTCATAGTTTATGTCTGTTTTCTGCTGCAGGCATCGCAATGGTCTTTCTAAACGTCACAGCCTTCCTACTGAACTCAATTTTGGTTTGAAAGAACTGGGTTCTTTCATGACAATTTTGTTCATGGCTCTGGGACTCCTGGTTAGCAAGAAAAGCAATGAACATTTTTCTTCACAATGTTTCAGTAAATTTCTCTAGTTTCCAGGCTTTTTGCAGAGCAATCCCAGAGAAGGCCAATGCCGCTACTGCCCTCTACACTGGTGCTTTCAGGCTTAACAGCCTTGGCTGCTACAACCCTGTACGGCTAGAAATGTGTAAGTGCCTATATGACAAGTAAATTCGATGATTTTATTTCTATTTTCATTCACCTTCTAATTATTCTTAGAATTAGCGGTGAGTATCAATTCATAGAAGTCTGAAGTCCATCACATGGGACATGATTAATTTGCCCTTTCTGTGAAAAAAAAGCCCACATATTATGTGGGCACAAAATCTAGTCAAGATTATGCCGCTGATTACAGACATAGCTCAGATAAGTTACACTCAAAATCTTGTAATGGGCAAAAAAGGAATTCAATGGTATGTAAAATCAAGAGTTTATTGTCAGGATAAGTAAAATCTTAAAAGCCTAATCAAAGAGCTGTTATTAGTCCAGATCTAATTATTATTTAAAAAAAAGGGGGGGGGGGGGAGAAAAANAACAAATACTGTTACCAAGAAAAGTCTTAATAATAATAGTATAGTTAAAATTACATATACATTTCCAGATGCTACCCCTTTTCCAGGTGTTTTGCTCAAGCTTTCACCAATCCCCAGGGTCATGATGTTGATGTCTTCAGTCTAGCAAGGAACACAGCAAGTTGTCAACATCCCAAGTCCTTTGCTTGGAGCAGCATGATGATGGTGAGAGTTTCTTCTTCCTTACTCTAGGATCTATTTGGAGGCTATTTTATGTTTGCTAACATGCTTTACACTTTAGTCTCTCCTCATCGGCCTTTTTCACATTATATACTTGTTCTTTGTTGCCTTTTTTACCCTTAAAAAGCTGACTTTACCCAGGTCCAGGTCTGCATTTGCTTAACTGATCAATGATGAGTTGTTTATAGCTGTAGGCTCTCCAGTGCTGGCCTGTGCCTTGCTTCTTATCACCCCATGACTGCTCCTTTACTAAACATCCCGCACCCCCACTTCTCAAGGGTTCTGCTATCGTACCAGGCCTGTATTCCTCTATGCTACGTCACCATCTTAGCCATAAATATTTCATTCTACACAGAATAATGGCTTGTTACAGCTATCTACATAAAAACTATGGTTGTACTACACAAAGATAAGCAAAAGTAAAATAAATTAGGCATAGGTCTTCAGAAAAAATACTGCTGAGGCTAAACCATGAAAAAATAAAGCTCCAGGCAGCCAAAGAAAGGTTCAGACAAAATTAGCCTAAGAAGCCTCAGTCTTGAGGTCTTGCAAACTCACCGTAACACCTGCGGCATATTAATAACTGTGACAGTACTGTACTTACTGAGCTATGTAGCGACAGGTAAGCTGTAAACAAATGCCCTAATGCCTTAATGCATTAGTAAGTGTCAATTAGTGTGCAATTAGTAATGCATTCCATAAGTGTCTAAATTTTCGGGCTCAAGTCATTTTGCGTTACCAAAGACTGTACAGGACATCAGTTATCCCACAACAAAGAAATGAGTCTCCAAAAGAGAGCTGGGCATCCCAACAGCACCTGACATAGAAAATAAAGTAGCGGGCTCCATCACAGCAGCCGGTCTGTGGACAGACCACTTCAGTTTTCAAGGCTGCCAGCCTTGTGCTGCTCTCGTGCACGGCATTAATTCATTTGCAAAATGCATACACCATTTTGAAGCTGGTGAATGTGTAGATAATCACAGCTAATCCTGTGCATTTTATTACTTGAGAGGGGAAACATATATTAAAATATCTAATTATTTATTTTGTAAAAGGGGTTTGTGTATTGCACTGCAAAGACCCACCACTACGTTTTGACTGAAAGCGTAGAACAAGTGGTAGGACACAGTTGCCACCAGAAATTAATGAATTAGACACATGTATGCTGCAAGTAGGAGGCTTTGGGGATTTGAGTTTCCCTAGCAAAGTAAGATACTTTCAGTAAAGCTGGTGTTACCTCTTGCATTTTTATCAAAACCTCACATTGTACTAGGTACTTTTGCACTAAAGGCAAAAGAAAACTCCCACTTATTCCAAGTCAGAAGGACTAAACACATGGTAATGAAAGATTCCCTGTTGCCCTAGGCAAAATTAAACAAATGACCCAAAAGGAAATTTGTACAGAATTTAAGCTCTAAAACTCAAACCCTGAAAACCCAACTCACCTCTAATTATCTTGAAGAAACCTAATGTTGGTCACGTTAAACATCATTAAGATGCAACAAACACCCTCAATTAGATTGCAGATGTTGAGCATCTTCTTCAGTCTCACCTGTGACTCAGGGCAATGTGCCTTCCCAGGGTGTGAGACAGAAGAAAACCCAGAAAAACTTTCCCAGTGCAACTAAGACAAATTTTGCTATCAGATTTGTCTGAAAGAGGTCAACATAGCGATGAAACAAAATATGGATTTCTGAGCTTTCCAAAATCTCATGGTCAATTTTTTTTTGTAAATTTCACCATTTGTGGCTTTTCGTTTTGAAACCATTATTTTTTATTGAAAGCTAAACAATACGAGTGGAATAAAAGGTTACATAACACAAAAAGAAAACAATACACCTTTTTCTATTGAACAAAATATTTCAGTCTGACTTAACTTTCAGTTTTGTGTTACTTAGTTTACCAAAAAGCTGAAGAAAGCCTGTTTTGTTTTGCCAATATGAAAGTTTTCTCAAGGTTTTGATCCATTTGCAAAATTTGAAAAACTCATTAATTGCTTTTTAAGTTTTTCCTCAAATAACAAACCATATATGTTGTACTCTGTTTTCCTTTATTCCCCAGTGTTTCACGTATGTTTTTGTTATCCCTGAATTGTTTTGATTACAAATAATTCTGATGTGCTGGCATAGTTAGTTACTTAGTCTTACAAGCTCAGGTGATTCAATGTATATTCATCCACCTGTGTACTAAGAAAGACACCATTTATATGGTCTTAATGCAGAGAGTGATAACACTATCTGGGCAACCCAGTATGAAGTAGTATTTCAAAAACATGTCTGTGTATCAGCAGCTAATATTACATCAGACAGATTTACATTAACAGAAGGCTCATAAATTCAAACAGCAATCAAATTAACTATCAAGACTGTGGGTTATTGGCAATCCCCTTGAGGTACGTTTACACTCCGTAGAAGCCTTGGTGAGTAAAGCAGTTCATTAAAGACAGACTCTATCTTAAATCGGAGGCTCCAACTCAGGAGACATGATGCCAGATGGATGTGGCTCGTTAGAGGAACTTGGTCCTAGCTCTAACGAGCTATGAATCCATCCTGCCAGCTCTTGGGCAAACAAGCAGAGTGGTGGCAGGAAACCAAGCCAAGTACAGCTGGCTAATAAGGTATGTAATTGCCTTGTTCCTTTGCATTGGCTTTCCAAATCTAGCAACTATGTTGTTGATTTTGCCCTTTAGTAGTTTAAAATTCATTTTGTTTTCCATCAAAATCTTGTGTTATGTTCACAGTGACTTAATTGAAGGCAAAACACAGACCTGTGGCCAGCGTTCCTCTCACAAGTTCCAACACCCATTGTCAAGAACTCTCGTTCTACTAAGCTGCAAGGGCGTGATATGAGGTGATGATCATGAGTCTTAAATGGCAGAGAGGAAATCCCCTTTATTGTGGCCTGCAGCAAGGCAGCAGCAAAGGAAGCTAAGTTTTCATGTTCAAATATCAGCTTATGGCATTTTCCTCGTCAATGTTCAGAGAGTCACCAGTTTCTTTTAAAACACCTCTGGTTAAGGAGATGATATCACCCCTCTACTCAGTACTGAAGGAGAGGACTATCCTCCCAGCCCAAATGAAGATAAGCTGTGTCAAGGACTACCTGATGGTCTTGCTGTGAGTAGCACCTACATCTGAGGAATGGTCAGGTTTCAGACCTGACCTGACCCCATGTGCCATTGGTTTGCTCCAGACAGTCTCCCTGCTCAGCAGTCTGTCTGGTTTGCATTCTTTCCTGACATCTTCCCATGAGCTGCTTTGGGAACTCAGCCACTTGGGATTTTACTCTAGGCAGAAGCCACCTAAAAATTACACATGGCAACACCCAGCACTGCAGTACCTGAATCCTTTTTTGGAAAAAAACAATTTTTAATTTAATGTGCAATATCTACCCTTCTCAGAACAAGAGAGCAAAAAGGTGGTTGCTGCTAGGAATTACATTTTCATTGCGTTCTTTGGGAAGCAAAAGGACACCAAAGTTATTGCCTTGCTAGATGCTAGAAGTGTAGCACAACATGCATGCACATCCAGCCTGGTTCAATCTTTTTCTCAACTAACAATGAAAATTTGTAGTTCTAGTTGCATATCAAATTACATAGCTGCAAGGAAAAAACTAAGGGAAATCCTTGCCTTTTTAAGCTTTAATTTGAATCTACATTTTTATTCTTTTTCACTGTATCAGCTAGCGTTTGCTAAACATACTGGAATAAAAGCTTTCCTTCACTCTTCAGCCAGTAACTCTACTAAAATCAAGACCTTGTTAAGTGAGCACAGCAGATTCACACTGCTGTTGAAATGGTTAATATGGCAAGAGAATGCTCAATTTACCCAAAAATTCTGATTTGGTTGACAACTGTGGAGTAAAGCAAGTAGAATTATTGCCATTTAAATTTTATATCCCACTGGAACAACTGCTTAGTGCAGAAGCTGCTTCAAACATAGGGATTATTGTTTAGTTAAAAATAATTATGGGAACAGCTAAGAGCAAAACTAATTCCTAGGGATAGAGTGTATATTATTGTCACCACTGCACTGACAAATATGACTCTGATAATCTTAAGATTAAAATGTGCTCGAGCAGATCCTGGCAAAATAAACTGCAATAGATTTAAAGAAAACTTAGATGTAGAAAAATGTAAAAGTAAAAAAGACTTTTCACAAGTAAGTGCTCCATTAGAACACAAAATGAATGTATTAGTACCAGAAGGTTACATGAAATCAGATGGCAGCTGCATCCTGATTTATATAAGTGCTGTGATTGTCCATATTTTTTTCCTACTTTCTTCATACCTGTTTTTTCGTGAAAGGAAAAAGAGAAACTCTCACCCAACTTCAACTAAGCTATTTCAGAGTAACATTAAAGCTTTGACTTAGGCTGACAAATGACCTCCCCGTAGGGATCTCTTTCTCTGCACAAAACTGGCCATTGAAAAATATTGTAATCAGACATGGTTGTGATTTTATTGGAATAAGCTTATTCATTCCTGTTGGCTGTCAAGCAAGTTTCTGCATGAACCATTTATCAAAAAATCAATGGGAGGCTTTTGAATATCATTTTTCTTGAAAATGTATAGAAATACCTAAGCTTCATAAATGTATTGATGTGTGTCCCTCTGTGTGTGGGGGAGTGAAACGAAACTGTCTGTACGATGAAAAATGACAAGGAGCTCTGTAGTTCTCTCAGATGAGGTCCCAGGGTGGCAAGGAAAAACTTTCCCAAAAAATGTTCCCAAAGTGTTCCCAAAACGTTCCCAAAAAACTTTCCATCCAGTAGGGACACTGTGGGGATTTCCCAAATCAATGGAAGAATAAATGAGCAAAATGACTTCCATAAATGTGAAATGTAAGACAACTGTAGAGATAAAAAATGAGTAACACTCTGAGAGAGTTTCTAAAACCTGGATTGCATCCTGCAAAAAGAGGCATCCTCATCATGTTCTCTTCTTGCTGGATGCTCTGACTTGAGCAGCTGCCACAGACCACTGTCAAGAAATGGATATGGGATAGAGAGATCATTGTTCTAATGTCTTACTCTTATTCATATGTTTCATATATAAAACAGTAAAGAAGAATTTAGGTAATTTAAATATATGTTAACAAACTCCAATTGCACAGACAGAAATAAGAAAGGAAAAATAAAAAGTCAGCATTCCTAGTACATATATGTAGATAAATTTGCTCCATGAAAAGGCACATCAAATCAAAAGTTTCCATTATTTTCTTTAAGTTACCATTATTCTTCAGCACAGAGCTCTTGTTTCAAAGACCATGGGAACCTATGTTTATTCCGATAGCGTGGTCCTGCAACCACAAGCACAACCGGTTTTGTCTGCTGAGCAATGACTCAGTGATTAACCCCAGTGCACTGAAGGACTTCAGCCATTGGACCACTTTGACAATACTTGTTAATTATCTGCATCTAGATCAGATGTTCTTCCACAAAGGAAAGTACTGGAGATCTGGAGTATGGTGACCTCAGAGTCAGAAATAAATGCCAGGTCTGCTTGGACCTATTCCATTACCCACTAACTGATCCAGGTTTTCCTCTAATGCTCGTATGAAGACACATCTCAGTTCAAACACAGTCCAGCAACTTTTTGTTGAGGCTCACCAAAAAATTGCTTTAGTAAAAACATACGGAAGGATGCACTGTGCGTAAATGGAATAAATATACTTACATGGGCAGCGATATCACATTTGTAATGTGTATAAAACAGGAAAGTAACTTTAAGCAAACACGCATGGAAAATAAGATGTGCAGAGAGAGAAAGGAGATGTCATGACATTCCCTTATAATAATACAAGGTGTGTAGAGAAAGACTGCCTTATTTCCATGCATCTTGCAGTGTGTGCAGCCCATGGGACAAAGCTTCACAGGAGACCTCACCTTAGGCAATGTGCATTTTACCTCAAATTGAGGCTTCTGTTAACGCTTCAAAGACAGCAGTGGAGAGCTATGTACCCCAGTATTCTCACCTTGTATGCTGAATTCTTTTCCATCTGTAGTTGATAAATGATCACAGACATTTCATTTGGTTTGCCAACTGAGAACTGTGAAATGTGGTGTGTCAATAAGAGAGATAACATTTCTGAAATTAAATAGATTTAGATCTGCTGGAGAATACTGGAGAACTTAAAAAGTACTCTGATGTCATTAACATTTTTTTTAAAGTTCTGGCTATAATATATGAATGTGGATGAGATGGACAGATCGATGGAGAAAAGACTACTGTGATCCCTAACTAAAATTAAAAGAGATAAAGATAGGTTGAAATAACATAAAGTAATATTGTTTGGAAGTAAAGGTGGCAAAACCAAAAGGGATTTATGTGATGTAACTGTAATAGAGAACATCAGAATAAAGCCATTCATTTCAGCATGACACTGATAAAAAGACAAGGAAACACACAGGAAAATTAAAAAGAAAAGAAAGTTAATGAGGGCCTCAGGAAGCATTTTTCATGCAAGGAATCTTAATATTCCAGCTTGCATTCAAGAGCAAATTGTAAGACAAAAGCTGTGTGATAATTCAAGAAAGAGATATGTAAAATGTCATGCTGTTATGCTGATTACTGGCTAGATTTATGATATAAACTTCACAAATTACAGTATATAGAGTGGAGAGGCGGAATAAATATTCTTTCTAAAACTTAATCACTTTCTAACATGCAGAAGCTACAAGGTGATTCTTCAGAGACCAAAAATGTAACCTGCAAAAGCCTTTTTTTTTTTCTTGTGTGTGTAATCTTAATCTTAAGAGGAAATTGGAGTATTCAAATCCATCTGAGACCACAAAAATATAGTATTAGCAGAGTAAATTACTCTCATGTTCGAGCTGCCAAAAGCAATTTAGTCTGTGTATATAGAAACAAAATCACAAGATTAAATCAATATGTTTTTCCCATGTTTGTGGAGAAAAGATAATTGATTAGAATAGCAGGTCACATCTATACTAATGTACCATTCAGTAGCTGACATCATCTCTCTATCTTTAGAATGAACAGCAGCTCATAATACTCACTTACATACCTTTTAATTACTTTGCTTTGTAGCCAGAAAATGGAAGGCTAACTCATTAACCTTCTTTGTCTTTCAAGAAGGTGTTTTTTTCTTAATGTTTATGCCTGTTTGGACCTTCAGCTATTCCCATAGACTGCAGAAGTATCTCTTAGCAAACCTGGTCAGCTGCAAGTTCTCTTTCATAGCTTAATATATTCAGCAATCTGTTCTTCATGATTCAAACGCATATTCCAGTCTTATCAGTAAATAGAAATTTTGTAGGCTATTTTTCCTATTTCTAGGAGTGAAGCAGTTTTTGCAAAAGCTAAAACTATTCTATAGATTGCTTTGTTGGTGGCAGACAATTCAGAAAGGATCTTATAAATAACAGTATAAAACACTGATTTAAAACCAAGGCATTCCTCTTGTAACAAGCATTTCGCTTACTTATGAGTAATGACCCCTATTTAATGCATTGTTAATGCCTTCCTAAAGCAGAAGCATCAATGTGCCAGGAAGGAAAGAGAAATAGATTTCCTGGATCATTGTGGAATTTTTCAAAGTCAGGACTACAAAATTGGATAAAGACAAAGAAACCCGAATTAGAGCAAAATTACCAGAAAGCAATAGTTCTGTTGCCCTTAGGGTGTTTTGTTTATTTTCCTATAAGAAGACCTAGAAAAAGAAGAAAACCTTATAATACGAATTTCTCCAGAAAATCAAGACACCTTTGCACCTTTCTGCAGGTTGCAGTTACATTAAGGTTACATCATGGGTGTGAAAGAAATGCAGAGAATTAGAATGTGTTTCATCCTCCCCCACCCTCAAAAAGAAAAATGCATAGTCATTTAAAGGGGACCATAGAGGAGTGCGGCTGCAGACTCCATCCAATTTTGGTAAGAAGCTGTGATAAGCACAAGGGAACAATTCTTCACTTCAAAGGAAGCTTTAAGTGACAACAGGTTAAAAGCTGTCTTTGTCTAATCAGTTATTTAAATACTACTAATCATCTGGGCTATGTGCCCAGCTCAACGCCTATAATTTGAGGGTCCTAAATCTTACAAAGGGTAACCTCATACCCAGATCAGTGATTTTTACGTGCTTTCAAGTTATACAAATGGACTCCAAGAAAAGCTCACAAATTTACACCTTTTACACCTTAAAAAGCAGCCATACACTGAAATGTAAACTACATGTTTACAAAATTACACTATCGTATTTTAAGGAAGCTACAAGCAGGGGAAAACAGCCTGAAGCCAGGAACGCAGCAATTAAGGTATGTAGTAGAAACGTTAATTGAACGTTCTTATGCAGGAGGGCAGAAGGAAATGACCTAATGCAATGGACATAAGGCCATGGCAGCAATTCTGCATTAGTCTCTCCTCCTGCCTCTTTGACACCCATCTGCACCTTTTGTGTCATCCCCTGGGCTGCACCTGCACATCTGCTTGTGCATCCGAGCAAGTCTGGAATATGGGAACTTCCTGATCTGAAAAATAACCCTTTTTTCTTATCTATCCCAACATAAACTTTGCTGACTGATCAGACCCCTGGTCCAGCCCACCACATGACTGCACAAGCAGTTGGACAGGAGCAGAAATTAAAGACCTGGAGCAAAGAAGAAATTGTTTATGTTGATTCAAATACTACTGCTGCATACCCGAGCCTAAGAAATTGGGAAGCTGAACTCTTACTAGGAGAGAATAAATACCTTTGTCATTTCATTCTGGTGTAGAGAAACAGCTGGAGAGTGAGTGCACCAGCACGAGTAACCACCTTTAATAAAAGCAGCAGAAAGATTTGGTTTGGGAACTGAGTGTATATGACAGCCCTGGGGCAGTTTGCAGGAACTAATCAGTCACCCTCACAAGACAGGCGAGGTTGTGGAGCTGGTGAGACAGAAGGTAAGCCTAACAATGGTCTCCGTTGTTTTATTAACTGCAACATTCTTCTATTTTTGTCAAACTCTTTTTACGGAAAATACAGAAAGGCAAAGGCTGGCACTTCCTACAACTGAGCCTTCTGTGGAAGCTGCAAGAGTCTGAGGGGTAATCCACCAGTGATGACAAAGATCTGAGTATAAAGAGGTAACAAAAGCTGCCAGGATAAGGTTCAAAGACGAACTCCTAAATACCTGGAGATCTTATTGCTTCCTTAGTGACCGTGTTGTCATTACGCAGACTTACGGCAGTGTAACCCCAAAGACTGTCGGCAGGGTGCAGGGATGAATCAATCTCAAAGCCTGATCTCATCAAAAGGATGTGCCTAACACCCTGCAGTTCAGGCTCGGTATGCTATTGTTGTTGAGGCTGCTATGATGAAGTTTGCCATTTTCCAGCGTCACAGCACCATACACAATCAAATATTCATGATTAAAATACATTGCTATTCCCAGCAGGAGGGAGGCTGTGGCACTCCCTATCACAATGCTAGCCTGCTCCCGAAACTGGGATGCTAGAAATGATCATCATGCAACAATCAGTAATGACGACAACATACTCTACGTCCTCGCTCAAAGCACATCCAATGCACACCAAATTGCTGTGCGTGCTTTCTGCGCTCCGTCTTAGCTATTTCCTTCTACTAACTTCTCACAAGAAGACTGTAATATCATTCCCAAGGTGTTCAGCAGTCACCTCTTTAATAGCTGCATGATGCTTTTAGGTAAAAAGTGAATGAATATTGTATGAGAACGGACCAGGAAGTCATGCTGACAGCACACATAGATTGGGTAACAGCTTTCTTGTGATGGCCACAATGGCGAACTTACATGAAATGCCAGTAGTAGTAAAAATCAATCTTGACATAAGAAAAACTAAATGTCTTACAGTCTTCTGAGGGCAAAAATAAGGTTCAGATCATATAAGATAACAGAAACTCCAGGAAAATCCAATGGGGTGTTATGCAGCAAGAGACAGCTCATTTGTGAGCTGATGAAGATGCAACTCATTACCTTTCTGGGCTTTGAAAACCAGGAAAGAAATTATATCCCAGAACCAGCTAGAAAATCAAAACTAATGCCCAAATTAATGCTAAGGCGAATGTGGACAAAAACTGCGTGGAAGGATAGTGCAGTGACATACTCCAGGAGTGATGACTGAAGGGATGTTAGAAACAACAGCAGGGCCCAATCCAAACTGGTTTTGTCATTTCATCGGTAGCTGAATTTTAAGACTCTTACTGTCGGAGTTTGACTTAACCATAGCTATGTGGTATGTTAAGGCTGGAGAGCCTAATGATGTAACTTGTTTCATTTCTTTGACTGATGAATTTTGATTTAATTGATCACCTGTGAATTATACTAAAGGACATTTCAGCAGTAGCTAGTAGTGAATTTCCACTCACTGCAATAACTGCTGAAACTTTATTCCTAGCTGCAAAATAAATTCACATTCTGGAATGCCTCTTTGAACCAAATAGTTAAGATTTTAAATGTTTGTCTCCTACAGGAAGGGATAAAAAGATGGAGTAAAAAGATTGAATAATAATATTGATAAAGCATTTATTTATAAAGGATGTACAAATTATGATTCACTTGATTATTTGTAGAACCAAAGGCTCTGCCCAAAACCCTGGACAAGGGGCTTCTTTTTCTTGGGGATATCACAATGGCTTCTCTACTTGTGATTTAGCATTTTTTTCTGCTTTCCTATATCCTTCTGGGAGTCTCATCACTCCCAGGTGCACACGCACATGCCTCTACCCATATTCAGCTTTGCTTCCACTTTATCATTCACAAAGGAATAATCTAGTCGACCTTCTGCTCAAAACTTCTCTCTTGAGCAGGGATGTGGGTGTGATTTCTTCAGCAGTCTGATTACAGTGGGAAATTTTTCCCTCTCCCCCTTTTTTTTTTAGCTGTTTCAAAAGCTACTGTGTTACAGTTATTAGACACATATAACTTCACTGGAAAGAGGAGCTTTAGCAGTTTTAGCAGCTTGAACATCCATCTTCCCACTAAACTGAATAATGTTCTCTCCGTGACTAAGCAGTAGTCAACATTTTTGTACTTTTATACAGAAATTCAACAATGATGATGGCTTTGACATTAAATAATGTATGGTTAAAGGATAAAATTGTATCAACAAAGAAATTTTCCAAAATCCGGGAAGAAGTTCAGCCTGCTTGGCAGAGGACACTGAATTCACAAATAACAAATGGGTGTTAAGTAACTACCATAAGTCAAGTGGCAGAAAAGATCCCAGGGGCTATAGGCAGACCACAAATTTTAAATTGTGTTTTATGTTAATATTGCACTGTTTTACAAAAGGTACAAAAAGAAATTACTCTGCTCTACAATGATTAGTAAACTCTCAGCTGGGACGCTGTCTGTTGTATCATGAATTAAAGGAGAAGTAGACACACCTCAGAGCGGGAACCACTACGCTGTGGCAGGCAAATACCTGTTTTGGGAGGCTTAAATAAGTTTATCCAATCTTAGTGCATGGGAATAGACTGTATGTCTTCTTGACCTCCTTTTCAGCCCTTTTTAGACTTGAAATTACACACAGTAAATTTAGAGAAACTAAAGGTAGAGCAAAATGTTCTTACAAACCAGTATTTTAGCCATGGCTCCACTGCTTCAGGATAAGCCCTGGCAGCTGATAAGTCATGGTATTGAATTTTAACCTCTAAACCCATATGTGGTTTCAGAGGTGGTAAACTAAGAGTCTGCCTCCTTCTTTCTCATGCTCAATAGCAGTAATCCTTATCAGTGGAGAAGGCTCAAACTAAATGAAAAGGATCTATGGACTGTCTCCTACTATATTCCAGATAGCTCTAATGTCTTAACACTTTAGGTAAGATGCCAGGTCCATCTATTTTCCCATTCACTGGGGTGGGGTAGGTGCAAGACTGGAGTGAATTGACTTTTCTTGCCTTCAGTGGGAACTGTGTGACTTTTCTGACTGCTATGAAGAGGCCTTTTATAACTATGATGGCTGAAGCATATATTTATTCGGTGTTGGGAGAATTTCATTCACTAAGTATGTATAGCTGAGTTCCTGAGGAGCACAGTTTATCATATAAAATCTGAATAAATATACATTAAAAGTAGGCCAGTGTTCTGCACTAATTGAATTTTGCTGCATATTCTTTAAGGAGACCCCTGACAGTGAAGTAGATTTGGTCAGCCTTGGACTAGAGTGTGAGAACAAATGCATTACTGTTTAAGAGCTATACACACACTTAGTCTTTGATAATGAAGGTCATATAGGTTTTTCAAAAAAGAGAAAGCTCAAGCCATGGAGGGAAAAGTGACTCCACCTTAAAAAAACCCCACCAAATCAAACTCCAAATATTAATCCAGAAATGCAATTGTTACCAATTTATTTCCTTACCTCTTTAGCTGAAATAAGAGACTAGCTATTTAAGTATCAACAAGAATCAGTGTTATTCTAGGCCATTATTCTCATCTTGATGCAGAAGAATTAATCATTCAATCATAATGATAAATGTCCATTAACTACTGCAAAATCACACCACACATTATTTGGAAAAGTATATGACCTCTATATGAAGTTTAAATGAATTTATTCTGATCATCTTTAATCGACTATCAAATTAATTCATAATGTTTGGAATAGTATTACTAAGCTCCTGGAAAGCAAGTTCACTGAACAATGTCGCATATTCATTACTTTCTGAAGCATAATGTAACCTAAAGTGCTATGAAATGATCTACAGTTATAATGGCGATACAAGTTGACACTTTCCTCACCGAAGAAACTACCACAAACAGCCAAATTTCTTCTTTATTATCCAACAATCTTTTTCCATTGTTAATGAGAAATTTTATTTTATTTCCCTCTGTTTGCTTCTCAGACTGGGACCCAGACAGTGAAGCCGCAGGAACAAGGGGTCTGACATACTGCCTTGAGTGAATACCTGCAATGTCTCCTCCTCTGTCGGAGCTGCCATCCCCATGAGAGAGCCTGCAGAAGTGCGAGGGCATCTGCATCTCAACTGTTCCTCTCACCATAAACCCAGCTTCATGGATGCCAGGTCCTTTGAGCCAACTCTGCAATGAGGTTAGCATTTTTGGAAGACTGGTAGGGGAGGACAGTTGTGAGCAGTTACATCCATAGCCTCTGGAGTAAGATTTTGCCTGGAAAATAAATGCTAGAGGGTGTCCATTTTCTGCCTAACATTCTTTCCAGCTTGCAGGGTGGACGATGGGAGAAGCTTTGCATTTACCTTCCCAGAGCAGGTAACGCACATGAGCTGAGCTGGCAGCAGAGGTCAGCGAAGGATGATGTATGGTCTGCCACCAGTCACCACAAGCAGGATACTACCAGTGCAAGGAAAGGCGAGGGAAGGCACAAAGACCCCCCTTATATGAAAAGTGATATGCAACTTCTTTTTCATGTAACTTGGTCTCCTGAACTGTAAGTTGATTTAAATCTGCTAGCTTAATTGTTTCATCTAAGAACAAGATCAGGTGGTGAGACATTAGAAAACGTTCCAGAAATAATGTGTCCAAAGATGTCCCCGGGGCAATGCTACCTTCTTACATTTTTCTAAATCTTATTATTCAAAAAACTGCTTAAGCATCTCGCTGATTTGTTCCAAGAAACCACATATGAGTACGGTTTCATTGGATCTACGATCCTGGTGTCAGACTTATTTTCTAGTTTTGAGGCATAATTCTTTTTTATTATTGTTTTTCACTCAGTACAGCACAATATTTTAGCCCTAATCAAGCACATCGTCCCATCGAGCTGACTTTCCTGAGGCTGCCTTTTAGTTTACTCAGTGGTTGAGCAGGTCGTTAAAAGCACGCAGGACTCTGCCACGTCGTGAATCACAGGATAGGAAGTTTTACTCCTTAGCACAACACGGCCAGCCAGCTCCAGCTTTCCCCGTAGACTAGAAACTCAGGAACACTGTCAAGATATGACATTTTTTGTCACATTTACTCTTAAAATGTCAGTTCACACTCAGATTTGAACACAGGCAAAGGGATGGAAGTTTGGTGGCCTTTTCCTTATTCTGCCTCTGTTTGATGTGAAATCACACATTAATACATACAGCCACACGACATTTCAAGATGAAATATTTTTCAGCAACATGAAAAGCAGGAAAGGACTGAAAAGTGTCATAATTTTCCAAACTTGTCAATAGAGTGCAGAGTACATCTGATAGAAGACTTCGCCTTGTGCATTTGTCATGATACAAACGGCACTTCGTCCTCAGGGGACCCGCTTGGTATGTTCTAGCCCCTTTTGCCCAGAGATGAATTAGTGCATTTAAAGGAGAGCACAGAGGCTGCTTTCTGAGGCTTAGGCCTGACTTTGTTCTTGGTCGCAACTCAACTCACAGAAAGCATCATTCACACCCACAGACACTCACAGGCCCAGGTTTATGATTAATCCCACCGCAGTGTGCTCATACATGTATAACAAAAATGGTCCCTTTGTGGAACCTGATGGACTAAAACAAGGGAACAGTATATTCAGTCAGTTTTTTGACCACTAGGTAAAAAGTTCAAATTCAGCCCAAACTGAAGGATGAATCAAGTATCGTATTTGGACTTTCTGAAATTTTTCTCTAAAAGCAGTATGAGTGAGAGTACACATGTACAGGAAAAAGTGATCACAGGAGATGAGGAGGTAAAGAAGGAGCATGCTCAAGAATTTGTAATGCATTTGCACTTCTGTTAGTAACTGCACATAAAATGTCACTTGAATTC
Source organism: Himantopus leucocephalus (assembly GCA_003993805.1). Lineage (NCBI taxonomy): Eukaryota > Metazoa > Chordata > Aves > Charadriiformes > Recurvirostridae > Himantopus > Himantopus leucocephalus. The sequence continues at coordinate 55,771,971 of RSEF01000031.1, forward strand.
AGCACGTAATTGTTCTTTGCCTCCCTGATGTCTTGTGGGAACATTCCCTTTAGCACCTTGATTTTGTTTTCTCTAAGCTTAAAAATGTATTGGCACCAGTAATTGCCTAATCTGGTCCAGATACAATATGGTACGGTGCAGATTTATTATACTGCAACAACAAATTAGGAATAAAAGCTCCAGGGAAGCAGTAAATTGAAGCTGCAATAATTCTTCTCCAAGTGCCACGCACAGAGTCTGGTGGAGCATCCAGAGCGCTGCTTCCCAGCCACTGCTAATGCTGATCTACAGGAGGCTGCTCTTCCCACGCCTGGCGGGGAGCTGAGCACACCGAATTTAAACTGCTGGTAAATCGCCTGGCCCCACCCCACACTTCTCTCCTTTCCCTGCCTCTGGATGGGAGTTGTTCTGCCCTTGGTGGAAGGTGAACGCTCCCCGGGGCACCCTACATCCCCTTTCTGTCCAAATGAGGTTGTAACCACTGCAGCTCAGCCCTGGGATGGGGCTGTAAGGTGGGGCAAGTTTCGTTCCACGGGTTACTTCTCATACAGCAAGCCTGGATAATCAGCTGCTCAAAGATACCAGAGATTCAAAGATACTGCAGTGGAACTGATGTTATTGATGGAGGGACCAACAGTAAGACAACTCTGATAGCTTTACTGCATGAAGCTCATTATTGATGAGTTCAGTATTCAAACACTGTCAGAGTTTGGAAACTTCCGTATTTGTTCTTGACAGCAGAAAATAATTGCTGCAGTGTGACTGCCATGCGTTGCACCCCTCCTACAATTAACTGTGGGTTTATACATTGTGTTTTTAATTATGATGCTGATGGCAAATGGATAATACAAGTATTTCAGTGAACATACACATGTCTGTTCATCTTCACCAATCATTTCTCATGTTGTGAACTGCCTTTGTGAAGATAATTATTGGTGTAATTAATAAGCTGCTAAACCAAGATCAGAGGTTTCAGTTCTTGAAAGAGAGAAGAACAAAACAATTATGGTGACAATTCACACTTTGCTTACATTTATGAATTTATAAAGTTACACTGAGAAAAAGTAAGCCAGAAAAGAAGCGGAGAAGTAGTAGAAAGCAAAACAACTGCATTGGATAGTCTATGGAAAACACAAAGAATCATGAAATATTATTCTTCAACATTGCAAAGGAACAATCAAATGATTAAATAGATTTTTAAGTATCAGTAGAAAGTCTAATTTCAGTGAAGCTGCAGCATATTCTGAAAGAGATTTTTGAACTAGGAAATAAGGTGCTTTAAGCACAGAAAAAGTTATTGCTAAGCATGAGTAACAAGGACTTGTTCTGAGCCTTAATTTGTACGTTCACTAAAAATAGCAGGTTGAATTTTATTTTGTTGCCCACAGAGCTCCTATAAATTCAGTGGACTGCCACAGAACGACATCAGTTTATTATTATCTGAGCACAAAGTAATTCTGTCAGTTCAGTGTGTGTTTTTTGAGACACGCAGACGTTGACTTGTAATAGGTTGGCAGAAGACTCAGATTCGCTTCTTAACAATCCTATTTAGTACCTGACTATGACAGCATCAGTTTAGGAAACAGATTGTAAGGATCATGGCCATGCCTTGCTGTTTTTTTTGCATAGAAAATTCCTGTTGACTTCAGAGGAAAGTTTGTACCTGGAAAAAACGTAGATCTTGATTCTCTTTGATTAGTGTCTCATAAGCATGCGTAGCCAAACCAACCTCTTTTATAACAAGGGTATCCTTGCTCTTGTCATTGTTCAGTGTGTGGTTATCCCACTGATTTTGTCAGGATGTCTGTGCCTGAAAAGCTAGTATAAATGCACCTAAAATAATGATAACTGTCTTTACTTCTAACAGTTTTTGTTCTGGAGCTCTCTGAAAGGAAATCTGTGTGTACTCGTTTTGGGTGGTAATTCAGCACCGCTGATGGTGGATCGGATCCCATGGGTTTCCATGCCACTCCTTTCCAGGTTCATGAGATAAAATGGCAACAAAAAGCTGGGATGCTGCTATGTCTGTCTGACCCTACAATGCGGAACTGATGTTTGTATGCTATTCACAGCTGGCAGGAAAATACAGTGGCCTTGTGGCCATCGTGGATATTCTGTTTTACATCTACAATCAAAGCTGACACTTGGCTGCCCTAGGATTAGACCAAAATAGGAAAGCAGAAAAAAAGCTACATAAGGATATTTTTCACCATATCTGCTAAATGCAGGTTAACCTTCTGTCTGGAACAAAATTTGTACAATTATATTTACATAATATAAGCTTTCTCAAAAGCCCCCGGGATTTTCCATTGACATGTAATTTCTGGAGGACCATTTTCCATAACTATTGGGATCCCTGAAAACATTAATAAGGAGCACATAAGATTGTCTACAAAAGCTACATGCTGTTCAGCTACCTTTAAATGATTCCCAGTAGGTACTAACATAAAACTTCAGAAACCTGAAGACCTTTGTAAGAGAGGTCACAGCCTTAAAGCAATACTAAGGCTATATCTCCCAAGGAGCAGCGGGTGAAGATCAGAGGAGATCAAAGGTTGTAACTAAGTGACCAGCCATCTAAGTTATCTACCTAGGCTTCTGAATTGTTTGTGGTTACCCCTTCACTCTTTAACTCTCCAAAGAGACTTTCAGTTTTTATCAAAGGTCTGGGTACTTAGGCTTTTTCTAAATTAAAGATCAAATCTTGAAAGTTTTATTGATTTACGATTGTCAGCAATTTTTTTTTTTTCAACTAGCAGTGGTTGAAAATATCATTCTACTATTATATACATTGATGTGGCTAACAATTTTTTTCCCTGCCTATCAAAATGCATTAAGGAAACAGAAAAGAAAAAAATCACCATCTCTTTCTCTCTGTGTATCTGCAGCAACTTTAAAGAAAATGATGAATGGCAAAATGTTAGAGCAAAGGCTCCCAGCATGAAGGAAGTGGCATGATTAGGTTCTGTATTTTAAATTAGAAATAACTGCTCTGCATACATAAGCAATCAGACATCCATTTATATCCTGGTTAGAATCTGAAGGTTCATTAATTGCAGTGGAATCACACACAAAATGAAGACTTCCTCCAAAAAGCCAGGCTTACTCAAAGAAAAACTTAACGTTTTACGATAGTATTTTCCACATTAGAGTTCTGCTCATGGCTAAATCATCGTGGATAAACATACATATATTTAAACAGAGAAAGGATACTCTCTTTTAGTCTAAAAACTGAGCCATAGAAAAACCACGAGGCTGAATACTGATTATTCATATGATTCACTATTCAAACAGAGGTGAGAACCAAAAAAATATGAGTTACTATTTCTGTTTATAATTTTCAAGTTTGTGTGACATTTCTAAAGGCCTTTTTGTCATATCCAGTTGCTCCATGTTGTTACACATAGAGACGAAAACTAGATCAAAGGATAGCCTGTGTTGCTAGTACTCACCTAGTAAACATCCCCTCTCCCTTTTCCTTTCAGTCATATCCTTTTTTACACTCAATAAATCTGGGGTGATTCCTGTGTTTTTACCATTGGGATTATCACACGATTTCCACTGGAAGATGCACCAAAACAAAGACAAACATGGGATGAATATTCAGCAAATCCAGAAAAAATACTGAATATCCCCCATTTCACATTGAGAGAAAGTCAGTAAGCCCACTGAGACTTCCTGAAGGACTTTATCCATGCGACTGAAGGACTCAAGCCAGGAGCACTCACGTATGTAATTGTATACTCAGGACCATATTTTGTATGAACCACTAACAGTCATTTGTCTAAACAAAAAAAACACAAAAAAAAAACCAAAAAAAAGAGGTATATATTTTATCACATCATGAGAGCACCCATAATTTATACGTCTACATCTATAATCACTTTACAAGACAATTTCATATTCAGGAGAAACAAGTACTTCTTCTGACAAGTTATACAGTGTGATCATTGCAGTAGTTAAGCTGTAGAAAAACTGGGTTAAAAATAACAGGCATGCTGCTAAACCGTGTTAGCAATGCATGTGTTTTTAACTTGAATCTTAAAGGAGTACAGTATTTCTTCCCTATCATCCTGCCTGAAGTTTGCAGAGTATGATTTGTTCTCCACTTACCCACTTTTGCCGTAGTCAGTTCTTTTCCTATTACAAATCCCACATAGTTTATCCAGGAACTCAGGAGAACCTAGACAACAAATAAGCACTATGAGGAAAGACAGAAATATTAGAAATGTTGAGCTCACAGTAACAACAAAACACTCATTAAGTGACAAGTCAAACTTCTACTACATCTTCATTCATTTCTTCACCAGTGTCGCTGTCTTTCTAAATAAAAAACTGTGCATCACTAATGTTCTCAACTGCAGCAAACATTTTCCTATTTAACAAATCTCCTTTGAGTTCATGCTCCATACATGCCCTAAATAAAAGCAATCTTAAAATGAATCTTCTATGGCTCTCACCTTGCCCATTTTACTGTTTTGCTACCCTCTGCTGGCTTTATTCTATCTGTCACGTTAAACAGAAGCTGTTGATTTTCCCTTTGAAAGCCTTTCGTAAGGCAACTTCAGGAATAGCATTTGGGGCTCGAAAAAGGGGAAGGGGTGAAGCTAATCAGGTGGCACTAACTTCTTCCATCTCCATTGGCACGAACAGGGATTTTCATCCAGATGACCAGTTTTGATGATTTTTTTTAAAATCAAGAACTCCTAGCGATACAGCCATTCTGCATGCACAGTTCTCCTATGCAGTGCATATTTATTGAGTCTGATGCATAAAGATAGTAATTATGCCCATATTTCTGACCTCTTCAGTAAAAATATGAAAAATCTCCATGCATTTCCACGTAATTTGGATGAGGGCTCCACATGCCCTTGGTCGCCACATTCCTCTCAATCATTTTTCCCCATTTCCCATAGTTTGTATGGATGTCAAAAAAACAATGGATGTCAAACAAACCCACAAAGAAACAACAGTGGATATCTCATAGCAAATTAGGTAATCTTGTCAGCAAACAGACCTCCCGATGCAAAACTGCAGGGGAAAAATACAGATTGCAGCTGCAAATACATCTCACTTGAAATCACAGGTAAAATCATTTCTCTACAGTGTGTGTCTGTTCCCAGAAAATTGTGTTTAGCCCTGAGACTCTCATTATTGAGAAGAGTCGTAAATTGGAGAGAGGTCAGTGCAAAGCCACTGATATGATTAAAGTGGGCTGGAGGCATTGACTTATGAAGAAAGATGAAAAGATCTAAATAAACATGGCCTGGCTGTGGAATGCTTAAAAGGCATCAAGATAACCATTAACAAATAGCTGAAGGATATGAAAACTAAGCAGAGAAAAGAGATATCTCAGGTGGCATAAAGGAGAATAGTCAACAGTAATGAGATGAAAATGAAGAAAGGAAAATCCAAGCCAAGTGTCCAGATAAACTCCTAGAAGTGGAATGCATCATGCCACAGAGCACTCCCCCAGGTATAATGGAAGTCCTATTGGCTGAGACAAATAAAGCTGGACAGTAAAACTGAAGTGGTTGTACAGCGGGTTTAACCCTGCCTTTAGAGAGGTAGGCCAAAATGTACAAATAGGTCTTTATCATCTCTAATATCTCTGAATTACTGTTGAGATAACTCAGCTATTAACAGAATTCCTTTGTGAATGAAACTGCTCATGCCTTGCAGAAAAAGCGTGAAGTCTATGAATGGCGTGGTTTCACATGAGAAAAACTCTGCAACCAAAGCTCTTACACCAGTCCCCCAGAAACGCTCGTGGGTTGCTCAGTGCCCACGAGCTGCTGTCCTTCAGACGTACCAGACCTACAGAGCACGCCCTGTACAATCGTGTTCACTGAGAACCAAACAGTGAAGCAAACCTCACACTTTCTGAGTCTGTTATAGTTACCGCAGTCGTGATTGCCAGAAGTTTTGTGTTCATTGTAGGTGGCCATACTACAGAACAGACACGCAGTTCTGACTTCTTTAGACATCTGGAAACCTCAAACATTATTAGTCTGCACAGACTCTGATGGAGCCGTTAGCGTGTATTGGGTCTGGCTGAGGTGGAGCTGATTTTCCCCACATCAGCCCTCAGAGTGCTGTGCTTTGTATTGGTAGCTAGAAAGGTGTTGATAACACACCAGTGCTTTGGCTACCGCTGAGCAGTGCTCACACAGCACCAGGGCTCTCTCTCCAATGTTCCCCCCTCACCTGTAGGCTGGGGGTGGGCAAGACCTTGGGAGGGGACAGAGCCCCGACCGCTGACCCAAACTGACCAAAGGGATATTCCATACCATATGATGTCTGCTCAGCAATAAAAGCTAAGAGAAAGGAGGAGGAGGAGGGGGTCATTCGTTACTACGATGTTTGTCTTCCAGAGCAACCACTACATGTACTGCAGCCCTACTTCCCAGGAAGTGGCTGGACAGTGACTGCTGATGGGAAGTGGAGAATAAATCTTTTGTTTCCCTTTGCTTCCATGCATGGCCTTCGCTTTTGTTTCATTCAACTGTCTTTATCTTGATCCACAAGTTTTTTTACCATCTTATTTTCTCCCTTCTCTTGCCCTGCTGAGGAGGGGAGTGATAGAGTGGTTTGGTGAGCACCTGGTGCCCAGCCAAGGTCAACCCACCACACAGGGCTGCCAGGCATGCAGCAATTGTGGACAAATTGATGAAGACCTTAAATGTTCCTGAGCAAAAATTTCAGGAGCAAAAGAGGATGTGCCTAGAAAAATCACATGAAAAATAACTCTTCCTGTGGCCATCAAGAAAATCAGAGCCAGGACAACTTTTACTCCTTCTCCTTTCTTTTACTCCCAGTAAGAAGTGAAATGCAAGCAGTCCCTGTTTTCTGTTCAGGGGGGCAGTCACAATTTTACACAGGCTAAGCAGGAAAAAAATCTCACTGCCTTCAGTTTTTGTGTTTTCAGCTGCTGTCACTGACATCTCCAGCTACAATAGTTTTTACCCCTTTGGGAGACTTTACGTGCTCAAAGGATGCAACTATAACCTGATGTGATTGATAGGCTGATGGTGAAGGGACCCCAGTATCCACTGGAAGGGTGGGCAGTCCACACAGTACCAGAATGAAGATCAGTGCGTAAACTGATGTCTGCTCATTCCAAATAGGCCAAGTCTCATCACTGCACCTACAGCAGTGAGAATAAAACACTCAGGAACTGACAGGCATGCATGACAACCGAAGAAATACGTGCTGTCTGTGCAGCAGTCTTAGATGTGGAACAGTAACACGACTTTTACCCTACTCATGCCTGAATAAGCTGAGCTGCCTCCTGCACACATCTGATTTACCTCAATTGTGATGTGTTATTATCTTCTCTCTTGTGATTCTGGGCTGCATTCCCACTTACCCACTCTTTATTATTTGTCTGCTTGATCCTGTTGATGCCATGTCACTTGCTGTGTGCTGTGTATACTGTCACTGGTCTGAGCCAGTTGCTGTGACTGCAGGCACAACTACACTGTGAGCCTGCCCTTGACTTCCAAAAAGTAACTAAAAAGCTACTTTTGCTTTAATTAGCTAAACAGTCATTCTTCCTTGCATAAGAGATCCACCATCCTGGAGAACACTTTCCTCATTTCGGGTCAAGTCGCAAACATATCTGGACTGAGCCTACGCAGCAGGACGACATTAGCATTTAGAAGACTCTGTTACTCAGAAATATGACCTAGTTGCACATCTTTCTTTTTGCAAAGTCTGCCTAGGATCTAGCCCTTAAAGAATTATGACCTTACTTTTATTTTTAGATAGTTGTATATTAAAAGCATAAGAAAAGAATAAGAAAGAGTTTCAAGGAGACATAAGTTCTCTGATAAGTAAAATTTCTTATTGAACTCCATAATAATAACCTTCCTCAGTTTGCATTTGTGTAGAGATTATTTCTGTAATTGTATTAAATATACATAACATCAGTTTTGGCAAATCAGCTATAAAAAACTTTCTAGTCTGAAACTCTGTGCACAAAATTTCAGACACAGGATATTTCTTGTGCCAAGGCTTATCCTTTTCTATTCCATTTGCTTTAGTTTACTTTAAACCCTATTAATTACCTTTTTGGCACCCCATGCAGCTCAAGAAAACAAAACAACTCCCTCCCCCAAACACAGAGCTGCTGGAATAATACAGGCAAAATTAGCAGGAAAGATATATAGAATCATAGAATCATAGAATCATAGAATCATAGAGTGGTTTGGGTGGAAGGGACCTTTAAAGATCATCTAGTCCAACCCCCCCTGCCATGGGCAGGGATATCTTTCAACTAGATGAGGTTGCTCAAAGCCCCATCTAACTTGACCTTGAACACTTCCAACAATGGGCCATCCATAAATTCTCTGGACAACCTGCTCCAGTGTCTCACCACTCTCATCATAAAAAATTTCTTCCTTGTGTCCAGTCTAAACATACCTTCTTTCAGTTTAAAATCATTGCCCCTTGTCCTGTCACTACAGGCCTTTGTAAAAAGTCTGTCTCTCTGTCTTTCTTATAAGCCCCCTTCAAGTACTGAAAGGCTGCTGTAAGATGTCCCTGGAGCCTTCTCTTCTCCAGGCTGAACAACCCCAACTCTCTCAGCCTGTCCTCATAGGAGAGGTTCTCCAGCCCTCCAATCACCTTCGTGGCCCTCATATGGACCCACTCCAGCAGGTCCATGTCTTTCCTGTACTGAGAACTCCAGAGCTGGACACAGTACTGCAGGTGGGGTCTCACCAGAGCAGAGTAGAGGGGCAGAATCATCTCCCTCGACCTGCTGGCCACGCTGATGGGGATGCAACCCAGGATATCGTTGCCTTTCCGGGCTGTGAGTGCATGTTAATGGGTTATGTCCAGTTTTTCATCTGCCAGTATCCCCAATCCTTCTCCACAGGGCTGCCCTCAATCCATTCATCCCCCAGTCTGTGCTGGTATTGGGCATTGCACTGATCCAGGTGCAGGACCTTGCACTTGGCCTTGTTGAACTTCATGAGGTTTGCACAGGCCTGCTCCTCCATCCTGTCCAGGTCCCTCTGGATGGCATCCTTCCCTCAGCATATCAACTGCACCACTCAGCCTGGTGTCATCAGCAAATTTGCTGAGGGAGCACTCGATCCCACCGTCTGTGTCATTGATGAAGATACTAATTAGCTTTGGACCGAGCACGGACCTGTGAGGGACACCACTCATTCCTGGTTTCCACTTGGACATTGACTGCAACTCTTTGGACATGGCCATCCAGCCAATTCCTTATCCATCTAACAGGCCACCCATCAAACCCGTTTCTCTCCAATTTAGAGGTAAGAACATTGCGGGGGACTGTATGAAAGACCTTACAGAGATCCAGGTAGATATATCTAGGCAGTAACAAGAAGTAATAGTCCTGTGCTTACCATTAAGACCCACCCCAATAATAAATAACAGAGGGATACAGACAACTGCCAGTGATTTTACTATTAATGTGAATCTTATTACATATTATCCACACAACTCCCCAAATAGTACTTAAGGTGCTTACCTTCTTAATCTACTGAAGATATTAGACATTTTTGAGGGTTTAGATATACAGGAAGATTAAAACCTGTTTTTTAATAGAGGACCTGAGAGCAATCTCTTCCCCCACATCCTTTCCTGGGGTCTTAGCTGCCTGTGTTCAAATTGGTTCCAATATGGCACAGCTGTATAACCTGGGATCAGAGTGCTATGAAAACAGCTGTGCCACCAGAAAGTCCTCTGGGACACTTCATCTGGGGCCACCACCCTTGGCAGGAGCTGCATTTCAGCTCCAACCTCTGCGTTTGGTCCTTGCCAGAACTGAGACGTAGACATGCCAGTGCCCAGCCTTCTGCCTCACGTCCTCACCTTGCTCATGGGACTTCCTAACGTTATCTCAGAATGGCCCTGTGGCCACAGACCAGTTCATATGGATATGGTGGGTCTTTGGCAGTTAGCCTGCCTGACCTCACTGTGTCCTGCCTCGCTTATAATGCTGTCTGCTAATAGCTTATAGGGAAGAATTAAGCTATTTCACCAGACATGGATTCAGTCCCTGCCCTACTGGTCACTTCAGTGGAAGCAATGGACAGCTCACAAAACTTTTCTGCTTAAAAAGCATTTGGGATGTTTGGGGCATTTGGACCCAAATCCTCAGAGATATACAGAAGCTTAATTCCCAGTACTTTCAGTTGGGTTATGCCCTTAGAAAAGCCTGACCTATGTGAACTGCCCAGGCTCAGATGTCCAGCCTATTTCAGAGTGACAACTTGAAACTGAATCTGCCAAGTCGTAACTCACTGGACTTCCCTGTCTTTAAAATGAAAGATTATCTTGATGTGAGCCTCAAAATGTTCAGTTTAGTTTGCTTGTTACACACTACAACTGTCAAATTAAATTTTTAAAAACAATGATGTGAGATGAATTATAGCCTCCTAGTTACAGACAATGACCCTTTGTGCTCTGATTAGCTAGATGCCTACTCGCTTTTTGATAGGGTATCTGTTTTGGAAGGAACATGCTTCAAATGCATGCACAGAGCCAAAGGGGAAAAGGGAAGATGGCAATCTGCCAACTAAAAAAAAATAAAAATCCCTTATCTGTTATATACTGAAGTCATTAACTATTTTACAGCTATAAAAAGTACGTTAAAACGTCCCAGTGTGCTCCTAGCAGGGTCATGATTTGTTGGTGCCTGAGAGGCCAGCACAGTGCAGTTTGACAGGTGTTTAGGTCAGGATGAAATATGATCTGCGCTCCCACTCAAGAGCCGGTACCAGTTCTGGATGATTTGCCAAATGAAGATCTATTCAGAAGGTTTCGGTTTGACAGATAAATAGCCCATCCAAGATTTTTCAGTGCTAGGGCTTCCAAGAGATTGCCCCATTTATGGCGCTTTGTGCAACCTACAGGCATTTTAATCAGCTCTACCGGCACTTTAACAAACTGAGTTTGCCTTCGGTATCTCAGATAGAGAGATCTGTACACATCTTCAAAGTAGAATCCAAGAAGAGCAAAGAAAAGAGAAAATGCAGAGTCCTGCAAATTTCCCACTGAGACAAAATTATGCACAATGAAACTATCCCAAAGTAAAAGGCAGAAAAAAGGTAATGAGGTCCTGCAAAGACCAACAAATCATTTTAGATGTTCAGTATAGACTAGGTTTAAATATTTGGTCCTGGTGCACCAATGTTCACAAAGTCTATTCCCATAAGACTGGCCGATCAGATTCCCAGTTATGCCCCCAACACCTGTCTCCTAAATATGACTAAATGAAAAGTGGAAAGCTTTGAAAAACATGAAGCATCATTCAGGTTAGAAAGTACACAATTCAATATTTAGCTGAAACCCACAACCAAGTAGTTGAAAGGGCATATAGAGTATCTGTTGCTATAGTACAGCATGCACATGAAATGAAGCTTTCTCTCTATTCTTACAGGAACCGGCCTGATAATAAGAAAAAGATGATACTTCTAATGACACAGGGTCATTTGCCATCATGTTGGGGCATTGATCTCTTTCTGAAAGAGGAAATTATCAGCTACAAAAGACAGTCTTGCTTTGATTTTTATTTTTTTTTAATTAAGAATTTCAAAGTAGAGATGAGGCTTAAGCTTACTTCCTAAGCTTTCTGTGAAGAATGACCCACAGAGGGCTTTTTTCATCTCTGCTTCCATTTGGAATTATTGGTATATGACCTGTAAATAAACTCAAATGTCTACTCTCAGGAAAAATCACATTAAGTCCAGTGTATTAAATGCCTCAGTTATACTAGCAGAGTTCAAAAAAAAGGGAGAAAAAACCTTCTCTGTTGTGATATTGATTTTTATTTTAGGGACTCATGGATTCTGTATCACCTCATCCCCCCGGTTTCGTGCAATCTGAAAACTTGATGGGCGAGGACTCTGATCTCCTCCAGGCCACTGATAAAGATGTGTACTGGTTTGGACTGGGATGCAGTTAATTTTCTTCATAGTACCTTGTATGGTTTAGTAGTTTGTGTACGTAGCTTTGTTTTGGATTTGTGATACAGACAGTGTTGATAACACAGGGAAGTTTTAGATATTGATGAACGTGCTTACACAGTGTCAATGCCTTTTCTGTTTCTTGCACCACCCCACAAGTGAGCAGGCTGGTGGTGCACAAGAAGCTGGGAGGGGACACAGGTGGGACAGCTGACCCCAGCTGACCAAAGAGATGTCCCATACCGCAGGACATCATGCTCAGCAATAAAAGCTGGAAGGAGGAATGAGGAAGAGGAGACTTTTGGAGTTATGGTATTTGTCTTCCCAAGTAACCATTACGTGTGCCGGAGCCCTGCTTTCTTGGACATGGCTGAACACCTGCCTGCCCATGGGAAGCAGTGAATGAGTTCCTTGTTTTTCTTCACTTGCACATGTAGCTTTTGCTTTACCTGTTAAACTGTCTCTATCTCAGCTCACAAGCTTTCTCACTTCTACCCTCTGATTCTCTCCCCCGTCCCACTGCGGGGAGTGAGCGAGCGTCTGGGTTGGGTGAACTGCTGGCCAGGGTTAAACTACAAGAGATGTTAAACAAGGGAGGTCCCAGACAGACCCCAGCAATGCCCCACTTGTTACCAGGCCAATATGACCCATCAACCACAGCCCTCGGAGTCCCATCATCCAACCAGTTTTTCATCTGTCTCACTGTCCATCCATCCATGGCACAACCACTATGGCACAACTCAGATGTGAGAACAGCGATAGTTTCAAGAACCTTGCTGTAGCCCAGCTACATGACACCCACTGCTCTCCCCCCATCCACACACCAGTCATTTCTTCCCAGAAGGCCATCAGGTGGATGAGGTGTGATTTACCCCCGGTAAACCCACGCTGATGGCTCCCAGTCACCTTGTCCTCCATACACCCAGAAATATGTTCCACAGTTTTCCCAGGGACTGAAGCAAGGCTGACCAGAGCAGCTTCTCAGATCATCATTACCATCTTTTTGGAAGATGGATGCAACGTTTGCTTTTCTTTAGTCCTCCCAGATCTCCATGACCTCCCAGAAGTTATAGATGTCTCACCCTGCAAGGATATTGGCCAGTTCTCAGCACCCTCATGTACCGTCTGTCTTGTCCCATTGGCCCATGGGTGAGGTTGTCTGCAGCCACCCCAGTTTGACGCTCACCCACTGATGGTTATTTCTGTCCTTGACCAGTCTCTCCAAGCACAGAGGTCTGGCTGGGGAGCACTGAGGCAAAGGCAGCATTTAGTACCTCTGCCTTCTGTGCCCGCTGTCACACCAAATCCATTAAGATCTTAATCACAGCATCAATAACTTAGCTACAGAACAAATGGGACAACAGCATGTTTATTTCTCCCTCAGAAATGGCGATTAATAATAACTAAAATACTTCTTAATTAAGGAAGCACTGATTTTGGACTGGAAGCATTGTTAGTCTCTTTATTAGAAGTAGACATATATTAATGGTACAAACATACCCGCTAAAACCACTAAATGGAGAAGATACAGACCTGAATAAATCCTGAACAATTTTTATCTTGTTTACTGCATTTTGCAATATCTGGGAAGATATTCCTTAACTATTGTCCTTGTATATTTGTCATATGCTCGCTGAGCTGCGATTGCTCCATTGTCGAGCAAACCTGCCTGAGCCTGGCAGGAACCACTGAATCTGTGCACACCAAAAGCACTGCTTCAGGTATCACTGAAATCATTTTATTAACTTCTCACTTCAGAACACAGCTGATACCCAGTCTGACTGAGTGAACCAAGATTATTTCTGAACTGTATTCAGTGATCTTCCTGTATATTGACAGCTGGGTTTCTGCACACCAAGCTGAGCAATCAGTCAATTTTGACCGAAATTAAAGCCATACTTATGCAGCACATCTGGAGTGTGCATCTCCGCCATGCTGGAGTCGGAAGCTTCCACAGGTCTGGAGACTCTTGAGGAGAATGTATCAATTAGATTTCTTTGCTAATACAAAAAATAGCATTCGTGAGTTGTTACTTACATTTCCTGAATTTTTTTTCCCTGTAAAAGCTCAGGCATACTAACTATCTGCAGTCTTCCACCCTTTTTCTCAATTCATCAATGCAAAGTAAGATTTAGCTTTCACCTCAAGTAAGGCAATATCAATCTCATACTTCTTTTAGTTAATGATAGTTTGGGACAGTCAATTTACTGCATATATGACTTTTTTTTAATTGATTCAATTGTAAAATACACTTTTTGCCTCTGAGATAGTACATAAGTGGTTTTTCCACACTCATTTAGTTTATTCCACTGTAACACAACTCCTCTTAATTTGCAATGTCCCTTTTATAAATTGAAACCAACAGTTTTTCATGGAAAATCATCCTTCATATACATATACATACATACATATACATACAGCCTTCATACAGCTTAGTGACTTCATTTTATATCACTTGACTGAGTTTCCTGAATACCATTTTTCAGTGTTGTAAACATCTTCAGATGTACAGGCCAGCAGTACTTTTAATGCCACGCTTGCATGACGAATTCAAAGTAATTGAATTTGTTGCAACTGACAGCAGGATACCACATTTGCCATGATGTGACAGCACTATCTTATCTGCCCAAGAGAGCTTCTGATCTTCAGATTACGATAGTTGCATCTTACATTGATATGACTGCCTTCCATGCACAACCTACCATGTACAATCCAATAAACATTTATAAATGCTCATTCCATCCTTCCTTTGCTAAGGGCACAAAAATGCCTCTTTAAAACATATAAAGGTATAACAAACTTGTCTCAATGTGATCGCTTAATGCTGATTTCTTTAGTCATTTTGAAACATCGAAGAAACATTTTGCCTCTAGCATTTGCCACTTGTTCTGTAAACTAACATGTTTTTGTCCCTTCCTGACCTCCTCCCTGCCCCCAGGTCTTCATCTGTTTTCTTCATTAGGATCTCTTTGGTTTCTGACAGCACTGGCAAGAAAAGATACATTGCCACTACTCTGTGAGGTCTTCTAAAGAGTATCAGGTACATTGTGATGACACAAAATAAAACTGGAAAGTCTACAGTGAGCTTCTAATCTTTTTTCGCTTAGGACACTGAGACCATGGAAGAATCTCAGCTGCATTTTAGTCAGAAGTCTTTAAGAAAGAAAGTACATTATCTTCACAAGAACACGTCATTGAAAATCACCAGATTAGGAGAAAGAGCAGAAAGCAACCTTCTCTCCTCCTCCACCCCACCAAGATAAGTGCAATGAAAGGAATTTGTTTAAGATCAAGTGTTCCAGAAATGTAAGCAACACTGGATATCTGGCTTTTGGTTCCTTCTGCAGTGAAGATGGAGAAAGTCCAAAGCTACAATCAGCTGAGGTGGACTCCGTTCCCATGGTGCGTGCAGTTTTCACCTCTCATCCTTGTGTCCTCTCATCCTGTGCAGTGTCCGCCTCCCACCTATTGGGATAGCAGAGATGCACAAATTTAAAGGAAAGAACAAAGCTCTCCCTGGCCAGATGAAAAACGCTCATGATTATAGACAGTCATCTGCCCCATAAGGGGATGCTCCTGAATGATACACAAGGGAACAGTTTACACTTCTCTGTATTGAGAAACCATTACTTACAAGTTTAGCTTTTATCCTTAGTATACAAGTACACAATTTTGCCACACCTGTTCTCTGCAATATTACTCTTCCTCCCCTTGCTAGGACAGGCTCCAGAGCAAAGTATTTAGTGCCTTTCAATGACCAGCTCTTGATAACACAGATGAATGTTTTCCAAGGAATTAACTGTGTGTAGAAATACACCTTTTAGTGTGATGCAGAAGGTTTGAGCAACAGAATAGTCTTTCCTCAAATCACTCCCTTAAGTACCTAGCCAATATTCCAGGTAATATGCTAGCAATTACACAATGTATATATTAAGACATAGACTTAAACATATATCAAGAAATAGCCCCAAAACAAGCACTCAGTAATAGGTACCACGGAAAACATCTTGCACCACATACCTAAATACTGTATCATTCAGCCTTGTTATGGCTGAGGATGGATAATCCCCACAAACAATCTGAAAGGCAGCATAAACATTTCTCATTATCCCTAGGTTTGAGATCACTTTTTATTAGTGATAAGAGCCTTATTAAGCTGAATCTCCTTTACTTTTCCTGAGACATTCAACACTGTAAAAACAGCAGGAGGGGAACTGTATTCCCTGGAAGTCTCAACAGCGTGTATAGAGTTACAGGAAAGGAGAGACAGCAGAGAGGCGTTGTAGCAGGAAGGGAGCTCACTCTCTCCCTTTCATGTAGACAACAATATCATCAGTCAAATGTCTGGTCATTCTGATTTCCCTGCTCTGAGGAAAGTAAGACATTTACCAAGAAAAAGCTCTTCTTTCCTTTTAGGCAAACGCTGGATATTTCTGTTTTCATTAATTTATCTCCCCGTGCGCATTATAAAAACTCTTTNCTCATGAGCAGATGCCCTTTTGGAGTACACTGGGCTGATGTACACTCTAGCAGCACGTGCACTGAGATCTCCTGACAACACCAGAAACCCAGGGAGGAATTACAGAGTCCTGAGCAGGCACCAGTGTAGTGGTGTTAACGTCTCTATCCTTTCTGCAGGCTCTTTACAGAAACCTGGAGGACCACCTTGATTGCCACCAGTGCCACTCCACCACTGCCTGCCAACACTGTGGCAGGTGAGTTCCAAATGTCAGAATGATGGGGAGGGGGTGTAAAAGGGTTTCCTATATCACTTTGGCATTTGTTGTCTTTCCACTTCACTGCGCTTCCCTCAGTCCTCTGAAGAGAGATGTTCCATTGTTTCATCTTCTGTTTTTTTATACTATGGCCACAACTCCTCTGCACATTCAATAATGCAAACTTTTCCCATTGTTTCAAGTGTTCTTCATAAGAAAAATCCACTTAGGTCTCAAATAATGTGCTTTGTACTTGAATCTTTATTTAAGACAGGATGACCTTAATATATAGATTTTCTCTCACTTTTATTTATGATAGTGCCACGGGAGTTAATACTTGTTCAAGCTTTAAGCACTATTTTTATGTAATAAAAACAAGGGTATAAATAAAAATAAAACCATCTGTCATCTCTCACCTTAAAAGCAAACAAAAGACAGTCAATACCAAGCTTGTATACTTCTATTTCCTGAAATATTGGAATTCCTGAAGCATTAAAATTCCTGTAACATTAAGCACAGAAATAAAGATAACGCATCTATACATGTAACAGTAATACTGCAATCTCAGTATCGTTCTGTATATTTTCCCTAATGTAACCTACTATCTTCTTTGCTTCTTTGACCACCATGGCACATTGAGCAGATGTTCTTATTGAGCTTTCCCCTGTGAGGCACAGGTCTTTCTCCAGAGTGATTACAGCTAATTTATAACCCATCAAGGTATATGAAAAATTCAGATGGTTCCTCCCAGTGATAAAGGAGCTTCCAGAAGCAATGCCTTTGGAATTCATCCGAGATCAGAACTGGGATTATCTGATATTTCAGTACCACGTTGCCAGCAGCTGTTTAATATTTTCATATATGCCATTTGCCCTCACTAGAGAAGCAAGCTTACACTTTGCTGGTCTAATTACATAGATTTACATTTTGCTTTTTTAATTTCTCAAGGTCAGTTATTCTCCCATTGGATCTGTTCAATCTATTACTAAACCGATGTCACTTCAGTACCTACCTACAGTGAGAAACTAAAACTGAGCCATTTAAAGTGCTGACAGCCCGGTAACTAAATTTTAAGATATTTTGAAGAAAGAAACAAAAGTATTTAGTTTCTGGCAAATCACAGGTTTATTGAAGTCTAGCTATCAGGAAAGATATTGGAAACTATAGCATGAGCTACATGGTGCCACACAGGACTCTTCTGGATTCATGAAGAGAAAAAGATGTATTTATGAAATACAGAGTCATCTCTATGAAAACAGACACCTGTCTAGAAGCATTTCATTTTCAAAAAAGACATTACAACTGTTATCAGTTTTGTATTAAAAAATGACCATGTTCCTTGAATCAGTACATGGCAGAAGGATTACCAGAAATGGTTTCAGGAGAGCTGATAAGCATGTGCAACACCAAATCCAGAGTTTGAAGATGGGAGATGACCCACAGGCGGCGATGGGCACTCCCAGGACAGCTCAGTAGACTGGGAAAGGATTTCTTGGCTGACAGATTTAGTAAATCTCGCATAGTGGGGAAAGAGGTTGGGATTGGTGCTCAGTGAAAGCTGAACTAGCATATAGTGTCCTGTTAAAAAACACGGCCTCAATTCACAGAGCTCCCACTCCGCACATGCACTCAATAGTTCAGTGGCTGCAAGTTAAAACAATTCAGCTTTCTCCGAGGCTTGTGCGAGATGAACCACTGTGCCGTAACTGGAGCTCTGTCCTTCTTGCCATATCCATTCCATGCTGCGTAAATAATTAAACATCCACCAGGACAGACACCGGCACTCAGATGTTTCACTCAAATACTAGGTGAGTCAAACAAGTTTTCTCTGTCTCAATAATACAGCTAGAAAACAGGGGCAGATTCACACCTGGTGTGTGCTGTGTGCATCAGTGCAACCGGTTTTATCAATGCACTGTGATTGTTCTGATGCTGCGATGCTTCTCTTTTCCATAAAATACTTAAACAGTTAGTGAGAACAGACAAGTAACTGTGTCAGCAGTGGTGAGAATACTTGCCTGAGAGGTGTGAAAGCTTAATTATTTATTCAAAGCAGTACAGTTTCAATGGGTGACCTGAGAAGACTCTTCTCGTGCCTCTTCCCTCTCTCTCCAAAGCACCCTATAGACATTCACTAGAGAAATGCATGTTCACATCCTGCGGGAAAGAACTCCATTTAAGCAGCTGCTCTAACCCAGCAGCACTTGGGCAAAAAGTAGCATCTCCACCTGTTGACTTTAACCCACACTTCACTTCCTTTCTTATTTTTCTAAGTAATGTTTGCACTGAATAAAATTATTTTGGGAGGGTGGAGCTGTTTTCTCCAGGAAAAGTGGGACAAAATGATTGGTTTCATTCACCATTACTTATTCTTTGCTCAGATGTCCATCTCAGAAGCCAAATTTAACCCTGCCACTGCTTATTCCTCTTCCACCCTCCCCCACTAAGCTAGCAAAACTGGCTTCAGATTTCTTAATCAAAATTAAAATCTGCTTAACATATCTGCTCCACAATTTACAATGAAACAAATAATTTTTAACTGATACAGGGCAGCCAAATAAGACACTTTTTAAACTTTATGTTATCTGCATAAAACAGATGAACAACACAGGGCAATCACTGAATGTTGTGAGTTCAGCTGACAAAGTAAGGGGAAAAAAGGTGAACCAGTGTGAAAACCATTCCAAATAATTCCAAAGCAGAATTCCAGGAACTGAAGAAAAGGTCATGGATAATGCCTGTGAAAGGCCTCAATATATGCAAACATTAAATATGATTTTTTAACTGCAGTATACAAGAAGTGCTCCTTCTGTTCAATTTGGACACAAAATGTTAGTAAAGGGGCAGTGAATATGTGTGTGTTCAGTAATTCCAGTAATACTCAGCCTGAAAAAAACTTAATTTATTTCTGGAAATCTTCAGCACTGTATCAAAACAGGACTACATTACTTTGAAGGGAAACCAGCACAAAGATAAATGACCTGGGGAAGTGACCAGGAAACACTAGGACTGGTGATCCAGAGACACCTTACATACATTTTAAGTGAACTTATGTCCTAAGAGGAGCAACAACTTAAGGGAACAAAATGGAGAAAAGGAAATGGCAGGAACATCATTCTGATCGATAGTATGATGCATCAGGTTGCTCACTAACATGTCTCAGCATGCCTTTGAGGGTGAACCTCAAAGCCAGCACCCAAACTTGGAAAAGCCTTGAATGTTATTGCCTGAAGTTTGCTATTTAACGCAAAGCAGGAGCTTAACTGCAGCTTGGCATTTCTCACAGGACACAGAGGCATTTCAGGCACTGGTATTACGTTCTTGTTACAGGGAAATCATGTGTGTTGTTCAACCTTACATCTTCCCAAATATTGTCCACCCATAGTACATACCCATGCAATTGACAGATGTGCAATGCTGCACTATCGGCACTGTCTCAGAATGCACTCATTCAGGTGCTGGAAGAAGTCTAAACACAAAGTTCCCTCCGAAGTATAATTACCTCCACAACTTAGAGATTACTTAGCTTTTTACTAGTTAACAATGACTAGTTCAACTAACAATGACTACTTAGAAGGACTAGCTCAATGAGACTCCCACAGCACTGCAATGTGGCTGCACCTTCCTATCCATCGATGCTCACAAGTTCAGAAAGCAGTACTTAATTTTACTCATTGCAAATGCAGACCTTCAGCTTTCAGTGAGAGATACTCATTTGCTTCGTGCTTCCTCTTGTATTTTTTGCAATGCAACATTTCATAAGAATAAACTCCACTGATGTCTATCAAAAGAATGTCATGGAACTGAAATGTAAGGGGACATTCTGCTTAAAGATAGGAGTATCTCACCATTCACTAAGAAAAGTCACCTTCAGGCAAAGTTTATCTGTTGGGAAAATACCACGCCTATTAGGAAGTCCGTATTAGCTTTCATCTGTAGCATCCAGCCCTCTTTTGATTATTTTTTTTTAAATCAAGGAACTCTTTAATTTCTTAGCTAAAGTCCATAACTTTCTCACAGTCACTGTCAAGATGACAATTTCAGTAGGACAAATATTTTCTGATACGCAGAGATATTAGATATAGGGTTTTTTTAACAAATGCATGCAATTATTAAGGCCACACACTGAAAACTTTATTCTGAGTGAGTTTGTCCTATTCTGTGAAGCCACTAAACTCATTTGCTTGTGAAATAAGGTCTTTTGGCACCAATACAATTTTCAGACTGTGAACCTATAATCCAGCAAGAAAGGTAGATCCTACCAAGAAATGTGAATACCAATCTAATCTTAGCCATCCTTTACCAATGGCTTTTTTTGTTTTGAAAGCCTGGCACCAAAATGGCAACATTTTTATAAACTTAGGTTGTATAACATTTATCATATATTTAAAAATAACAACAGCAGTTTGCCCATCACCTTAAAAAACCCCACCATATGAATAGGGGATACTTTATTCAGGATTAGATGGTAAAGGCAAGATCCAAATCAATGCTGCAGGTTCAAAAATAAAATACAGGTTAAATGTAGGTAGCTAAACTCAAACCAGATGTCCTAGTTGCCTAATTTTATTTTCTCGTACCACCATGCTCAAGCCAGTACCCTCATTCTGACTTTCTTTTGCCTAATTTAAGTAGCCTGAAGGATCCCTCTCTGGATCACACCACATAACATATCACCACATCTATTTAGGGTGTATTTCACTAGTTGTGTATTCTCAGGTTTCCACCTTGCAGCAGAAACAGCTGCCTCTCACTTTACTGTGAATAAGCATCAAACTATGAATAGATAGGTATACTTTCTGGTATATTCTACGTCACACCCTTCTAAATATACTGTAAAAGAAGTTAAGGGGGTTGAGAAATATGAATCTATTTTTAATGAAGAAATAGTTACCTAAACCTGCAGGAAATACAGAAATTTTAGATCATGTGTGTAAAAATACTGAGTTTTTTCACTGCTTGGGTTCTGACCTGCCTATAAACTTCAATAACCCTGCTACACCCAATACCTCATAAACAACTCTTTGTTAAACAATATTATTTTCTGGTTCTCTAAAATGGAAATTAGTAAACAACTTCCTTGGTAACCTAGGAATTTTTTTGCATTAATGTTCCTTCCTTGTAGTCCTTAATATTGGAAAGCTGCCACTGAGATCAGTAAGTATTCTGCTTAAGGAAGGCAAGAGAATTTCTTTTTATTTTATCGTTACATTAAAGGAACATGGAGAATCCAAAATTCAATAGCCAGAAACCTACTTCTTTCAAACTGAGTTTCTGTCCAGTGGATTGCACAGATGCCTTAATCTGCATGGCTCAAAATGCTGCTGATATGAAGAAAATAACATAATTTAAATGATATTCACAAAATACTTAAAAATAAGATAATGTTGTCCTCATTGTTCAGCCTTGTCCTAAGAGTTTACTGTGACCGTGACATGACCAGCTGGGGCCGGTACTCTTTAACATCTTTATCAATGATCTGGAT
>RSEF01000031.1:55804146-55816649 GCA_003993805.1 Himantopus leucocephalus
TTTTCTTCCAGTGGTATGTGGTATCTGCTGTGAAGTAGCTGATGAGACACAGCAGTGGCTGACCCCTGCTTGGTGACTCTGGTAAAACCGACGTGCTTTTGCACCGGCATGTGTTAGGCTCTGGCATTTCCTGATCAAGTAGGATTGATGAGTGGCAGCCTCTTTTGATGGCACGGGCTGAGAGTTTGACACCCGCAATGATAAAAGCTTAGCGGGGTCCAGGCTGAAAAATGTTGGAGGGCTGCAGTGGATGTGACACAGTTACATTCTTATGTTTAGCATTGGACAAAGGGGAAAAAAAAGGGTTAAAATGAATCCGCAAGACCAAGTTGCCTGGGTTACCTGCGTTTTCTAATCTAGCAGAATTTAGAGGTTGAGGATTCAGGCTTACATTTACTACCACTTTTGGGAGATCGGGCATCAAGAACCTTTTTTCAAGTGGAGGAAGAGCGACTGCACTTGCTTTCAATTCAAATAATATTATTTTGGCCCCAAATTGTCAACCTGTAGTACAACATCAAGCCTTGGCCTTTTGTTTTCCTTTTTCCTTTCTTCTGTTGTTGTTTGATTGGGAGTTTTGTTTTTGTTTGTTTGTTTGTTTTAAATTACAGACGCATTTAGTGATACAACAATGGCAGTGCCTTTGTCTGCAGTTGTAAGAGGCAAGGTTTAATGTCTGTGCTTTTCATGCCAGGGGATTTAGGGGGTTAAAGCCACATGTTGCACGGATTTTAGCGGAATCCTTTGGGGTTGTGTGTCTCCTGATGTGAAATGCACCATAATCCAGAGATTGTTGATGGTGGAGGGGCACGTTGGCCTGAGGTGGTGTTCAGAAATTGCATAAAGACTTGGGGTGAAGAGTTGCCTGACTTGAGGGTTTTGTGACGCCAGTGCCCTAAGCAAGGTGTGTTCTGTCTTTGAGGTGTAATAAGAGAAGCTGGGCTTGTTTCCTGGATTAATAATTCAGTTGGAAGTTGGGAGTAAAACAAAAACACAACTGGATCCAGTTCGGTCCAGCTGTTTCCACCCCACTACAGCCCCTGCCTCTCATGCATCACTTTCTCCCTGTCTGAAACCGCGTTCCCACCCTCAGAGTTAATGGTAGGGTAGGGTGGGGGGTAAATAAGGAGTGGGGGCTGGGAGCGAGCAGAGGCGAGTGGTCAGAAGTATCAAGTTTCTCAGGGTGTCACACACCCTAAATCCCTAAATTCAATGTTGCTTTCATGTTCTCTTCNTTTTTTTTTTTTTTTTTTTTTTTTTTTTAGCCCCGTGTAGTTTTTAGCTCGGGACTTGTGTGTGCGGTGCGAGAGGCTTTTTTAGGTGCGGATCTGGGAGGGCAGGACCTACGGGGCGAGGACAGGGACCTGGAGGGACAGGGCAGCGTGCTGGGACGGGGTGGGTGGGTGTGGGTGTGTGTGAAAGAGAAACCGCGTGTGTGGGTTTATTTTTTCCTCTCATTCCTGGGGTCTGAAAGGAAAGCACGTTGAGCTGTAATTAAGACATCTTGGAGGCGTACTTAACTCATGACGTGTTGCTTTTCTTTTCCTTTCGGTGAGAAAGTGGCTCTCTCTTCCCTGAATCAGGTCCTCTGCCACCCAGAGCCACAAAGAGACATTCGGGACATAGGCACACACACGCACACACTGACTTAAGGTGAGCACCAAAAACTTCCTCCGCACTTCGCTGTCCTCTGTTTCAAACTGCTGGAGAGTTCTGAGAGCATCTCAACTCGGGAGCTCTGCACAAGGTAAAAAAAATAAACTTTGGGGAAAGCTTTTTACTCCTTTATTTCTCTAAGTTGGATGGGGATCCAGTAAGCAATGTCTGTGGCATCAGCTCCAGGGCTGCACTGAAGCGATTTTTCAAGCGATCTAATTTGGCAGCTGAGGCGGGGGGGGGGTGAAGGCGAAAGACGGATTGAAACTGGCTAACTTCAATGTGTTTGACTTTAGTGCTCTCTGTTAGCAAAGGAGAGATCATATTGCAACTGCAGATTCCGTCTGAAAGACAAAAAGTTGTATACTTCTGCTCTGTGACTTCCTCCTATGGGATTATACGTTTCACAGAGATTTGTCTTTCTTGGGGGATTTCTCCATCCAGTCAGATGCTTTTAGAAGTTTTCAGGATGTAGGAAAAGGACAGTAGACAGAGCAAGAATTTCAAAGGCTGGAAGTAGATTTGCATAAAGTACTGACCAGCTAGAAGGGAAGAGATTTTGATAAGATGTGATAAATTACATACTGATGTCATTTTTGGCTATTTATTGTCAGAGCCTGGATAACATTTGGCACAGGTTTCAGTATCATCTCCACTCACCAAGGAAGTTAGGATGCCACCGCATTTTGAGTGTCACTGCACGTTAGCTGGTCCATGGCTATGATAACTGTATCATCTTACTGGCTATTTATTTGGGTTTTTTGGTCAAAAACATATAAAGGTGTCATTCAAAATGTTTTTCATGGAAAAACTACTTGTGTGGTAGGTTTAGATGTAACGGGTTGTAAAGCATTTGCATGTTTGAATTAAGGAGGTTTATTGCTATTTGTATATCATTAGAAAGAGAATTCATTACTGCTAGGGTCTTTCAGGGCAGAAAATGTTGCCATACATGTTGCTGTATGATGTCAAGTAACTGATATAACACCTTCAGGAGACTCTGGGAACCTGGCAATGTGTGCAAGAGAATCATGTAGATTGTTAACAGTAATGAGTTTGTATTAATGACTAGTAAGACTGTTTTAGTGCCTAAATGTGGAAAGAAGCAATCTGGGAAGATACCTATTGTTTTGTTAGGAAAACATTGTTAAGAATATGTATGATGTGGTAGTTGAAAACGTAGATGCAGTGAGGCTGTGTAACTATGGATACACACCCTCTCAATAAACACTGTTTCTAGAGACAGAGTATTTTCGGCACGTGGGGAAATGTATCATAAACAGGAAAATTATTATCAGCTCCTATGGAGAGGGAACCAGGAGTCTCATGCCAAGGCGTGTCACGCAGAATGCCAAATCCTCGTGCTACAAAGAGACAGCTCACGCTTCCTTGGTTTTTCATATCTAATGGAGGCAGGTCTTCAACTCCGTAAAGCACAGCTAAGTGGAGTTGCTCTGAATGCATTATCTGAGACTCTAACCCTTATATACTTCCCTGTATTACATTTAGTGACAAGGGGAAAGGGAAGAAGGAAAAATGCAGGAAAGAACAGAAAGAAAGAAAAAAAGATTAATTTGTGATACTTTCCAACATAGCAGTTAGAGCAAAATGGGAAAAATAATTTTGTAGAGAGCGGTTTTTTCAAGTTAAATAAAAAAAAGGTCGATGTAATAATCAAGTCATTTCTGGTCTGCACTGAAACTGTGCCAAAAGGCCTGTCTTCCTAATAAGATTCCTGAATGTATAGGCAGATTCCAGTAAGAAAGAGAAAAAGCCCCTGTGTCATTATGAAGAGAAGTATTATCTACAGCAATGTCCTCTTCAGAGACATGACTGACTCTAATTCCCAGCAAAGCATCCTTTCATTATAAATCTAGCGGGTTCAGTTTATTCTCATTTTCGGTCAGTATGGTTAAAACAGCTAGCAGCTACTAAAAAACCCCTAAAGCAGTACAAAGGCTTGAGGCTGGGGAGGGGGGGGAGAGGTTTCAGAAAAGGGTGGAGGGTTTCTGTGGCATGCTGCAGTGCACCTTTGTTTTTACAGTTTGTAAAAGGATGAGAAGAGCATTTTCTACTGCAGGTCCCCAGCCTCTCTTATTTTATGCTGATATGTGACTAAAAGAAATATTTTTATCCACTACTGGTCTCAGTCTGGAGCGAACAGAACTGTTATCAATACTTACTGAATTAAGTCACTTAACCTCCTTGTCTCTCAGTAAAAATCTGGAAATAATATTGACCAACCTTTAAAAAGTGTTTTGAGATCTTCAAGTGAAGAGTGACTTTGCAATTTAAATATATTCAAAGCTTTCCAATTCACTGCAAGGATTAAAGTGTGAGAACCAAAATTAATATTTTCTGCTTTTCATTTGCCTTTTCATTGAAGCGGCAGTTAAACTATCCTTGGAAGTTGAAATACTTTGCATTTCTGTTTCGTTGTAAACCTGATAGCATATTTCATTACTTAAAACTCCCTGAAAATGAAAAGTTTTGGGAAAAGAAAATACTTTCATATGACAAGCTGCTTCTGTTGCTTGTGAGGAAGTATTAGACATTCTGTCTCCACTGTTAGTAACTGTAGCATACAGTACTGCACTTGAAAAGGTAGCTTGTAACTTGTAGGTAACAAAATGTTCTTTGGGGTAAAAAAAAAAAGTCTGAATATACTTAGGATTTCAATCAATGGTGTTTAAGGAGGATTAGAGGAAACAGCTGGCTAAACAAATATTAGGTGTAGAGTGGATGCAGTGGTATAAATTAATAATGCAGTTCTTTATCTGCTCTATGAATGGGAGGTTTTGTGGCGATAAGACGACCTAAACATGGTCACTGTATGCCACCTAGTGGATATTGCAAAGAGTTTTTCAAAAATTTTTCTTTTATTGAGAA
This sequence comes from Himantopus leucocephalus, assembly GCA_003993805.1. Taxonomy (NCBI): domain Eukaryota; kingdom Metazoa; phylum Chordata; class Aves; order Charadriiformes; family Recurvirostridae; genus Himantopus; species Himantopus leucocephalus. The sequence goes on from RSEF01000031.1 coordinate 55,808,692, forward strand.
TGTCTGAAACTAATCCAGGTGCAACTTAACTGTAACTGGTTAGTTTTATTCGGTTTTACCATTAAAAACTATCAGCTGGCTTTTTTTTTTTTCCCCCATGGATTGTTAGGGGAGGGGTTTTTTTTTGCTTTTTAAGTGCCTATTAGATCTGGTAAAAATCAGTTCAGATTTTATTTAATCTAATTTGCTACTAATATCTATTTCCAAAGACTTGTTAAGCCATTCAGTAACAAATGGCCACATATTAACACTTAGTTTGACATACTGAGCTGTTACTGTAAATGTGAAGAGATTTCTGTACAAATGTTGTGGCAGGAGAAGCTATGTTCAGCAGTAAGGGTTTCAAAGCTCCTTCCAAAATTCCTTTATCACATAGGATGTGCTTTTGTTAAAGCCCCTTTTGTTTTATCCCTGAATATTTTGTCAATGAGAGGCACAGAAAAAGAAAATGTCGAATTATTTCTGGTGGCTAATAAAAGGTCATAAACCCTCTCCATCTTCTTTTTCTGTGCATGTCATTTATCTCCGCCTTCCTTAGACCTCACACACGCTTATCTCTTGGACTGTCCTTTCTATTTATTAGGGAAAGGAAAATTGCTTTTTGGTCCAGTGGGTTGTTTATTCAGTAGTAGGTGTTCAAGTGCTGTCAATTCTCATAACTCTAAAGGACCCTGTGAAATGACAAGGTTTTAAGCAAGTATACATCAATCTGGATATACATTGTGACTGGTTTTATGCTACGTGACCAGCTTACATGCTTCCTAAGCTTTTTTAAAATTTCACCATCATCACAGTTCCCCCTGCAGTCATCTCCTAGGCACCTAAACCAAGTGATGAATCTATGATTCTGATACTACATTCTTTAAGTAAGTGCCACTATGGCTACTGGAGCAAAGAAGTATTAAAATACTTGGCAAAGTCAAGCTCCCTGTGCTTCGCTTCCTCCTGATTTTCAATGCTGAACAGTAAATCAAATGGCAACATCACACTTAGCATAACAAAAAATTTCTGTGTCCTTCTCATTCACTTAGCTTTGAAAAGACTTTTTTTGTTTCCTTTTAATTAGAACAACAGAATGAAAATCTTGAACATGATCAATGGCTCTGAAAACAAACATTTAAAACATGCATTAAGAAGCCACAGAGCAGTAATCTGTACTGACTACCTCGAAAACTTCTCTCAAGAGTTATGTGAAATATTACCATAGGAGGTTGTTAACATGATGCATGAGTTAATGGCTAAAGTGAGAAGGAAATCTGCCTTTCCATTAATCAGGCGAAGTTTACAAATGAAAACCTAGGGAGGTAAAATACCACAGCAGCAGATCGACTAATTGATTTGATGCTGTGCTTCATAGGTGGCTACCTTTCTTTTTATCTCTGCCTGGCCTGGTGCTGTGAATCACAAGAGTTGCGAATGGAATCAGAGCCAAACTGTACTAATAAGGGTCTTCGGAAGGCCACAGAGTCTCTCCCGGGACAAAGCTATCCACTAGAGTCGCTGGCACACAGAGTCATCACCATTTCCTAGAGCAGGGCACATCAGATACTACAGCAGAATCTACATCGTTAATTGTCTGGCATAATAGAACTAAAATCATGAAACCAGAAGAATGTCCCTGGATATATGCCTCTTGCTTCAAAAATGTCATCTTGGCATTTATCTAATAGCAGAAGACCATTATCTTGAGACAGCTTTCCATTAATAATATCTTCTAATTACTTTAAATGCTTGCATCTTACAAGGAACATATGGGCGATGGAGACAGGTTAGATTAGAAATGTGTTTGGCAGAAATCTAAGTAGTAGAAAACAAATGTTTCAAACTACTGTGGGGGAAAAAGAAGGAAAAGTTACTTAGAGATAGTTCAAATTTGGATTTGATCATTTTTGGTCTACTTTTGCAAGTGGATGTATTAAGTNTTTTTTTTTTTTTTTGCATGTCATATCATGTTAATTTACACTGCTTATGTCATGGAGCCTGGTAACTCATCATCTAAAGTGTGTCAATAAGTATTAGTGCATTATACCATGAGGTACACCAACATCTATTGTGATTAACATTTCTTTACATTCAGAATTTGTTCCCTACAGTAATGCCTGAACACATAGAGAAGAGGCAGTCTGTGTGCATCTATGCATATGTGTGTGTATGCATATATATAAATATATATATATATGCTCACATGCCCTATTAGTGTGTGATTTATTTTTTGGAGCCTGGTGATTGAAAATCAATTGTGTAAAATGGCAGGCTGCTGTTGATTTGTAGTTTTTAGCATGCAGACTATTACCCTCCATTGTTTTAAAACTGTTGATTCATTGTTCTGCTAGTTAGTGGCTATCACTGCTTGGCACTTGTGTTTTGGAAGATCATATACACAAAAGGCATGGTACAATACCACTGCGCTGTGAGATTCTGATCCAGCAAAACAATATATAAGCAACTTTACTTAGATTAGTAAGTCAGTGGAATCAATAGTAACTCAAGACAGGGCTCAGTGAATAAAACTATTCATCTATTTGCAGAATGGCATCCATAATATCACACATGGCTGATCAAAAAGCAGTACATAAAGCTCCTAACCAGCAAGTCTGTTTACCTTTATAGACACAAGTACCTCAGTGATGTCAGCAAAGTGTTAGGTAAAACTGTGCACATTTACAAGGAGTGGAGGAACCAAGACCTGTACCTATGGAATCTCTGTGTAGAAGTGCATGTTTAATGTAGGACGAAAACTTTCACTGCTAAAATAACTTCCCAAACCCTCCAACTGGAACTGAGTAACTACTCATCTATTTATTAATATTTGAGAAAATACATACTACACTTCAAAATATCTATGAAATGGTTGGTTTTTTCCATAAACATGTTTTCAAGCAGAAGGAAAACCCAGCCCTGAGTCACATACAAAAATACTGCCTAGAAATGGGAGAAGCACATTGCAAATTTTCCTGTTTTGTACTAGCTGTGAAAACATTATAATGTTTGGTATAACCAAGAGATTTATAAGAACCATATCAGAGAAAAATAATGTTACAGTAGGTGCGGTATTGCTTTTACTGAAATTACAGTAATACGTGTGTTGCAACTACAGCATACCATGACGGTGCTGCCACCTTCTGATACACGCTGCTTATTGCCTGAGATAATTTGCTCCCATTTTCTAACACCCGAGGTGTTGTACATGCAGTAGTGAAGCTCTGCGTTTTTAATTTCATGTACAACCTGAAAGATTAATCATTAATGTTATTCTCAAATAAACTATGTTTCTGGATTTCCAAATGGCTGAAGCAAAATGTCAAGTTTTGCCGAGTCTTTGTAACTTGTTTCTTTAATAGCTTTGATAATACAGTTTTAAAATAAGTGTACAATGTGTGATTTGGCTTTTATTAGGAAGTCAAGCAGGTAGGCAGATTTTTTTGTTTGTTTTGGACTTTTGTTCAGATGTTGTTGTATTTATTCTCTGATTTTTTTGGTTAGAAAACATGTTCACTGGGGTACTGAAATAAACTACAGTTGGACGCAATGATCTTAAAGGTCTTTTCCAAGCTAAATGGTTCTAAAAACTGTATTTATGCAGTGACTGTGTATTTGTCTGGTTGTGCACATGGTGGTGTGTCTGCTCACATATATCATGTCCTGCTGTTCTGATGTACTTTGGGGACTTAATTGTCATCTCTGTAAGCCAAGAACCAATGGACATCTCAAACATTTTTCGCATTTTGCCCAGCTGAAACAGTGAATAGAGATGACGGCAATTCAGCTGTTATTATTGATAAAGATAATTACAGACTACTATCTTTTTACTCTTAAATATTGGTTAAAAGGCTTGGTGAACCAGATTAAAATCTGGCCGCATTGTACTGCAGATCTATTCTCTCAAATGTCATTGCAAATGAGAAAAGACACAGAAGTCAATAGATTAGCCTTAGCTTTTGCTGAAGAAGTAGGCTGTCAACACGTTTGAGTGCCAGGGTAAGAGGCACCATGCTCAAAGTCATTTACCCAGTGGCTGGTGCCTGATATGGCACACTGACGTGACTGCCCCTGTGCTGGGTTGAAGTGGCCTGGTCCCTCGCTCCCCACGCATAAGGGAGCATATAGAGTAGGAGACGGATAGAAGCACTTGGCTGCTGCCGGGGTTATATGTCTTTCAACACAGCTCCTTTGAGTCTGTAAACCATGTGCCAGAGAAAAACCAGTTGCACTCCAGATGTGTGACATGCTGGTCCTATTCTGACAACATAAAATATAAAAAGCAGAAAAGAGCAGGTAGAAGTAGAACATCGGTACAGGAGTAAAGGTGCTGTGCAATTAAATAAACAATGATATGTCTTGGGAAATACAGCAGGAAAAAATGCAGTTTTTAACCAAGAATCTCTCAGAGTAGATCAAAAGAATAATAAAACATTTGTCAGTGTGTCTGAATGGTTCTCTTTAATACCAACATCTGGTCTTTTAGCCAATGAATGGGTTGTTGCATCTAGTTTCCAGGCATTTCATTCTGTTTTCCCCCATGAGCAGGCTAAGAGAAGCATGCAACTAGCACATTTTTCCAAAGAAACCTCCTTCTCTGATTGCATCTGCATTTTAATGTATGTTCCACTCTGATCAAATCAGACAATAAGAAAAACTTTCAAATCCAGTAGGGCATTCCCCAGTAGGATGGGAGAATGGTAGTGGCATGTATAACATCTTCATAAGCAAGCCAGGAAGATATTGTCTTGATAAAACTATTGTGACATGTGTTCAAAACTGGTTAGGAAATCAATAGCTCACTGTGAAAACAAGCACATATCAAATAGGGTTTTGCCAGGGCTAGTCAGCTTTGGTACTCTTCAATATTTTCATTAGTAACTTGGATAATGAAATAGAAAATATGCTTAAGTTTTTAGACAACACCAAATAGGAAGAGATTAAATTATTTTGGAAGCTATGCTTTGAAGTTAAAATGTTCTTGCCTAACTGGAGAAAAAACTGGAAAAAATCTTTTCAACAAATAGAATGTTGTGAACTGAGGCACAGAGAAAACAATGTACAAAGATGAGTAAGGTTTAAGGTCTTATTTGAGCTTGTTCTGGTGCCAGGTACTGCATTTTGAGAGATGTATAGACCAGTTAAAGAAAGTCATAAGGGAAATAACGAAAGTGATAGTTTAGAAAGCATGAGTTGGAAGAACCAACTGAAAAACCTAACCTAGCCTAGCCTAGCCTACAGATGAATACACTGAAGGACAGGCATAATAATAGTCTTTAAATCATAAAAAGTTGCTACAAAGGTAAAGTAAATCATCTGCTCCCTGCATCTGTAGCAGAGAAAAGGAGAAGTATTTGGTGCATATTGCAGGAAGAAAGACTGGAGAGAGAGATTTCTAAAAGATGAGAAAGCTCAGGCTTAGGTTGCCTGGAAAGCCTATGAAGTCCCAGTGTTTCAGTTTTGAATACCAGGTTAGACAAAATGGGTAGAAGGATGAAGGTGTTGACTCCTTGTGGTTCTCCATTGGACAACTTTTCTACAATTCTGCTGAATTAAGTAGTTTTGTTTGGGAGAAATACTTCTGAAAATTATGACTTGCTTCGGCTTCTAAACAAGCAGAGGAGTATCTAACAAAATCTGTAGAGGTTAATGAGCTTTCACAGTTTGTGGCTCATGAAGATAACTCTTTGTTCTTGAATGTAGTAATTCAAATACATGATTTTTGCAGATAAAGTTGAGTCCAATCTGGCTTCAAATCTCATCTGGGTAAATGGAGCTTGAGAATTACTTGGTTTTAATCATGTACTGCAAATCTGAGATGAAAGAAGCACCCTCACCTATGCATATCAGTGCACTGAGTGATTCATTTTAGGTATCAAGTTGATAGAACCTTTAAATTTACTGTTTTTCAAGAAGTATCAAGCAGCAAAAAATATACAGAGAATTATGAGATAATGTCACTCGAATAGAACATTGCCAAGGAATAATGGTCATCTATCAGAAAATTAAAGCTACCACATTTATGGAAAATTCTGTAAGTGTCAAGGGAAGCACAAACATTTCTTTCCAGACCAGGGGAGACAGCTTCTGTCAAGTCATATTGTGAGGGTGACTTATTTCTGGTACATCTGATGATTGATGCAGATTTTATTATTTTATCTGAGGAATGTTGGTTCAACACTGCACCATTACTGAATTACTGCAATTTGTTTGTTTGGACTTCAGCCTTGTCTGACGTTATATTGGGGAAATGTGACATTTTATTTCTAGCTGATTGTGAGTTTGAGTGAATTTATATTTATTTCTTTGACTTGCAGCGTGCAAAATAGTCATCTCAGAAAACAACCCTCCTTCTGCAGACAATGATATTCATTGATTCATTGTTATTTATTTTTTTGTTACTCCAGAAACTGCCATGGAACTATGATTTACAGGTTTGGGATTTTTTTTTTATATGTTAGTACAAACTGGTCAGTTTATATTGAGTTTCTCACATAAAAGTTAAATAAAATCTTACAGATGTAGTGTAATAATGAAGCCCACATGTCAGAGGGCAAGAGCTCACCCTAACAAATATATCTGAAGAAAGGGAGATGGGGGTCTACAGTGTGTAAGCACACCATCTTTGAATTCCTTTGACACCAAATAGCCAACTTAGCATTTTTCTTATATCAAGCTTGAATATGCCCTAAACCATGGCCCAAAGTTATTAGAAATCCAGGATCTTGGTTCAATAGATTTTGGTTTTCTGTCTTCTAAGTCCACAGAAATGCCACCTATGAGCAATGGCTCTTTTGGCAACAGAGTCACAGTCCTATTGTGTCCACTTCAGGGAAATTTATAGAGCCTTTGTAGTCTAGAGGAAAACCAGAAGCAAGAATACGCCTCTTCTTTTGCAATTAAAGGTTTGTACGTTCAGTTACTGTGCAATGTGGAAATAAATATGAACAAAAGGACGAATTAAAAACTCTGCTTGTGAACAGCTATAAGTTTTTGTTCCCATGTTTTTAGGATGCATATTGTCATTTTAGGAAATCTTGCACTTCTGAAAAAAATGTAAAAGGCAGTTCTAGTTCTCTATAGGTACATAAGCTCTTCCCAGACCGCAGTAAGGACAATGTAGTGCAAAGAAAACACATGTGGGCTTACCTCAAGGAGAATTTAGTTCATATTTCTCTGTCATGGAAGCTTAAATATGGCAGATGGCCTAGAAAGCATAACAGTCAACTCATGCAATTCTCATAACGTTTTCTGGGTTTGTTTTATTAGGTCATCAGTTTTAAAGTCATTATATTAGGTAAGAGTCTTGAATCCCACTAAGAAAAGGCTTTTTGGCCTTTATGCTTACAATAGAAAGCTTGAATATGTGAACTGCAGAAGTAAAGTAGAAAGTCCTAACCATGTGATTTGGTCTAGCAATTCTATGTATCACTGGATTCAGTAAGACTGAGAGGGGCATTCTCATCTCAGTGGTACCCAGTGACAGGAGTAGGTGGCAAAGGACCCACACACAAATTCAAGAAATTCTGTTTAAATATAAGAGAAAACTATAAGGGTGATTGAACACTGGAACAGGTTCTCCTGAGACAGTGGAAGCATGTCCAATAGGACACAGACCTGAGCAGCCTGCTCTACCTGACACTGCTGTGAGCAGAGCAGTTGGACTAGATGAACTCCAGAGGCCTCTTCCAACCTCAGCTAATCTCTGATTCTTTGTCTCCTACAGTTGTCCTGGTTTGAGGTAAAGCAGGACCAATTTTGTTCGGTANTACTGAAATTAACAGCATTTTGTGCAGACACTGTTCGCTCTCAGAGTGATCAGACCAATGGTTATAGCTGATGCCCAGGCATGGTATGCGGAGAGGCTCTTGCTTATTGCTCTAGCACCCAAGGCCAACCAACTTTGTTACTTGCCATGTTGGAGGGCTGGAAGCGGAGAGCACAGTGGGGTCCCACCTGCGGGGAGGAGCGGACAGGCC
>RSEF01000031.1:55816749-55850795 GCA_003993805.1 Himantopus leucocephalus
TGCCTCTGTCTTTGAAGAGGGGTAGAGGGGACCATCTGTCGGTACCATCTGGGGTCCCCCACGTCCCTAATGGCTGATTCGGCCTAAACCACAACAACAGTCAAATTCATATTTGCTCATGTATCATATAGACTCACGGTACTGCAAAGAAGAGGAGTCACTGATTTTACCTAAAATGGGCTATAGGTTCTTTCTTGGCTGCTTGGATACACAAAAGCACAAGAATAAAGAAGGACAAAATATTACGAAATGATGACAAACCTCCACTCTGGCAGCATTTTCTGATGCCATTCAAGGAAAGAACATGAAGGGCAAAAGTAGTGAGAAAGAGTGAAAAATATCAAAATTGCAGTATTACTTTTCCTCAAACAAGAATAGAGAGGTGTGAGGAGGAAGCTCACCCCTTCTGTGCACTGCTGCTGTCAAATGTTGAACAGTCCTCTTAAAACTGTGTTTAGCTGAAGCTAGAGAAGGAAGCAAATAAAGTCACCATACAGAAAACATAAGGCTCATTTACACTACGTTCCCCAATTGACTCTTCAATTTCCTATCATGCAGCCCTTAATTGCTCTTGGCTTTGACCTTTAATGCAATTCTCCAGCACTAAACTGATCAGCATCTCTCAATTGACTCAGGAAGCAATGGGTACTTCATGTTTGATTCAGTGCTAGAAGAGCCTTTTGAAGTGTTATCTTTCATCTCAAAATGACTTCAAATGTATTCCATATAGTGGAATATATTGGACAGTGAAGAATGAAGCAACAGATTTGCCTATGATTCTGACCTTTGCTTTCCTCCTTCTGTAATAAAATCACAGCAGAGGATAGCCAAAGATCCACAGGCACAAAATAGACCATTAGAGATAAGTTAGTGCTTGCTATATCCTTCTAGTATAGTTTATTATTTCAGTGCTGCAGGAACTCTAGTATGATTACAAGTCAGGCAACTTTATTGAAGATCTGAAGACAAGCACCTTACTACTTATATCTCCCTGCCACTGAGACTGAGAATTTCTCGGTGCATAATGGAGTGCCCACAAAGGACTTACAGGGAGTCACTGTTGCCACCTCAACTCCTTGCTGTTTGACGGGAAGAACTGTGGTTGCTATACTAGCAGAGAGAATGCAACACTCTATCAATTTGAGATCCAGGCATCTGCAAACACATACTAATTGTTATCTTTTAATTATGTATTGCTTGCAATAGGGAAGAAAGTCTTACTGAGTAGTTAAGACGTTTTACTGTAAAGATATATTACTGCTGCTTGAGAAGCATGGTTTCAGTTCCCAGACGAGACTTAAATCCTTGCAGGACCTTGAATAAGTTGGGAGCTCTTAGTCCTTCATTCCTCCATCTATAAAAAAGGGGTGATAAAACTTCCCCTTTTTGCAGGGTTGATATGAAGATACAGGTATTCATGCAGGCAACCTCATCAGTTTATCTGGTAGTGGTATAGAGCCACCTATAAAATGTGGCTGTGCAACCAGTTCAGTCAAGCAAGGCATATTATTACCTCCAAGACAGTGTCCTGTAAATTTATTCTTCTGACATTGTCCCAGAAAGTGTGCATCTGCCTTCATGCAAGCCAATCAAGTCTTGACCATCTCCAATAGCTTTGGGAGGGATTACAATGGAGGAAATCCAGAGAAACAGCATGGGGACTACATCTGTACAATTGATTGTTTCTCAGTTGGTATCACATCATTGTTTTTATGCTAAACTTGTGGTTTCAAAGGGGTTTATGAGCTTTTAGGCAACACTGAATCACAGCAAGCTAGTCACTGAGCCGAAAACATTTCCTCCAGAAGCTGGAATAGTTCTTAGTACTCATTGCTTGAAGCTCTCATCTTCTATAGTACCTCAAATAGTCATTATTCCAAATAAAGAAGAGATTCCTACATGATAAACACTACAAGAAAGTAAGGAGATGTAGTGGGAGTGTAGGTAAAGAAAATAATTTAGATAGTCTGAGAGTACTAGGAATTATATAGTTTTAAAAAAAGTCATCTTCTGCCCCAGAAACGTCTCAATTTGCTTCTAGAAAAAAATGCAAAAAATTACACAGATTTGTAGAAACAACCATAAAAAACCTATAAAAATTCATACACCTTGTCACTTTAGAGCTGTGCGCATTTTAGTGATCAAAGTTAAAACTAAATATATATATATATATAGTAATGGAAATTATATATGGAAAGTTGTGCACCTTTTTTAATGCAAGGGAACTCCCATTATTCACCTTGTTTAGGATATATTATATGTGAGTGCTATGCATTTACTTTACAAAGATATAAATGTCTACGTGAGAAGAAGGCAAATAAAAATCTGGTCAAAATGCTTTGAGCAATGAGGCTATTGTTCCAAAGAAGACAAAAAAGGCAGTTCTGGATCATGCTTTGTTAAAAATAGTCATGTAACTTTCCATTGCTTATTTTTCCAAAGGTTAATACAGCAGCCTGAAAATGTTAAATAATTACAGTAAAGATTGCATATGCTAATGTCTCCTGGCTCATTGACTCAGAAGCCAATAATATGCTTTTTGATTTTCTGACTTCATCCTCCCTTTAAAGTATATATAGCTTCTGAAATGATTAATTTATAAATTCATAGACTTAATGGAAATACTTTTAGGTATTTCTTACTGCATATTCAAAGCAGGTAAAATTATTTTGTACGCTGGCAAACAACATCATCTTTCATGTCCACACGTCTTGTATTCCATCCTGGCTCCTTGCTTTAGATGGATTGCTACTGTCGTAAAAGTTTTATTCCTCCGTGTGCTGAAGGAAGGATTCAATTATCAGAGTATGTGATCTTCTCTGTGTCAAGGCATTGGAAGATGGCTAGTTCAAGTTGAAGAAAGCTAAAGCTGAGAAGCTAAGCTTCCCATTGCACTGGTAAGTTCTCATCTAGCCACGCCAATTCTTAGGCAATGACAGGCTGCAAACCCCAGAGCGAGCTGTAGCCTTGGGCAGGACTGTGCCATCAATCTTCTCTCAAGCAGTGTTCCCTTCACAAAACCTCTCTGGCAAACAGTGCCATGGGTCTGACCAACTAACACATCTCCAGGCCCTTGGGTTGACTCTCAGCCAGCATGTCAATCCTTGCTGTGCTGATTATATTTCTGGGGGTATGTGCTTGACAAAGATGTCACAAAGTGAAGTTGACATTGTGGTTCCTGGCCTCTTTGTCATGAAGGCTTACACCACAAAGGAGACACTGAATTTTGTCATTCCAAGGAGGAGGGTTCAGGCCTTTTCTTGGTCAAGCATCTTTTGCCACAGGTTAAGGATGGGAGACAGACAGACCTGGAACAGAGAGCAGAGGGAAAGAGGTGCGGGGACCTCTCCCTCGGCCACTGGGTGGAAAGCAGCAATAGGGAGAACAACTGCTGTGCCTGGGCAGGTGCAGCTGCCCTTCTCACTCCAGTAACATCCATTGTTCCGCTCACCCTCAGAAGTGGAGACAGCATCACCCTTACCCTTGTGTTCTGGCATAGGCAAAGAACACAGTGAGACCACGCCTATTCCAATAGTCCTAGCAACTGCCTGTTTGCACAAGCTCCCCTGGGTCACCTTTGATAGCATATGTATAAAAGAGGCTTGACTCTTTAACCACTGCGTTGGAAATGCATCTCACATTGTCCATATAAAATCTTCCTCTATTTTCCTCTTATTCAGCCCAGTCAGTGCAGCACATCTTGTGTGTATTTACTTCATAAATTGTGCCAGGGCACCATTTTGCACACCCATGTCCAATAGGACGAAGGGGAATGGCTTCAAACTGGAAGAGGGGAGATTTAGATTAGGTATCAGGAGGAAATTTTTCACTCTGAGTGTGGTAAGGCACTGTCCCAGGTTGCCCAGAGAAGCTGTGGCTGCCCCATCCCTGGAGGTGTTCAAGGCCAGGCTGGATGGGGCTTGGAGCAACCTGGGCTGGTGGGAGGTGTCCCTGCCCGTGGCAGGGGGGTTGGGCTAGGTGATCTTTAAGGTCCATTCCATGATTCTCCCACTCCCAAGGTGCTTTGATATTAAAACCAGTTTCTATACATCAGGCTCACATTTTAAGCTGAGTATTTATTGCATAAGAAGATAGGAGGGATTTTAGAGAATTTAAGGTATTCGAGATTTTAGCATGTGGGAGAGGACATTTATGACCTTGGAGTTTCAGGAAAGCCAATGTGAACTTGGGCAAACTGTAGTAAATGATGCTTTAAGAAATGTCATTTCTAATCCTATCCCCATTGTGGGTAGGTATGACGCCATAGCAATGTGGCAGAGTTTGCACGTGGAAGGACCAGAGATTTAACCCTGTATCTCTCAGTAGTTTGTATGTGCCCATCCACCTGTTTGCAGCAGTTGACTTAAGCAAACAGTATCTGAGTATTTCTGCTAAAGTTATTACCCATGAAAACATTAATTGTGTTGTATTTAAATAGGAATTACTGCACTTCTGACATACTTTTACTTCTTTGAAAAAAATAGGAGCTGTGGGCCCCTCTGAGAGATACTGTTCTTGGCAGAATACTGCAGGTTCAGCTAAGAATCATGGAGCTGCTTGCCAGGAGCTCATGTTCAGAAGGTTTTCTCCAGAACCATGAAACTAATCGTACAGTGATTCTTACAAATCACTTTTCATCTCTGCGTCTTAAATTGTATTACAAAGATGGCAACTAGCATTAAGTTATTTGGGAAAAGTGGAGGTGAAATTAAATATATATATATTTTTAAATAAAAACTTACGTTTTGGAACACATTTAGCACTTTCAGAACAAAGAAATCTTATGGCTTTTGCTTGTTTGTACACATCGTTATGCAGAGAATCCTAAATATGCCAATATATACAGTTGGTGACGAATTCCATTTACAGTGTCTATGCAATGACTGCATCCTGTGTGCTGCTCAGAGATATTGCACAGAGTCACCATGAGACTCCAGTACCAGACCAGAAAAGAGCACTTTCCAGAAAAGATTTTCAGGTCAGGATATTGCCTCAGCTAGCTTGCACTGCTGAAAATGTTTACTGAATTTATAGCATATCACTACAGTAAGCTGTGGATGTCTCTTGTGAAATTAATAACCTTTGCTTCAGAGACCAAGAAGTATAGACAGTGTTTTTTAAACACTCCTCTTTCATGCTAAAAAGCAAACAATATTTGTCTTTGACAGTACCCACTACTCTGTTTTGCTAACCCCCAAAAGTCAGATCACTATGGTGCTTTCGGCTGGGATAAAGTTGACTTTCTTAGTAGCAGCTGGTATAGTGCTGTTTTGGATTTGTGATGAGAATAGTGTTGGTAAAACACTGATGTTTTGGGTTGTTGCTAGCAGACAATGCCTTTTCTGGTCCTCACACCACCCCACCAGTGAGCAAGCTGGGGGTGCACAAGAAGCTGGGAGGGGACACAGGTGGAACATCTGACCCCAACTGACCGAAGGGATATTCCATTCCATGTGATGTCACAGTCAGTATATGAAGCTGGGGGAAGAAGAAGGAAGGGGAGACACTTGGAGTGATGGCATTTGTCTTCCCAAGTAACCATCACATGGGATGGAGCCCTGCTTTCCTGGAGATGGCTGGACACCTGCCTGACAGTGGGAAGCAGTGAATGAAGTCCTTGTTTTGCTTTGCTTGTGCATGCGGCTTTTGCTCTATTTATTAAACTGTCTTTATCTCAACCCATGAGCTTTTTCTCATTTTTACTCTTCTGATTCTCTCCTTCATCCAAACTGGGGGGAATAAGCAAGCGGCTGCGTGGTTCTAGCTGCTGGCTGGGGTTAAAGCATGACAATCACTTCTCTTTGTTTTCTGATGGCCAGCAAAATGGAAGCTGTGCCTACACAGATATTATTGTGTTTTTCTTTATCCTTGTAAAACATTAAAAACCAGCAGTCTTGAATACCTTCATACACTTTAGAAAGGTTTACCCTAGGTTTGTTTTTATTTGGTTAGTTCGTTTTCCATAGGTATTTTTTTTTTTTCCCAGTTAGTACCATTGGTCTAGGTGTTCTAGAACATGTATAGGATCTATTTCTAGGTGTCCTAGGACATGCTAGGTAGTTAGATTTTATTATTTTATTTTCTTACCATGTCAACACAAGCAAGGAGAGTTTTTAAGCTGGAGGCGAACATGCAGGTGGAAGCTCAGTGGAAAACATTTAACACTTTTCATGAAGGGAAAGAAGGCTTCTGAGGAGAGGTGAAAAGAAAACTTTGGATAAAATCACAATTGACTGACAAAGTGGAGGTACTTAACAGCCACAAAAGTTTGAAGTGAGCACAGAGAGGTTGGATATTAAATCAAAATAGTCCTGGATGTTCTTTCTTCCTTGGATTTACTGCTTGTTATGCCATGGCACAGCAAGGAACTGCACAGTATTGCTCACTGAGCAGCAAGTGTGAAACCTTTCACTGCAAACACATATTTTATTTCCTGTCTGAACAATACTATGGAAAAAGTTTAATACAAAATTTTATTAAAAGGTAAATAAATAATAAATAAATGGTAGAAGTGATGAAGTATTATAAGGAAAGAAACCAGCGAAAGTCTAAATATTGTTTCTGAATTCAGAGCACACATTGAAAGTCTATGTTGTAGTCAAGGTGCTATTTATAGCTTGTACGTTCAGAGTTTACACTAGAAATGAGTTTATAATGGAAAGTATGTTGGCTTATGAGTGTGCCAGTATCTTTTTTCCAACAAAATCTAATTTGAGACATTTAAACAGAGGTGTTTGCAGTAGAGGACTAGTGTTGAAGGCCTTTTTTTTCTTTTCTTATGACCAATTTGAAATCCTTCAAAAAATACGTGTGCCAGTCCTTTTATAGTAAAAATGAAGGGAATTTCTCGGCTCTTAAATAGCATCTGGCTTTACAGACTTTGATGTCCCAGTTGTGAAATAGAGGTCACCCACTAACTCACACAGTAACTGTAAGGAATGGTGCACAGCCATAACACATTCTCAGTTCTTGCTCTGATTTTCATTTTCTCCTTTTGCTCCCACTCTGCTCCCAAGAGATGCAATCTGTTGCCACCACCCTCTGCTTTATGCAGAATGGTCTGTTCACTGGTGATTTGTGGGCATGAATGTTAGACTTGACTCAGTCTCCACTCCTGTTCCCCCACTTGTTCCAGCAGGCAACCTGCAGTCCTGCCTGCACTCATACTTTTGCCCTCACCGCCAAAGTCTAGACTACAATCTGCTTTGCTTAGTGTAGTGTTTATGCATTTGGAGCTGGACTACAGCTGAGGAAGAGCTGTCTTCCCTTGGGTGACCCATGTAAAGCACACCTAGAACTGAAGTCCCAATGAGATGCTTACCCAAAAACTTCTCCTCTCCTCTCCCTCAGCTCTTCGCCTATATTCTTGGAGAAAAAACTTGTTTTGTTGCTGCAGTTCTTCTCCCCTTCCCATAGAAAAGAAAGTATCACATTTCTTTAATTGTTTTTCCCTGCAGCACATCTGAGACTCTGTGACTCCCTGAGAATAAAATGCCTCTAGTATCTAACGGCAGGAATTCTTCCATCTTGACACCAACAAAGATCAAAGCTAAATGCCGCAAGTTAGTCTAGAAGTGCAAGGAAAATGGTCCTTACTCTGCATTTATATAAAACAGATCCATGACTATACCTCAAAAGATTTGTCATGTAAATTTCAGATGAAAATAGCAGGTTTCAAAGGCATTAATTCTATGTAGTGTAATCTTTTAGTGGCAAGTTGGAGGTGCGAAATTTTTCTTCATTAAGTGCAGGCTTTATATGCATGCTTTTATGTCTATGTCAGATTTAATTAGAGCAATGACCTGATTTTTTAGAAATAGATTTCTACAGTCTACAGCATTTCCAGTGAGACTAGATTACTGAAAAGTTCGTTTATTGTATTTATGCTTTTCAGATTATTTCATTTTGAGGCTCATGAAAGTACTTTTTAAATAGTATCTGTTCCTCAAATTGACCAAAAAACAAAAGGGTATTTTATAAGATTATTATCATGTGTCAGCCAATTAAACCATGTTTTTTAATCATCTGCTAACTTCAGTGACATTTTCTTTACTACTTTTTGCTACAGTACTAGCTGTGGCCCAAAAAATGACAAAATCTTCTCCCCCTGGATGTACAGTCCCTGTGAGAATGTTAAAATAGCTCTTGTACATGAAAACCCATTTTAGAAACAGATTAACCATTAAACAAGTAAAAAGGAGGGGTGGGTGTGGAAGTTGCAACTGGGACCTGCTCAAGTCCTTCTTGTGAGTTTCCAGTCCCAGGGAACATCAAGTTAATAATTTGTGAATAAGTATTCGCTTTCTGCCTGAGATTCATAATAACTGCATAAGTAGTCATTCTTTTTTTTTTCAGAGCCAATAATAATGTGTCTTGATGCATCAAGACTTATAGAGACAAATTATTTTATTGCAGATTTTGCATTTGTTAATTTCTCTCCTTGTCTTAAGTAGACATCTCTAGAGAGAGGATGAAAAAATTCTTGCATGCTGGTTTACCTTACCAGCTTTTACTGGAGCAGTCATGTCAGCCAAAAGGATGTCTTGCTCTATCACAAGAGCCAAAGTCTGAATGGTCATCCTTAAATATATGCATATGTATGTACATGTGCATATACCTATATACACATCTCTAAATCTGTGTGTGTGTGTTTATGTAACATTGTATATGTGCAATGGGGGACATAAGATGGGTTTCACCTTTTTTCCTGTTGTGGCTCAGGCAGAGCGTCTGCCCTCCAGTTCACAGTAATAGCAGCTACTGCAGCGGCGGATACCCCATCATGGCCAAAATAGGGGCAAGGTGCTGGGCTGGCCCAAGCATGCCATCCGCAGGCTTTCTGCAAGGCAGCTATGCACTCAGGAGAGCAGGACTCGAGGTCTGTAGCTGCTCCACAGATCACTTGTCCACTGTGTCATGTACCATTGATGCAGTTGCACAGGCGTAAGAAACACAGACTTTCTATACTAGAGCTTACTTTGCTCACCAACTGCTATCAATTATGCTCTTGGAGGGCTTTTTCCTCTTATAATGATGCCTACATTAGGACTGACCTGTCAGCATTGCTCTACCTATCTAGCTAAATCAACAAACCTTTTCTAGTGTAGATTAAATTTAATTAAGGATTAGCACAGCTCCCAGTCTCTTGTTTGGCAGCCCTCAGGCTGGGAGGTGGAGCTCTGCTAGGGTTAGTTTATGGAGGTCTTCACAGGGATAGATTTGGATGTTTTGGGCTTTTTCTTAACCCTTGCCATTTGGCTCTTTAAACACTCTGCCCTGGCAAAACAACTTGGAGAATGGCATTTAGACTGTGAACCCTGACATCTGGATGTAAGTGAGTCTGTGCATTTAGCCTCTGAGAAAGAAATGAAACTGAGCTGACCCTACAAGATTGAAACTACCGGTAAGTGAGAGATCCTAGAACAGTGACCCGTGCCCTGTGTGCTCTGCAGGTTATGTAGCTTGGGAAATTTCTAAAAGTCACTGAGATGAAAGCTGGCTTAAGTAGAAGCTGGTATCTCAGTTAGTTTATTTGATAATTTATGGTCCTAGTTGAAACTCACTGCCCTAACCTCTAAAAGCAATAAGGAAGTGGTAAACTTTGCTGATGCTTGGCACGGATCTCTCATGGTATGACAAGTACTTAAGGTAGGTGATGCAACATGTGGTGTGGAGAAAAATAGCCCATAGTACGGCCTGTGGAGCGTCTGAGAAGAAATGAGCAGAAATACCAATTTTCCAGGGCAATCCTTAGTAGATCCTCCTGTTTTCTCCTCTTCCCTGTGGGGCAATGGAGGCGAGCAGCAACAACCCCTGCCATTAGCACACCAAAGGGGAAACCAATCCTTTTTCCACTATCAGCACTTTGGGGCAGGGAGTCTCCAGCCAGACAATTCTGGGGAGGAGTAATGCATTGTTTCCATTGCTTTTCAGTTCTTCACCCCAGGCCACAGTTTTGACACCCCTATTTGCAGTGATTGGAGCTTACTGTGGAAATATTCCTGTTGTCCTCACAAGCAGTTTGTCACTCTAGTCTCTGGGACAAGTACTTGGTGTGAAAGTATGAGTGAAGCTTTGGTAACTGAAAAAAAGAGCATGAGAAAGGCACGGTGTCAAGGCAAAAGTCAACCTTGCACAGTGTCCAATGGTCACCTGCAGTAATTGCTTAGGGAAAGAATATATATTTAAAAAAAAACAAACAGTCAGGAGTAGTGCAGACCTTCTCTGACTCATGTTTCCAACATCTTTGTAAGAGATCCCTATCTGTAGCTTATGGCTGTTCCTAGGATTCCCACCATCCTTCACAGCGTGACCAACCCTGCCTTATAAGCACAGCGTCACTTCAAACGCAAGGGTGTGGATTGGGTTGGAGGGTGTTCAAAGCCTTGACAACTGCGATTCAAGAACTGGGAATTATGTCTGTGAAGTTGAAACAGCCTGCATAATCCTGAGGACATTAATGCATAAACAAAAGCCTTGCATTTCTTCTGGATGACTGTAGAAATGCTGATCCCTGTAATTAACGTGGTTGAGTGGCACTTGCAAAAAGTAAGTGAATCCTATCTGTTTGCCATTTATTTAAACTGGGTATCTCTAGGTACTTAGATATCTCTGAAACCCCATCTATTTTCAGCCTACCAGTGCAGCGGGTATTCTTGTTATTGACTAAGCAAGGATATGGCCTTCTCTGGCATAATGCAAATCAATACAATTTCCTTGTTAACTGAGTTTTCCAATTCAGACATTGTCAAGAATACCTGTTGTTGAGTCTATGGGTTTTTTTCTGAAATCTGCATAGGTTTAGTTTACCTGAGGGACTGGCTAAAATCCAGCAGATATTGCTGGCAGCCAAAATAAAACTCAGAACTGTTCAATTAACAATGACATTAATTTTTTTTAAATGTCTTCAGTTTCATGTCATATCTCAACAAATTAAAACCCGTCCTTAGGCTTTTGTTCTCACATCACTATCTTTGTGTATACTAAACTCAACTCTGTGCTGCCTGTGGCTTTCCACATATACTTTTTCTTAATACATGCTTATATGGTTACTTAATTTTGTAATGGAGCGTATAGGTGTTTCTTGGGTATACATTCTTCAGTCACATCTTCCTAGACCTGAATATACCTGAATCTAAAATATGATGTACTTTTGTTCTTGTACTAGGCGCACTAAACTGCATGCTCTGCAAGCTGTTTTGCTTACCCAAATTAAGAGTTTTATTTACCATGATATATTCTGCATTATGATTTTACCAAACAGCTGCAAATTATTTAGCTAATCTTAATTCTACATTTTACATTTTCTAAAATTTACTCAAACTGTTATACTATTTCCTTATGAGGATGTTAAACCAGGATAGTGTGTTTGGAAGACATCCTGTATTCTTTTGCACATTATGTCTTGGATTTACAAGTATGTGTTGAAATTCTCTTTATTTTCTCAACTTAATATCCTGAGGCATTCTTCTTAGTGGCCCAGAGTGGAAACGGAGCTTCCATTTTCCTTTATTTTTTACATTATCCTAAATCTCAAAAGCATCACAACTCAAATGCATTGTGGAAAGATTGCATTGCCCTACCATACTTCTGGAACATAAGAGCTGTCTTCTTCACATTTTGCACATAACCGCTGCAGCAGACAGAGCCAAACCTTCCATATGACTGAGCATTGCAAAAGTCAGGCCATTAAGCCAGCCACATGTGTCTCCATTTCATTTGCAGATATTTAATGATCTGTATCAGGGACAACAGCATTGTTATGTAAAGCATTGAGTCTACTTAGGAAATTACAGGAGTCAGATACCAAGTCAGAATATTAAAAGCTGGTTTGAGATATCTCTCATAAGAAGTCACAATGATGAGAAAGATACTTTGCTGCCAGTGCTGAGTATTACTGAGACCATGTTTTTAATTGTATGTGAAGAAATAGGAAGCCCTAAGTATATTGGATCATTTCATTAATAGTAGTAGTCAGAAGAGTTTGTACCTGCCATGAAAGGAGAGAAAAAAATTCTGCTTGAAATAGCAATTGATTAACCTAGTTAAATTGAGGACTTTGCCAAAAGTTAGGTATACAACAACAAACAAAAGGGAACCCCTGTGTCATAACCTAGTCCTCTGCTATCCACATTCGTCATACCAGGAAGTTTTCCATGGAACAATCAAGTTCTGATTTAAAACTAGCTGTGTTTCTTTTCTCCCTGCTAAAAAGTCTTTAGGAAGACTGTGATGTTTTTCTACAGCTTAAAAATCATTTAATTTCCAGTTTAAACTTATTTATGGCCCCACTTGTTCTGTACCTAAATTTTAGCTGAGACGTTATTTTTCTTCTTTGGCATTTACTCTGTGATATATTTATAGAGGGCAATTATATCCTTGCTCAGCTGTGTTTTGCCAGAATAACCAAGACAAGGTCTTTTGGTCTCCTTTCATAAAACAGGTTTTCCTTTCTCTGATTGCCCCAATAAACCCTTGCCTGCATGTGTCCCGTGTTAAGTTAGTACCTCCTAGTCCCATGGGACCAGGGATGCCGGGAATATGTCTGAAGGTGTTGCCAGTGGTATGGAGTTGGAAAAGAGATTGCCAAAGTGATAGTTATATAGTGATGGTGATACGAAGAGCAGCACTTCTCTGCAATGCTCACTCAAGGTCCGTTGCCAAAACTTCCGATTTCTACTGCAGCACCCATGGAGGCCATCTAGCTAACCATCCCTTTAATCTGGTACCACGTGCTGATTCTGCTCCACACACACAATGCCTTCCACATTTTGTCATCCACAGATTAAATAAGTATGTATTTACATTTTGTGCCAGCTCATTAATTAAAATACTCCATGTAACAAATCTGGTCTTGAGATTGCTCCTTGAACTCATCTAGTGATGCCCTGTAGCAAAATTTTGGGGTTTAGCACAACTGTAGTATCATCTGTCTTTTTTTAATGTCCTTGCCTTGTTATACTAGTCTCTTCCTTCTCTATCCTCAATAATAATTTCCCATGTTGAGTCACAGACAATGTTTTGATGTTTTTCCGGAAACCAAGTAGTGTAATCAGATCAAGTTCTTATCTAGACACAGAACTAGTCTGGTGTGATCTACCTGTGGCAAAGCTTTTCCTGTTCACTGGCACTACATTTACTGTTCACTCATCACAAAGAAACAATGCAGTTTCTGAGATGTATTTCTTCAGGACCATCAGTTTGCAAGTTTAGTTTTCAAATTATTATCTTTTTCTCTTGAATCCAATAAATTATTCTCATATTTCTTTCTAGTGTTGCTGTTAAATTACTTACTTCAAAGTGCAGAACTGCAATCACTGTTTGCCAATATCTGCAACTGGTGCATGTACGGAGCCTGCACCTTTGAATATAAACTAATTTTTGGCATCTTTCTCAAATCTGACTGGCAAAGGATGCCTGCACAAGTCTCTGTAAATCTGCAAAGAATATTTTTTGATAAGCAATTGCGTGGGTTGTGCACTTTTTTGACTTAGAATAAGAAGTGGCTTTCAGATCATAGTTTGAATTTGTCGTATTCCCACTATTGTTGATTGTTTTGTAAACCAAAGTAAAAAAAAGTGTATGCATAATACTGAGGCAACTCTGCTTAGCAATAAAGTTTAAAAGTGTTGCCTTTATTTAGATAAATTGCCTTACAAATATCCACAGTCTTAAAAATATTTGTTATTTGTTTTCAATAGAATTTAACTAACAAGAAGTTAACTAAACAATCATATGACTTGTGTTTTTCCAGTGCTCTCATGCTTAAGATATTGCAGTGAAAAGATAGTTAAGAAAAGCAGGGGAAAGCTTGGTACAAGCAGACATCTGCATGTGTGTCTGCATGATACGTACGGTCAGCTATCGCACAATGCTTCAGCACGTGAAAGTGTGTAGTATTTGTAAGTCGTTCCCTTATGAAGAAGTCCCCTTCTGTTCTAGATACTGACATGTCTCATTGCAGCAATGTGAGAGCTCCTTATAACGCTAAATATATTCACTTCTACAATACCCTCTGACCAACAGAAAATACTGTTACGCTGTGTCACAGATAGTGAGCTAAGATAATAAAAACTAACCCACCCCACCACTTCCACACCCTCCAAGGTCCCACATGAAGGGTAGAGAGGGCAGAGTTGAACTCATGTCCCCCAAAGTCTGAACTCATGCCCTAACCTCTAGACCTTCCTCCTCTTTAGAATAACTGATCTCAGTAGAAAGTATGTTTTGCCATTGATTGCTGATTAATTCAATTAAAAAAAATGTTGAAAGAATTGTGCTTTTACAAGTGATCCCCATATGGCTTTTATCTGGCTGCACCCACAGCTAATTCTCTGTGACCGACTATCCAAAGAAAACTTATGTATCATTTCAGTGAGAAGCAGATGTTTGATGAAAACAGTGCTATTGTGAAATTAAAGCGTTTACCTTCTTAGAAGGAATGATTCAATGGGGACTTGCACTAGCAATGTGTAACAACAATTTAAAAAATATGCAGGGCATTATATGACTGTAATTATTTCTTTAGAAAACTGAGTGGCTTGTTAAAGTCGTTCTCAATGACACTGAGAGTGCAGACAGTGCAAATCTTGGACCACAAAAAAGAGGGAGGACAGGACTGAGCACTCACGGTTGGCTGGACGAGGGGTCCCGTTTTATGATTTGAACCAGGATCCATGCCAAAAACGGTATACTGCTAGTAATTCCTTACAGCAGGCTGGCACCGGGCTCCTGCTCAGTAAGTCTGGCAGTGCATCAGTTCTCTCACATAGCAGGGTCTTTCAAGGATGTGAAGGCACTGTTAATGTTTTTAATTTTCATCTTTATGTTGCTGATACAATCAGCCTAGCTGGGGAAAAGTAATGAGAACTCCATTGAATTAAATGTGGGACAGTCAGAACAGAGATGTTGTACCTCCCTTAGACGAAACAGATGGGATCTGGTCTATTTGCATATCTCAAGGTGTCATCATTACATGGACTATTTGCTAACTTCACCATTTCAATAACCTCCACAATATTTCCTAAGCAAAAAGCATAAGACTAAGTTTTAAGTTGTGATTAGGTCATTTGGCTTGAGTGACTTATCAAAAAGTTTGAATGAATCTAGGAAGCTGCTGTCTACAATGACAGAGAATTTTTAAAGTATCAGCATGTGATTTTTCTAGCTTCTCTTGAATTCCTTCCTTTTTGCCATATTCCCAGAAAGGAAACTACCTTCTTTTCTTTGTCCTACTAGGGGGTTGTGTCTGGGGATCCTTTTGTTTTTCATGTGTAAAAACAGTTTTGCCACCAAGTTTACACTTGTATTTGGTGAAAACTGGAGAAGACTTAGGTCATGTAAATACATCTTCTAGGTCTGTTTCAAAACACTGGCATTTTTTAGGTAGCTGAAAGCACAGGAGAACCCTTGGGAGAGACATGGCCTGGGATGTAGGATGGATGAGTAACAATTTGCCACAAAAAACTATGAAATGACACTAGTACATTAGACAAATTTTTTCTTGTCATTCTGGGTCATGCAGCTGGCAGAACTTAGTGACCAGGCAACAGCTAGTAGTGCTGCTTTGATGCTCAGTAACCTGAACATTACCAGTGGGTCTCCCTATTCAAATGTCCCAATCTAATGCTAATTAATTAAATGTCAGAATGTCCACTCACTTGAGTGTGCTTTGAGTAAAATTCTTTGCTTTTTCACTGTACACCAAAAACCTCCAAAATTCTGTCTGACTGCTTAGAAATGGTCCGTGGATGGTAATAAACAGTCACTTTAAAGCATGAAATCCAGCACTGCAAGTTTCAATACAGAAAGGCAGTTCAAATTCCCAAAGACAGCAATTATATTAATTATTAATAATATAATATTTAGTATTATGAGCAAGTCAAAATAGTTGTTTGTGAGAATTTGCCTAATGATATATCATATATGCGATTTTTTAAATTATCAGAAAATATAAGCATCTAGCTTTCATTCAGCTTTGGTAGTGAAAGACAGCACTGGAAACTTAAGTCATTTATGCCCCTGTAAAAATCCAAGCATCCAAAAAAGAACTGGCAGAACTGGAATCATCAATAGGGTGAAGTTAGAGATGCTGAAAAAGTTCTGGCAGAACTTCCCAAAGTAAATGGCCTTGCAGAAGTTATGCAGGCAACTGGGTAGTATAGCTGCAAGCAAGAAAGCACCTTGAAGAAGTGTAGGTAATAGGAGGGGACCTGGAGAAAACATGAGGGCCTGATGAAAAGCTAGCTTCATAAATACGACCAAGAGGCAAAAAAAATGAGGGAGACAGATCAAGTTTTCTTACTGACCTGCAGTGACCTCCAGGCTTGCTTGTTCAAGGCTAAAAGAGGCTTTTTGACAAAGAAGATGTCAGAATACAAGCACAATCTGGCTGGAGAGCCAGCTCTCAAACCAGATTGCAAGAATTCTTTGAAAACTACCAATTTGTGGAGGTTGCAGTAAGTACTTTCTTTAAAGGAAGGGATTGCAAACAAGTGAATCCGCTTTACAAAGCAAACAGCAGAGTTACCTTTCTATGGCATTGCACTGTCATCAAAGAACATTGCCATACTTAAAGCAAAAGTATCCAGATTCCTGAACTAAAGGCATATTTAGATAGTCCGTTGTAACGAACAAGAAAGAAAACTACTCAAAGCAATGAGCGACAAGTATTCCATCAATGATAGACCTTAACTGCAGCACAACTGAGTTATCCATGTTTGCATTAAACCTAGACTACCAAATTTTCTAACTGCTAGTCATAAAGATAGTCCACATGATCTTGACTATACTCTATGAATAATGTCAAAAGTATTGTTACCATTGTTACCCTGTGTATCTGGAATAAATTTCATATCTAACACAAGGCAGACACTTCAAAGACTGTAAAGATATTTTCTTTCTCCCTGCAAGCAATTTATCAGCATTCTTCCCAGGGAATTAATAGGCTCCAGGGGATTCCAGATGTCTTTGAATGGTCATGCTGCTTTTCCACTGAACTGTTCTGCCTATGGTTAAGGAACTACTATGACAACCTGTTCTCCAGACATTGACCGTCTGGCACTTTAGATGGCCCCAAGACTCACACAGTCTCACAAATTTCCAAACTGCCTTAACTAATGAAGTAGCATGGGAGGAGGTCCTGGAAAGCTTGCTCCAAGTCATTCTTATACAGCATGTAAACATTATTATTCTTATGCCATCAATTGTTCTTTCTTTTTGCTGTGGCATCAGCAAAATTTCCTTTGTGAGAACAACTTATCTTGAGGAGCAGTCTGCTGAATCTGTCTTGCCTTAATTCCGTCAGCCTGGGGGGCTTTTTGAGTTCAAAGAACCTGCCGTCTTAGCAAAATAAGTGAAAACTAGAATCAAGACTAGAGATGGTGTAAGGGCATATCAGGGCAAGCAGTGGATTTTTGTCTGATTTTACTAACTGAGGTCTTTAGTCTGTAGCTGGAACTAAGTATTTTACCATTGCCTTTGAAGAATGGAAAGTCTTTGAAGACAACTGAAAATACTCATAAGAATCTAGGTGCCCTTCAAGAGTAAGGCTGACTTTGCCATTGCCTACTTTAGATGCCCACTTTTGGCATCAGGACATCTAAAATGAGTGTGTCAGTGCTACCAGGATGAGTCAGAACACTTAGCCTCCTCCTGCAGTCAATAGAGGGATGAGTATTTGTTTCTTAAAGTGTTGTTTACCTTGCTGAGTGGGAAGCTGCCTATAGGTAGCCAAAAGAAATTATAATTACAAGAAGGACTCCTGCTTGTAAGGAGCCCCTGAGTCAGATCTGCACTTCAAGCACCTCTGCCCATTGCTGTCCCTTTAATCCTGAGTGATGAGTTCTTGACTAAACAAATTTGCATTTGTACCTTGTTTGCAAAATAGCCTCATGTTAGACCAGTCAGCCAAAGAGGCTGTGCACGTATGCCCTCCAGGTCAGCCTGCAGTGTTCAAGCCCACGATTCCCACTTCTCCAGAGAGGGCACACTACAGATAGAGGAAGTTATTCAAAGACAAAAGTGAATAGGCAAAAGGCATCCTAGGTCAACTAAACATAGATCTTCCTTCCACTGACCACAGTGACGAGGTATAAACTGACTGTAGCAATAGCTCGGACTCCTAAGTGAAATGTAAACATTTTACATACAGACACAATAACTTAGGTGTCCTCAACCTGGAGCTGAAGCCCATCCTTACGGCATGACTCAGTTGCCTAAACCTAGGTGTCTATACATATATACAAAAGATACAATCTCTAGGAGACTTGGGCCAGTAATTTGACACCAGAAATCTGTCTATTTGAAGTATTCTGCTCCCGCTTCCCTCTGTTAGGAATGGCTATTGAAGAGAGTGTGTAAGTACTGCTTAGGCTGGTCTTCGTCCTATTCTCTTGTCTACCAGCAGTGACTAAGGATGAGAGACTACCAGTTACTGCTGCTGACGCCCTCTCCCTGAAAATACATAAATCCTGTTTCATCAGTAGGCACCTCCCAAGTGCTTAGCACCAATTCCCAGATGGAACAGAGCTCCACAGAGAAAGGGGCTGTAAATATTCATGTTATACAGTAGGTTTGTGCACAGATGTCAATAGTCCACAGTTTTGGGGGCTATTCCAGTCCCAAATTATTGAGACTGATTTTACTGATTCAGTTATCTGGTTTAGATATCATTGATTACTGCCTTTACTTGCTGAGTCTCACTGTATTAAAAATAGCAAACTCCACAGAAAGAGCATTTTACAAAGAAGTCTCCTGTGTCTGCCCTAGGTGTCCGTGTGCTCTTGTACCTCACCTCCTTCTTCCACAGGTATCTGCCTTCTCTCCTCCTAGACCTTCTTTGCACCAGGAAGTTACACACATGAGAAGATGGTGTAAGATGTAGCTGCAATACCCTCTTCTCTGAGGGTAATGTGGATACCTGGGTAGCTGTGAGGGAATCACAGTCCTAAAAGACCCCAAACAGTAGGGATGCTTCTACAAAAGCAGCCAGATTTTTGCATGATTTAGGTAGAACCTAGTTCAAGCACCTATCTTACTAGGATGACGGTGTCAGCAGCTGGATCACAGAAGATGGTGGTTGTATTACCGTATGCTCTTGAGCCATCATGAGTTCAGGCTTCCATAGGTCTTCTCAAGGAAACAAGTATTTGGTATAGGACTTCATCTTGTCTTAATATAAGACAAAAATTAATTCCTGTTAACAAAAGCATTCCCCAGACTTTTAACTACTGTCAGAGAGAGAATATTGAGCTAGGTGGACCTTTGTCCTCACACAGTGGGTTCTCTCATGTTCTGTAGCTAGAAGGTAGTTCCAGCAGTAAATAAGATATATTTTATTAAAAACAGAGATTGGTATGTAACACTATTTTCCAGCTCTGTTCTTCAGAGAAATGTTTGTTACTTATGCAGTAGTATTACTTGGAGGCATTCTGTTAATTTTCAGAATATTGTATTAAAATACAAACACTGGTGCTTTATAGCCTTTCAGATTTGCCAGTAGTAGATGAATTATAGCTGGGTAAGTATGAAAAAAATGATGATTAATATCAGAATTTCAAATTGTATCTAAGAATGAACAGTTCTTGAGAATTTAAAAACTGAATGTACAGTCATCTTGACCACTTCCCTGAGCCTTGAGGTCTCCCTTTAAAAACTACTTTTCAGCTTCTTTGTGTCCCTGTCCAGGGAGATAGCAGATTCATAAACTGCAGTAATTGAAACCAGTGCGAATTTCTTGAGTATGACTAATCATTACCATTTCTTACTGAAAATTCACTGACTCCTAGCCAAGATTTTATTAATTATAATATGAAAACATCCACACCTATCACTTCTCCCCTGAGGTCTTCCTAAGCTGCTGCAGAAATGGAGTCTGACTTCTATTACTTTGGCTAGAGATGAGGATGTGAATTGCTCTGGCTAGCTGCTTTTTGGATAACCTACAAAACACCAGGGGTCAGATTCTTGGCCTGATAACATTGCTTTGCACTGCTCTGGCTCAGTGCCACAGCTCCCATCCCGGGGAATCCCAGGAGGAGAGTGGTACCAGGTCGGGGTATTCCTGACTTCAGATACCCGCGTTTTCTCAGCTGCCAGCGTACATGGCAATAAAAGGGAGCAGCCTTAAAGCTGTTCAGCCTTAAATTGGAGGGTTGAAATGGCCCCCAATGGGATGCTTCTGCCCAGCTAAAACTTTATTCTCAGTTGATTGACCTTAAGGACGAAGGATCGGGTGACTTTAGCAAAGGTATGCTGTGGATACATTTTCTAAAACATTGACCAGGCATTCGCTCCCCTGGGAAATACTTTTAATGTTCTCGCTGGTTTTGTGCAGTCTAACACACCTTAGCAGTGCAGATGAACATTACCAGAATCAAAGAGAGCACAGACGTGGACACACATGCTATTTGTGTGTCTGTTCCTGCACACACAACGAACACATGAGGCTACCCTTTCTGTCTGCTGCAATTAGGGAAAACTAGAAACCCAGCCACTGTAAACTTTGCCTATAAACAAGGCTGAAGCACCACCATCTGGGGTATACCTCTCCAAAAAACAACATGTCAATCTGTAGCCTTAAGGCTGATTTTGTACCATGTCTGTGGCAAGTGACATATGAAATTGTTCAGCTGCACCCAGGAAATTGAGGAAAAGGAAGAGCAGATCTTCCAAGTCCATCATTGACCTGTGTCTCATCGTGCTTGTGTGATGCTGTCACATGAACTCTATCGAGTAACGTGATATTTGCCTGATGGTACAGGCAAATATCTCTAAAAGGTTTATCCTGCCCCCTAAGTGCACCAGGCTAAACCTGAAACTAGTTTTTCTGGCAATCATCACCTAACGATGCTACATGGACTTTCCCCCATAGTATTAGGGTGACCTTGACAAGGTAGGAGCATGTGTGCGGAGTTCTCCATCCATGTAACCAGAAGGTAAATCTTTCTTATTCCACGATGGAGCCCCAGTCCTTGTGCACACAGAGTTTGGGGGAGATGGGGATGCTGTCCCCCAAAAGGGTAGTACTACCTGCTATCTTGTTATGTGGTTGTTTCTTTTCATCAATGCCATGGAAAAGAGCAGGTTTGTGGCAAGAGGTAGAGGCAAAGTGTTAATAACTGCAGAGCCCCTGTGGGCTTTACTCCTACTCACTGTGTCCAGGAGGTTTTGCATCCAGTGTAGCCTCCAAGCTGCAGATTGAGGTGGGAATACCCCCTTAAACTTTGACTTCAAAATGAAAGCTTCTTTGTTAACAAGACTATCTCTAAATCATTAACACTCTTCCCCATGAATAAAAAAAATAATTGTCAGTTGTCAGTCAACAGCCAAAAAACCCAAACCCCAAGCCCGAAGCATTTTTCCCTCTTAGAGGAAATACACGGGGTGCCTGGTGTGGGATTTGAGAGGTAAGGAGCAGTGTGGTTTTACACAAGTGTGTCCTGCTCTCTCTTGGTCCCACCGTGCAGGAGGAACACCCAGCTGCACTTGTGTGACCCCCTCCGGTCAGCCCAGGCTGGGGCTGATGTGCTCTAGAGGGAGCCACATCTGTCCTTGCTCTCCGGAATGGAGGTCATCAGCCTGCCAAGCTTTCCAGGAAAGAGGGAGTGGCCGGAGAGTCTTGAGTTACTGAGAGTGGACCACCTGGAAAATAGTGTACAGCGAGCACTTGTCCTACCTCTGGACGCTCCACAGTAAGGAATAAGGGATGCTGAATTGGCTTTGAACTCCCACCCAAACTTGCTTTGAAGAAATGGAAGGGCAGGCAAGTAACATGCATGTTCTGTTCTAAAAAAACCGGCAGTAGCATTTCTGCATTTTAGTCTGTAAAAGGCGTTGGTTAGGATTACAATATTTGGACTAAGACTTGAAACACATAGGTGTTTGAGTCTATTTGGGGACAGGGACTGTTTGCAAAGCTCGGATGTCAACCTAGGTTCTGACAGAGAGTACCCTGTAACTTTGATGTGTTTCAAGCTGTGACAGAGAAAAAGGAGAAAAAATAATTTTCTCCTTGCATTAGAGAGAAAGCTTATTAATAATGCTGCCACTACTTGGTGACTGGGGAAAAAATTCTACTCTCTTGAAAGGCAAAGTTGGGAAATAGCTATCCTTTATTTCAAGAAATCAGGGTCATAAAAATTATAGCTATAAAACACACGGCAGCCTGAACCCTCTACATAAACCCCCTTGCATTTTATGCCTCCTTTTCTATTTCAGGTCTTCATTTGCCTAATTACTACTCAGAGGCTGGCAGAGATTTTCCCTGCAGCAGCACTCAGCTCTGCTGACTGCAGAGACCCTACCTGGCACACTAAGTTAGTGCGTCAGCATTCTAGGTAGAAATGAATGAAAAATCAATCAGGGCAGCTGCAGTGGTAGCATATACAACTCTAACCTACTTTGTGCATGGTTTCGAACATTTCATTGTGTATTTAGGCATCTTTTAAAATGGTAAGTGGGTCTGAAATAAAATACGTCTTTCTAGTCAGCCTAAGAAATGTTTTGTCATCTTTACTGCTTAGCTCAAGCAAACTTACCACCCTGACTGCTAAGTTAACTTGCAGTCTTGATTGAAATGCCAAAACTTATGAGAAGACTGTTTTAATCTTGAAAATCTATCACCAGCAGATTGCATCATGCAGTGGATATAGATACAGTGATAGCTTTGATTGTTTTAACTGTATTTACAGACTAGATCTAGAGTAGGGCTGGAAAAGCAAAAGTACACTAGAACAGTATTCGAACACAGGTATTGCTTACATATGGTCTTGCAAGGAGTTTGGTTTATGGATATTTGTGTGCGTGCTTTTATTTTTCATGTTGTATTTCTGCAGAGGCAGAGTTAAATATGGATTGCCAGTTTCATTTGATGAAAGTCCATGATAAAAAGGTCCAGTCTGAATGCCTAAAAAACGACTAGCTGCTGTAACTTTTTCAGCTGAGTGGGTTAAATATATTATAGATCCCTCATAAGATCACTGCTGTAACAAGTTGTGCAGTGCAACACTGTAAAGGTTGCAAAAAATTCACAAGCCTCTTTGTATGTGATGCCCTTACAGTGAAGAAGATTCTTTTGACTATAAAGATGAAGAGTCTACTTTTTCTGGTGCTGATTTCTGTCTGCTGGGCTGAACCTCACCCTGACAACTCAAGTCTGGAGCATGAGAGAATTATTCACATTCAAGGTAAGGAAATACGTGAGAAAATACCAGTATCTTCAGATTGCTGAGGGAAACAGAATAATGTGCTTAATGATCCTTAATTTTTTATTCTGCTGCACTGTTTTTTAAGTACTATTATTACTGGTGGCCCAACCTTTTCTTTTCTGGTTCTGATGGATTATTACCACTCCTAAGGAAAGTAAAAAAATGAAAATTGCACTGTTTAATAGCACTCAGTCACAACCTTGCAAAGATTAGTGAGTAAGGTACAACATGATTTAAGATAAAGAGCATGCATCCTAAAGTAACAAGCAACTGCAATGGGTTGAAATACCTTTAGTTTATTGTGGAATAGATTTGATTTTAAGAAAGCTGTCATACATCGTTCTTCACATTACAGAAAATTATTGCTGCTTATTATTTAAAAAAGCTCAACACAGCTGAGATAATAATTGGGCTATTTAAACGAGAAAAAAAAAAAAGTAGCTTACCCCAAAAGAAATGTGTCTTTCCTCATACCTTTAATTCACACTAAGTATTATACTGGCCTTCTGCATAATCCTGTTTGGTTCACGTTTGAATCCTAGAGCTTATAGCTGTAGCAGGATTTGAGTCTGCAGTACAATGCAGCTGTTTTTTCAGTCTGGGCTTCAGTCATTGAGGGTCATCCTGTATAAGAAAAAACAGAGGATTTATGCAGTAAGGGCAGGCAGAACTAACGGGGATTTTCCTGATCTCATTTATGTTTCTTGAGGCTGGCTAAAATTAACCTTGCAAAATTAACAAATGCAGCATTATTGTTCTCTCTCTGTCTTTTTAAAGTTTGATTCCTTTCTTTCAACAGCTGGCAAATTGTGTTATTTGAGTATTTGTGTAAATATGAAATACCGAGTTAGGGAAGGTTACTAAGAATGCCTGAACATTTAGAAGTTCACGGGAAAGTCACAGGAGTTAAAGGTAGCCTGCACCTTTGAAAACAGGCTCTCGGATTGTCAAGGTCAAATAGGGAAAAACAGCTAACTGGTTTCACTCTAAGGAAACTCACAGGATGAAGGTCGAATGAGTGTGTTATACCAAAATGAAGACGTATCACTGTTTGAGATGATATACGTTCATTCTCCAGGGTAAATCTCATCTTTTACACCAATGTCTATCAAACATATACTTTGCCTTTCCTTGTATAATGCAGTTTCTTATCTCTGAACTTTATTTGTCTTTTTGGAAGATTAAATTAGTGGAAATAATCAAACAAAAACCAAATGATTTTTCCTTAATCTGTGTATGTTAAACTTGCTTGGTCAGCAGTTTAGTGTAATTTGCAAGTCATATCTGTCACTTCAGCATGTGTACAGTGCAGTCTGCAAGTGCTAAATAGTTTAAATCAGATAAAAGTTTCAAGACAGACCATTCCCCCTACTCATGAAAACTCACCTGAGCCTTGAGAGTTTATTCCTTCAAGGAAAGCTGGCTAAAGCTTAAAATGGAGCTCTACCATGAGCTTTGTACATCAGGTGATTCAGGCTCCGAAGTACACAGACCACAAATTAAAAAGAATAGAACTGTTTAAAACTTGGTATTTTTACTATTAATTTCTTTCATTCCTTTCTGCATTGTCGAATCCCATCAGGCTTGGGATTCTGCTTTGCCCAATGCTGCATAAACACATAAGATGATCTACACCTGGAAACAAGCTGGAAATCAGGGAAACCTGTGGAACACATGTGTTATAGCTTCATACAAAAGGTATTTTATATTACATTAAGCAGTGTAGCATGCCCCTCCACAGCTGAAATCCAAGAGGTGTGTAGCTGAACTCCTTCTGGATTGCATGCTTTGGAATGCCTTAGAATTACAAAAGGTGCAGATAGATGTTGTGTAGTCAAGTACACAGAGCTGAAAGGGATCTCCTGAGGCAATGAACTAATCTGTCTTCTATTGCCTTTTTGCATCATGTCATCTCCTGTAGATTTAGTTTCATTTTTTAAAAAGCTAAGTTTCAAATCTCATTACTGCAAGGTAGCTTTGGACCCTGTTTTTCTGATATGAGAAACACTCTCCCAATTCTCCATGTTTATTCATGGCCATTGTATTGCTTGATGCTTCTCCTAGTGTTGCTTCTTAATTTAAAATAACAATTTTTCTTATTTGATATTCACTTTAAAACATTAGTAAGATAACACCCCAACCTCACAGCTGTCATTTGAGTAAACTTTTTCAAATTCTTCTCTAAGTGTATAACCTCCAGTTGCCTTATGATGTTGGTAGTTTGTCCCTACACTTGTTCTTGTTTGAATTCATACTTCCTGAGTGTGCTCAGCCAGGATTTTATTCCAGATAAGATTTAAACTGGCATTAGTATTTTTTTTCCCCAGCTAACAATGCTTTGTTTTTCAGACCTTGGATCAAATCTGTACTCTTCCCAGCCATGTTGCAGCACTGATCAATAATCCATTGTGATAGACAATATTTAGGAGTCATTCTCCCTCATTCTCATTTGCAATTAACAAGTACGAGGTTTATACAAGCAATTCTTCATATTAGGCCCTATCAAATCTAGATGATACATTCAGTATTAAATGTTATACTTTTTTCACCCTTCTGTCCTCAAACATTATAAATATGCATTCTCTTCCCTTCAGTGATGCTTAATATGCCATGTAAAAATTTTATTCTTTCAATAGTCACATTTACTTTATAAGGTAAAATTAGTGGAAAGATTAAGGAGTCTCAAAAATGATGCTGGAGAGAGTTCACTGGCCTTTTTCCAGGTTAATCATTTATGCTTCAGCCCAACCAAATGCAGTCTCCTCTGTATCTAGCTCTTAGACACTTAGCAAAGTTTCTACCATAACACCTATTTTCTCCATCCTGTCTAATTTCCTCTATTTCCCATATCACTTGCTTCCCAGATCTCCAAGCAATTGATAGATCACATTTCCCTGGCCTCATACATTTATTTCTATTATATCAGTAGTCTGACTCCCTTTGGTAGTATCTACTGCATTTTATCCCTCTTTCTAGTTCTGTTCTTCAACAATTTTTCATCCAAAATTGGTCTAAGGTCCTGTATGCTGTTGAGGTCAGACTATTCAGTGTGTTAATAGTTAAATTACTTTCCTTACATAAGTTTGTTATTTTGCTTTTGGCCAGAAACACATGGTACCATTCTTAAAGTGACAGAGGAGCTGATATCTCTGCCATCAGGTTTGCCATATCAAGTGTCAATAGTAACGTCAGTACTTTAGGCTGTGAGTTTTCTACCCTTTTCTTTGAACAGGCTATATTTTCTGAGTTCAACATTCATCTTTATGTTTCCATTTCGTATCAGTACACTCATGTACTTTAAACAACATGGCACTTTCAGAACATCAAAACCAACATTATTAAATGGAGAGGATTTGTTAATATAACTCTCGGGTCATTTCTCTATTGTCTTCCACCTTTATCTGTGTGGTGACTCCATACTCCAAAATGAACTTGTGCCTGTTTAAAAGACTTTTTTTCACTGCTACACTAAGATCTTTTACAGTCCTTCCTGACATGCTTTTGAACCATGCTCCCTTTTGTCCTCACTATTATTTTTTATTTCTTCACAACTTGCTAAAGCACTAATGTACAGTGCCACCTCATCACCTTTATCTTTCATTTGGCCTTCCTAAAGAGCAGCCACCTACTAATACCCTGTTATGGTCTGACGGCTGTTTCAGTGTGCTTCTGATTCCCTCAACAACTGTGTCAGGAACCAGAAGATCTAGTTACCCCACTTTGCTGCCCCTCCATTAGTATAAAAACTCCTGTCATCTCTCTCAGACTCAGATTCTACTAACCAGAGTGAACCGTGTTTCGTAAATCCAATACAATTTTTTGGTTTACTGATTATACTGGCATATCATTCATTGTTTTTTATGAACACAGATCTTTCAGGTGTCCACTCTCTTGAAACTGTGGATTTCTTTAGCTTTACTAAACACTTGCCAACGTCTTTAACATTGCAATAGGCATAGATAATCATGTTCTCTCTTAAATCTTTCATTTTTTCTTAGAAATGAGTCGCTGGCTTCATAAATATCTCTGTTCCTGCTGTCAGTGTCACCTCTAGTTCCTGGTTCTCCCCTTGTTGGTTAATGCAGTGAAACTGGACCTCAGTCAAATTTCTCATCTGCTCGGCAGTTTTACCCCCTACCTTTACCATTATTCCTTTCTGCTTCTTTCCTCTGGCCTACTTCTTTTGTTTATATCTTTTCTTCTTTGGTTTTATTCCAACATGTATGAACAAAATTTATGAGACACCTAAAGCTGCCTTTTATGTCTTCTGTGACTTTATTTCCTTTCCTGAAGCCTGTAGCGGATTTGATGGCTTTGGTCAGGATGCTCTGTTATCCCAGCCTGCTTGACCATATCACCTTCCTCTCTGGTAGTTTGTCTGCATACAAAAGTCATTCCAGTTTAACTTTTGTGCATAAAGGCAAATGAGAGAGCTATATCTGAACGAGATGTGTTGTCCCCCTCACAGTCCCACCCCAGTAAATTGTATGTGCCTTAGGGGATACCAGTTTCACTCTTTAGAAGAAATCATAATCCTAAATGAAATCATCTGGTGAATGTGAAAATGGGACAAAAGCATACCCTAGCCACTCAAGTGTCCACAACAAGAAAACAATGCTACTCTAAGCATATCAATGTAATTAAGGACTCAGATTTTCTCTGAAGCCAAGATCTGTGAAAGACTCTGTGACCCATGAGAGAGGAAGATGATTCTTTTCAGTGCTCAGCTTTGAATATCTGTCTGATCTATTCATAGTGCTAGTTGCTGACCTATTATTCAAAGAGGCAGAGTACCCTTAAGAGATAAGAGCATTCTTCTGTGTGTATCTGTTCTGCAAAATAAACTAAGTTGACTAAGTCATTACCGTAATTGCTAAGTTAATTACTTAAGGGTGGCAGGAGCCTTTAACATAAGCTTCCAGTTTGTTCAGGTTTTAGAAATACGAGAAGAAAGGCCAGAGAAGAAAATACCAAGTTTGGTTTGAAAATGACCAGCTTTTACCTCTTTAGCTCTTCCTTGAATATAAGTGAGTTTAGGTTATGCAATAATTCTCTGCCTTTCAGATACAAGGATACACCCATGTGCCTGTCAAGAAATCTGTGCAGATATATTTATACACACCAAGAAATATATCAACATGGAAAAAGCAGAAAACTTTCTAGTATTGTCCTATTGAAAAAAAGGAAAGTTAATTCAATTAATCAGTAACATAAGCAGAAGAAATCTTTGCCCAACTTTTTCTGCATGATAATGATTGTTATTCACAGTCCACTTCCTTTTCTTCAAAACAAGCCAGAACCAACAGAGAGAAAGAAGCTGCGTAGACCTGCTGGACTAGCCCAAACCGTAATAACAGATTACGTGCACTACTGATTTGACCTCACAGGCTAATTCCTACCTTCCACAGTTTCATGCTTTTGCACTTTGCTTTTGACTTTCTTTCTTTGGTCCACCTTTCTGCAGTTTCCCATGTTATTTGTTATTTCTTTCCATTTATTTTTTCCTCTTAAAATTTCTCACTAGTTTTGTTGCCTTTTAGGACACTTTAGATTATGTCATGATCCATTTTGCAGTTTCTTCTTATAATTGAGCTACTTCTTTACATAAACACAACCTGCTTTCCTCTTCAGAGCATGGCATGTTGCAACAGCATGTAATAGAAATGTCAGCAAAAAGCAACTTCACCTCGTGTTGGCATGTTTGTTTCATTAAAGGCATTCAGGACTCCATATTCAGACTTTATATGACATGTACCAGTATATTTGGGTTGAAAAAATTTATTGCATAAGCAAAAAGATTCACATTAAACATAGATTTAAATTACTAATTTGCCTTTACTTGCGAGATCAGTCTAATTCCATATATATAGCAATTAAAACTAATTGAAGAACTAGAAAATCTCCTCACCTGTTCTGTGTGATACTTTGGTTTCATCACACAGTCTCAATGACACCCATGAAGATTTCCTTCTGTGCAGAGACGTCATGATTTCTGTTCTATTCTGCAGTATGAGGCCTGATCATCATGCAATTTCTTAATCTATAGTGAAATAAACACATACTTAAAGTTTATTTAAGGCACAAGGTGGCAATATTTTAGAAGAGCTGAAGTTTGTTATGTCCCTGATGGTTTTATGTGCTGTTAGGTCTCCTAGAAACCTAAAATTGAGTTAATACGGCCCCTTTAACCATTCCCCTCAACATGTTACTCAGGTTGAGTAGATGAAAAATGTTTTACCTCAATCTTGACATCGCTATGTTGGAGAGACAGGTTTCTTCTCTGCCATTTATAAAAGAGGTATTTTTAGCTGTACTATTATTTGGAACCACGTACCTGAACATTTTAGCTAAGATTTATCTAGCATCTCTCTTACCAGTTGTATGTCAAAAGTTAAAAGTAATGTGTACAGAGTATTTTATCCTGTCCCTTTAGAGGTAGGAACACAGGAGTTTGATGCTTGCATTTTCTTTTTCATGACATAAACAAAATGATATTAATGCTTGGGCCAAATAAGAACAGCCTTTCCTAGTCTAAAAGCTGATATACAAAAGTTTTTAAGATTTTTTTATCCAAAAGCAAAAGTAAGAAGTTAGTTAGTTAAAACTTAGTTAGAAAAAATGTAGTAGGAAAAGTATGTGGAAAAAAAAGTGTGTGCATAATGCTTCCTCATTTTTTCCCCTTCAGATTCTCTGAGTAATACACAATATATGTGTATATCAATAATGCACTTCAGTACATATTGTAGCCAGTGGGAATTATTGTTACCACAGAAATGATTTTTGAGTTTTAAATAGGCTTTGTAGGGTAATAAAACATGCCACTACTATAGGAAGAGTGAGGTTATTATAGCATGAGAGTTATGCTCATGTCCCTGGTAACGCTACAGGAAAGCAAGGAACAACTCTGTTTATTTAAAGTATCATGGCACATGGTGTTATTAACATAATGTCTTGATAACAGTGTGGAATATTTCAGCAATACATGAGTTTACCTGACAAAACACATCTATAATGTAATCCCTGACTTACGATTTTTTCCCTCTAAAAAAGCACATTTTTTTTTTCTCCACTGTTGCTCTGTAAGCTAGTCCATTAAAATGTGAGAATAATCAAGTTTTGTAGCCAGGTCAGCATAAGCTTCTGGGCAGTTCTGATGGATAAAGTGGATAAAGCTGTTTGCCAAGGGACATGACGTGACTCATGCTCTCTGCCCCACACTATGTTCCTGGCCATTCAAACCTGGCTTGCCATTACTCTTCAGTGCTGAAGCCAGTTAAGAAAAAAAAAACCCAACCAAACGACAAACAGAAAGAAAACCCCACCCCAAAAGAAAAGAAAAAAAACAAACACTAAAAGGACAAACAAATCTGAATGCACGTCCAGCAGTAAAATTTGGCACTAAACCAGTAAGCCAGCAGGTGAGACTGAGTTGAGAGCTCCAGCAGCGTGAGAGCAAGTCCACTTACTGTCCTTGAAGCGGGGATCGCACTGAAGTGAAGGTCAGATGTGTTCAAAGTAATGACAACCAGAACAGCAGTGCTAGTGGCATAGCATAGACAAGGGAGAAAGAGAGATGGAGAATAAAACAGAGGCAGATAGAGTGCTGCTGCCTGTGCCTTGTTACTTAAGGTAGCAAGATACCCTTTCGCTTGCAGTGTATACCTCCTTGATTTGGCACCACTGAAACACAGAAAAGCTGACCCGAATAGCAAGTTTTCAAGTGAGTTTTCATTTGTGGCAGGCAGCCTTCCCGTACAGCTTGGAAAAGCAGCTCCCAGAGTTGTGTGTTATCCCACGCAGCTGGACGGCTTCTGCAATTTGGACAAACTCATTTTTAGCTAGCTTAGCTGTTTTTGCATTATGTTGCCTTTGTCATCCATCTAATTGCACAAAGGATTAACAAAGGGCCACAGCCCATCAGAATCAATAGTAGGGAAGCAGGAATGGAAAAAATATGGCAAATTAGTCACCAGTGGTGCCTGGTTCTGTAATAACAACTAAGCTGCTGCCTGTCTTAGAAGGTAAAATAAAGCCCAGAAGGGTGAACACACAACCTAGCAAACCCTTCTCATCCCATTTCTGACCTTGGACCTGAGACCAGAGACAATAACCAGGCTATTGCCATCTCTGTTCCCAACAGAAGGAGCAGCTGGATATTGCCCAGCACATTCCTCACCATCAGTCCACCGTCTGTGGGTCTTGAGTGTCCATTCATGTGGTCTGTCTTGTCTTCAGCAAGTATCCAAACTGTCCTGTTGCAGACACAGTTTAGTGAGGGATTACCCGGGGTTTGCAGAGTTTATAGTTGTTCGGCCATTCACCTTGTAAATTCTCTGATGGTACTTCTAAATAAGGTAGTTCTGGGGAAAAAGAAGTACTGTCTTCTCCGAGTAACATGCTGGACTCTGTGATAACACTCACATGTCCCACCTGTTTCCTTCTTGCACTCATCTTTTACATATCCCTGCCATTTAGATACAGACATAATTTTATTCAGAAGGAGCAGCCTTCTCAGAAACCCAATGAGGAAAGCATCCAGGGACCCACTCTGGCAAGCCTTTAAAACAGTGTTTACCCCGTCTTCCATGATCAGATCATTGTGTCACAACAGATCGTTGCTCGCTGTATTAAGGTAACCCAGGAAGCAGGATTCATTCCTCATTTAAGCTGACTTTCACAGCAGTAAGCTAGAATGCTGCATCCAGAGTGCTAAACATATTGTAAATGAAGGGATTCTGGTTTGCTTTGTGTTTGGGCATTTTTTTGGTTGTTGTGGTTTATTTTTTAACTCCTTCTCTATCGACTCCAGAAAGACCAAAACCAAAACATTTTGCCATGGTCACAAAAATATGCAGTTAGGTGAATACGGCCCTGGTTCTCACTGGGTGCTGGATGATAAAGACCTCCTGGCCTCTTGCCAAACCCCGGTCATCTCATTTTTAATCCTGAATCCCTGCTGCCTGCATGTCTTCTGCATGTCTTCTAGCCAAAAAAGAAACCACGCAGCATCCCCCAACCTGACATCTGTTTTTCCTCGAAAGCCCGAGATTCTTCCTTCCTCCTCTCCTAGGTCTGGGAGCAGCAGAAATGTTATTTTCTACACCACTGTTTTGCCAGAGAGAAGGGCACATCATGTCTGTAAAAAAGAATTGGCCTTTAGAAAACTTGGGGGTAGGGGTATACTTACTTTCTTTTACTCTTTATTTAGAAAACTTGGGGGTGGAGGTATATATGGAAGAGGGAAGATTCAGACTAGATATTAGGAAGAAATTCTTACTGTGAGGGTGGTGAGACACTGTCTTAGGTTGCCCAGAGAAGTTGTGGCTGCCCCATCCCTGGAGGTGTTCAAGGCCAGGCTGGATGGGGCTTTGAACAATCTGGTTTGGTGGGAGGTGTCCCTGCCCATGGCAGCGGGGTTGGAACTAGGTGGTCTTTAAGGTCCCTTCCAACCCAAACCATTCTATGATTCTATGATATTTCAAGTTTTGTATCTCCCTTTGAACCTCCAGAGATGTAGGAGGTGTTCCAGGCTGAGAAAAGCCATGCTTTTCTTTCCTTTCCCAGGTTCCCATTCCCTCTATTCTTTACACTTACTGAGATATAAACTCAAGTAATGGCTGCTTCAAAGGGCCAAAGGAGGAGGGAAGCAGCCAGGAGAGAGGTACACTGCTGCATAAGGATGCTAACGCTGGAGTCAGAGGTGACAGCGCTCTGGGCAAGTCTCCAGGCCTTTCTGGCACAGACTAGCTGTTGTTAGAAAGAGCGAGTGTTAGAAGCCTGAGTCAGACTCTCCCTCCTGCCCCAGTCCTTTCTGCTAATATTTATTAACTTGACCATTTCAGTATTTAAGACCCAACATAGCTGAGCTCTGATTCAGATTTCTTGGTAATAACCACCCCAAAGCATAACATTTCTCCTCCCAAGGTGGACAGAAGTCTGTGGAACATCTTTGTCCCTGAAGGAAACAGGGAAATTCACAGACAAACCATCCTGGCTGCCTTCACTTTCTTCCTTCTCCTCATCCTGTGGAAACAGTGTTAGCAACACTTTCCATGGTCCCTTGCCTCAGATCACCTCTTTCCTTGGATGCTCTCCTCTGAAACGGGGAAGATGGGTTATCGGAGCAGCCCCAGGACACTACTGACCTCTGGGAAGAATGGCAGTGAAAAAAAAAAAAAACAGTTACATGGAGTTGCAGGTGATCTGCTCTGCAGCAATGATTTTTTGCTAGACGGGAAGGTTTCATCCTGCTAAAACAACCTGCAGCATTCAAGCTTGCTTATTCTAGAGGACGGTGATGCCTTAGCTAGTGTGTTCTGTGCAGGTAGTAGCAACGCTTTTGACACAGCATCTCCTGGCAAAGAACAGGGGTACTTATCCCAAAGCACATTTGGGATACCTGTTTTTCTTACGTAGATGGAAGTTTACACTCAACAAGCTTGTCTTTGTGATTACCACCCCAAATGTGTTTGCATAATCATAAAATGCTGCTGTTTTTTTTCATAGAACAATGGAATCATAGAATGGTTAAAGTTGTAAGGGACCTTAAAGATCATCTAGTTCCAGCCCCCCTGCCTTGGGCCCCTGCCAGGTGTCCCACACCTTCCACCAGCCCAGGTTGGTCAAAGCCCCATCCAGCCTGGCCTTGGACACTTCCAGGGGTGGGGCATCCACAGCTTCTCTGGGCAACCTGTTCCAGTGTCTCACCACTCTCACAGTAAGAATTTCTTCCTAATATCTTGTCGAATCTACACTCTTTCAGTTTAAAACCTTTACGACTTGTCTTATCACTACACTCAAGAGTCCCTCCCCAGCTTTCCTGTAGGCCCCCTTTAGGTA
>RSEF01000031.1:55850895-55903226 GCA_003993805.1 Himantopus leucocephalus
TTCCCTTCCCTTCCCTTCCCTCTTCTGCTGCTTAGTGTAGCCAGCGTGGACAGTTGATGTCAAGCTGAAACTGCACTTTATGTGAGTATATCATTTAGCCCGCAGACCTGTCAACAGGACTCAGAAGCCTAGGACAGCTTGGAGACATTTATGAGAGACAGATCCTAACGTCTCCCTGCAGCTGCCATGGCTGCAGACACACTGCAGGTTTTTGCAGTACTGTGAACAGACATGTGGCCAGGTGGGATACTCCCTGGTGGTCTCATCCCTGACACCTCATCTGTCAGCCCATCTCCATCCCAGTCATCCACACCTCTCTCTGGCTGATGACACTTTTTGTACACATTTCTGTGGTTTTGTCCTATCAATGCAGATTCATCCCCATGGACACCAGCAGAAAATTTCTGCTTCATAGGGCCAGCCTCTCAGCAACCCCCACATTTGAGAAGTTAGCCTTGGCTTTTGCCAAAGTCAGAGAGAGCCAGACTGAGCCTTGGAGTCAGGAATCGCATTTCTAGGCTGTTGCATTGACTTGCTGAACATACATAGGGAGTTAGGAAGTCTTTCTTTGCAATGTTATGTAGAATGAGGTTGATAATTCTTTCACAGCCAGCAGAGCACTGGTGATTCATTGCTAGTTTTGGTCGGTTTCTCAGTGATACAGGACGGCAGTATCTACAGAAGCGCTGGGCTTGCTAAATCAATTTTGCAAACTGTGCGTGAGAGGAGGGGCAAGGCGTACTGAAAGAAGGAAATATTCTCACTTTTTCCTACACCTGCTGACTGCCACCATGAAATCTGTGTTTTCCAGGGTTTTCCCCAGGCAGCACAGCCTGTCAAAGAAGCCCCAGAGACTTAAGATTGGAAGCGAGCACCTGCTCTTTCACAGAGCAACCTCAGCCATAGTGACTTACTACAGAGAAAAGAGAGCAGGGAGTCTGGGGTGAGGGTGAGGAGGAGAGGAGCCAGCCTGTTAAATACGGGTTTGTGTGAAAAGTGAGATCAAAGTATCAGAGAGAAAATAGTGATGAGCTTGAAGGAGATGAGGAAAACAGATGAGGAAAAAACAGATTGGGGTGATGAGGAAAGTTGGCAAAAGAGGACCA
The DNA here is from genome assembly GCA_003993805.1 of Himantopus leucocephalus. Taxonomy (NCBI): domain Eukaryota; kingdom Metazoa; phylum Chordata; class Aves; order Charadriiformes; family Recurvirostridae; genus Himantopus; species Himantopus leucocephalus. Next base: position 55,852,002 of record RSEF01000031.1, read on the forward strand.
GATTTTACGTTTGAAGATAAATTGGACTTCCTTACTTTGGTGTAAGTATGTCAGAACAGGAAGTCAAACTCAAAAATTAGAATAAAATAGAAAATGAGACATTTTAGAATTATGCTGATACTTTTCATGTCAGTATAAATAGTGCTATTTGATACAGTAATGTTTTTTCTGTTTTGTGAGTGTGATTCACTGCATCTCAGATCATGAGGGGCTTTGTATACTGTTGCCTGAATAAGCTGAGTCCATACATAAAAATTGAATTATGAAAAAAAAAATGCAGTGTTGATAGACAGCTCTTGAACAATCTGCAGGGAAATGTGAGATGTTTGTGTGAAGCCTTTTATGGATGATGGCATTCATCCACCAGCTATACAACTCTGTAAATATATCTATACAACTCTATCTTCATGACTGTGGCCTCTGCCTATATGAGGGGGCAATGCTGTGAACCAGTTTGCCTCTGTGCCTGTCTGGAAGCGTACACACACAGACATACTTGCAGCTAAGTAAATAATTATATATAACTCGTTTATGCACCCTAATGCTGCACAGGTACAAAATGATTGCAGGGAAATGATCCTGGAGACCTAATGTATAGTATCACTGATGGTTGTTATGGCATTGATCATATCCATTCTGTAAAAGGCACGTTGCAGACTAATTCTTGTTTTTCTTTTTCTCCTTGAATCCTGGCAGAAAATGGACCTCGTCTACTTGTGGTAGCAGAGCAAGCTAAAATCTTCTCACACCGGGGTGGCAATGTCACACTGCCATGTAAATTTTACCATGAACACACATCAATAGCTGGCTCAGGAACCCACAAAATCCGGGTCAAGTGGACCAAACTCACCTCAGATTACCTCAAAGAAGTGGACGTCTTTGTTGCAATGGGACACCACAGAAAGAGCTACGGAAACTACCAGGGCAGAGTGTTTCTGAGGGAAAGCAGTGAAAATGATGCCTCTCTCATAATCACAAATATAATACTGGAGGATTACGGAAGATATAAGTGCGAGGTGATTGAAGGACTGGAGGACGACACAGCAGTGGTAGCTCTGAATTTGGAAGGTAAGTAACACCTGAATTGTACTTAAATTCAGCTTTGCGCTGTGTTAAGGAATACCTGCTTTTTCTCCTAATACTGCTGATATTGTATTATCAGTGACAACAGCAATCTGGGAAGTGGGATTCATCATGCTCCGGGGATCTTGGCCTGACAGCCCATGACAATGATCATAAATTAGAAGAACATTAGGACTTCTACAACTTATGCTAGCCTATGGCATATTCAGCTCCCAGTGAGACCGAGTGGGAGGGGAGCCAAAAAAGAATGACCAACCATAGTATGAAGAACTCCATATGTTTTTAATTTGCTCCTATCGCTTTACAGAATTCATTGCATGCTTTTACAGTAGACTTAGGCAAAATTATATTAAATATTCCCCTAATAGCCATTTTACGGAACTTCTGTACATTTTAGATTATCGAGCAAATACAAATCTTCTTACAAAGAGTACAAATGTTAAAGGAGTTTTCCGGAGATAATGTTTTTGGTTTTTCCAGCCTTATAATTACATAAAATAGATCTCTATATTGCCTGCCAAGACAACTCCTACATGTAGTCTGTAGTCATTTCCGTCAGGAATATTCTTGACAACGGTAGAGTACAAAGCATTAGAAAAAAAAAGTTAAACAGGTTTAAAGAGGACCAAAAATTCAGCCTTCCTTTACTCTCATGAAAATCAGATAAATTTTATGAGATGCAATGCATGTAAAACAGCATTTGGCCCTTTTCCCCAAAGTGCTGCACTGAACTCAGCAGAAAGCTAAAAGTTGCATGAAGGTGTCTCCCTTACCCTTACACGTACCAGCAAGCGTGTGCCAGACAGAACTTTATAGAAGGCATGCTATCTGTGAAAAGCAGCTAGGAAGAAAAAAGAAAAAAAAAAAAGAAGAAAATCATCCCGCTGGCTCTCACACCTGTAAACAGGTGAAATATATGACTCTTTCATTGAGGGTTATTGTACATTATGGTGGTTATATAGTGACCCTGCACAATGAGACTGGCTGAGTGGTTCTTGGAACCAAACAGATGTCACGGGCTTAGCTTACTTCTTTACACCTATTTTTCCATTCCTGGTGGGAGGCTGCTGAAAACTTCCATTTCTGAGTGCAAAAAAGCCCTGCACAGTTTCCATGCCAGCAGGATAGTCAATTTAGGTTGTTTCACCTCACATAATCCATCTTTAATAAGAATGCACACTGTTCTTTTTAAACTTAGGATGTAGATGTCCAGTTTAAGTTGTCTAAAACAGTTTTGAGTGAAGATAGAAATGAGTTGGAGGAAAAAGCATTTTACTTTATGCTTCTCTGCTAGCCAAAAAGCTCTCGTGTGTCCAGCCTCCTCTTCACTGGGGCAGATGCTGCAGTGGTTGCTCATTGCAGCTGCTGTCATTGAGACGAGCCACTGAAGGGAGAGCAGTTTCTGGTCAACATGCTCAGCTTTACCTAAGTGAAAGCAAGGCTCTGGTCTGCTGCGTTTGGCTGCAGGTATGGGCCCTGTGATCAGGAGACATATCACGAGGTGGGCAGCCCTGGGGGACAAGAGTGACCCACCTCACAGGGTGGTTTCCAGGCAATGTAAATAAAAATGTGGTAAGTGCAGCTATTTCCTTCATGTGAGGAATAGCAAGTGCCACGTAATCCAGGTCAGATACATGCAGCATCTGTTTACCTGTGTTTGTCCCCAGTACGTCTCTTCTCCTCTCGCACTGTTGCGGGTCCTGGAGCCCACCCCTGGGTTGCAAAGATGCTCAATAATTCAATAATATCCTTCTGGCAGCCTCCTTACATCCTAAGTACATACCTCTACCAGGCTTCAAGCTATTCCAGATAGACAACTACATATCTTCTTCCCCATCAGATGCTGGGATTTCCCTGAGTTTTATGGCATTATGATATTTTTGCCAATGTAAAAGGGACAGAGCCAGTGTAAAACCTTCAAAGTGTTCATCACGCCACACATCTGGACCAGATACTCATCTGGTGCCACTTAGCATTGTACCTCTGCTATTAATAGTGAGGACATTCCAGGACAAATGCTTCCTGCTGTGGCAGGAGTGTTCGGGGAAGGGGAGATGCTGGTGGCTGTGGTGGCAGATCAGGAAGTTTTACCCAAAGCTTGGCATAAATGCTTGTGCACATGCAGAGAGCCACATTTGAAAGGCAACACTGGATTGATACTAGAGTAAGAAAGCAATGAAAAAATCTTTTCTTTACTGCATACAGTAACGCAACAAAAAGGAGACTTTCTACTTCTTTTACTGTGACTGTTTCGTGATATAGCACCAGCCCAGTGTATACAAGGTCTGGGTCTCACCTCCTGATATACGCTGTCCCCTCTAGCTTACTGCTGTTACTCTAAGCAGTGTCTCCCTCTGAAGTATGCCAGCTCCGGCCCACGCTGTACAACAGCACTACTCCTTCCCATTTTCCCCCATCTCCAAAATGAGGAAATTCATCAGGATAGGAGGAATCATATTTCTTCAACCAAGCATGTTCCAATCTCTGCTCAAAGAAAATTTTATATACTTTAACTAGTGTCTGGTTAACATAAAGAACAGTGTCTTTTTAATGATTTTTGTCAGACATGGCACAGGTATAACACTGTTCATTTATGACATTATAGAGTGACGTTTCCTAAAATGACAGGAAAATTTCTTTTGCAAAACCTCATAATAAAATTAAACCTTTCAATTGAGATAAGACCGGTGTCTTATCTATGTCAGTGTCAGTCCTGCTTATGGCCACTAAATCCAATGATTCTGGGTCTAAGTTACATCGAATTTTCCTTCTAAAATGATAATTATCGAAATACTCCTATATTTACAATGGCCATATATAGATGATGGAATGTATTCCTCTGTTTGCATGCCCCTGTGCTTATTTTTTCATCCCATCTGCAGCTTTATGTAGTGCTGGCTTTAACTGCTGTTTCATGTATTTGAGCAATGCAGAACAGATCAAGGGGAAAAAAAGTCAATCTTTGGACAAAAATAAAAACATATCAGCCCATTCCAACATTCTACATCTGTTAAAAATAATAAGGTTAATCTCACAGTGGGAAGGATTTGCATCAATAGCCTGATGTCCTGAGATGGTGGCCCTAAGGATGTTAATTGGCAGCAAGACAAAACCATTTATATCCAGGAATGCCCACTAGCAGTGCAAAACAGCTGATGTCTCCAATATGAGCTCACTGTACAAACAATATAGCTTTGGCTAGGCGAAAGTATGTTAATATATCAATATGAAAATAGTTGACCTCTACCTCAACAGACCTTTTTTCTTCTCCGAATGTGGTAGTGTTTTATTCATAGAATCACAGAATCACAGAATGGTTTGGGTTGGAAGGGACCTTAAAGGTCATCTAGTTCCAGCCCCCCTGCCATGGAAAAAGGCATCTTCCACCAAACCAGGTTGCTCAAAGCCCCATCCAACCTGGCCTTGGACACTTCCAGGGATGGGACAACCACAACTTCCCTGGGCAACCTGGGCCACTGTCTCACCAACCTCAGAGAAAAGAATTTCTTCCTAATATCTTGTCGAATCTCCCCTCTTCCAGTTTAAAACCGTTACCCCTCGTCCTATCACTACAATCCCCGATCGAGTCCCTCTCCACCTTTCCTGTAGCCCCTTTAGGTAGTGGAAGGGGCTATAAGGTCTCCCCAGAGCCTTCTCTTCTCCAGGCTGAACAACGCCAACTCTCTCAGCCTGTTCCCATAAGAAAGGTGCTCCAGTCCTTTTGGGTACATTAGCTTTGAAAATAACAGTGGAATTAGATTCAGTCTATGTTTGTTACATACCTTACATATTTTTGATATGTTTTCTTCACTATTATTTAATGCAGAACCACACCATTTCCCCCCTACTCTAGTGAGACAGTGCTCTCTAGCAGCTAAAGCTCAGGACTAGGATTCACTGCAGTATTTCACAACCACCAGCTTTAAGAACTATTCAATCATGTTATGATTATCATCCTGTTTATAGCCTTAAGTGCAAGGACTGGTCTAAGGGCAGGAGGGTTGGGCTGGGCATGGTGGCTGCAAGAAATGTCAAGTACTGCAGAGAGCCGGACACTTTTTATGTTGGCCTTGTCACCAAAGTCATTTTCTCTGTGAAATGACCTTGCTGTCCTCCTGCACATAAAATACACGTCATGAGTTTTACACTCTTTGTCAAATGTCCAGAGAGTCAAAAGCTTAACGAATTAAAAGGTCTCTTATGGCAGGTATGTATTGTTGCCTGAGTCATAAGCAAAGAAAGAATTCTCAGCTTACATTAAATTTTCTTTTTGTTAGTGTTTTACTGTTGTACACTAAATTTTCTTTATGCTAGTGCTTTAATATTTTCCTTTCTTATGAATACTACACAGTGTAATGAATCTCACTACATCAGGTTTGTGTGCTTCGGCTTTCCAGGCACACGAAGCCTCCAGCACTGGCCCTCAGTTACACTGTGCAGGCACGGATTTTGTCTACTATTCCTTTGTGAGACTCATGGGCCAGGTGACAAAGAAAGTGGAACGCTAAACTGCCAAAGGCAGATTTTTACTCTATTAGAAATTTTTTATGGTTTCTGTCTTCAGGGAGAGGTGATAACTGAACACATTAGTTTTGCAATACAGGCTGTAAAATAATTACTTTGTATGTTCAACAGTACCAGGAATATGCAGATGTAGATAAAGCCATTAAAAATCTCCATAGAATGTTTCTTCTATATAGAAGCTAACTCTTTGGGTGGCTCCACATGAACCAAAAAACCCCATCAAGTTCTATGATCTTGCTTAGAGGAATGTTAGCCTTTACATCCAATATAGACCTAGAAAAAAAAACCAACAGGCACGTCTCTCAAAAACAGACTTTATAGTTGAAAATAGATCAAACAAATCCATAAGCTTCATATAAACAATTTCTTCCAAATTGCCCCAGCAACATTTTTCTAATCTGGTCATTTGGTGTTAAGCTGGATGTAAGCAATGGGGAATTCGTAGCTGAAACCAATATGAAACCAACTTCATGCTCTCAACAGCGGGAGAAATCAGATTTAGCCTAATACTCTGTGTCATATTTGTTTCTTCTGTGTGGTGCTGTTACATTCATACACAAAAAGCTATTTTAAATATCCTTTGCGTGACAATCTATTGTACTCTCTACTATAAAACTGATTTTATAGGACACATGATTTGTGAGTCCCTAGAAGATAATAAGAATTCTTGTAAAAGACAAAAGGAGTTTGTCAAGAGTAAGTCATGACAGACTAATGTAATTCCTTCTGTGAGAGGGTAACAGGTCTTCTCAGGCACAGCTGTGTTTGCAAGTGCTGTGAGAAATAGTACTTGAAATATGCAGGTGAAGTAAAAAGTTCAAAATACAGCAGCAAAAAATTATCTGGAAATTATGAACTGAAAGGAAAATGCTAAAAGAATTAGGACTAATTAGCCTAAGGAGAGAAAGGAAAGACAACAGTCTCCAAATTTTGATAAAGTTTGTAGAAAAATAAGACTATAATCTGCCCCCAGGCCAGGTGAGCCTAGTTTGTATGCTTGTATTTGTCAGAAATAGGCAACCCCACTGACAGCTTGGTTATGGGATGCTGTGGACTGGAGGGACACCATCTCAAGCTTCAGTTTCATGTTTAGGGAGATTGATACCTGCTGGCAGCTAGTGGCCCACCCATGGAGTCTGTGCTGAATGATCAGATATCTGACAGGGAGAGAAATGGAGACAGAGTCTCAAGGAAAATGAGGGACTTACCACTTTTTACAGAATTTTAGAAACACAAGATGGAAAATTTTGCCATCAAGTGTATGAACCTGCCAGCACAAAACTGTACCCTACAGTATAGTATATAGCAAACCCTACTGTTACCTGTGTTTACACTGGCTACAAGAAAACTTACTTTTCTGTTTGGGCTAGAACTCAAGGAAGCCCATTTCTTTACTCTGGCTTTCAAAAGACCTTTTTTTCCATATGGGTGAACAGAAATGTGTGTTATTTTGTTCTATGTGTAAATACTCTTAAAACTGCTAATTGTGTATGGTGCTGGCTTAATAGACACCCATAAATTGTTACAGGAGTTGAGCTTTCTAAGGTTATTTCCTCATCTTGCTGTCTTGGGTAACCGTTACAGCTCCTTGCACTGACAACCTGTCTGTAGTGACTGAGTAATCGCAAAGCACTTGCACTGAATTTTAGGAATTACCCGCATGTAAGACTCTTAAATACAGATAGCTTATAAAGGACATACAAATGTAATCTCTTTTTCATTCCCTAAAAACACAGTAACTGAAGCAGAGTTGTACATTTGTGGAATGAGCGTAAGGCATTCATGGAGATACAGGTGTGCGTATGGGGAGGATGTTATACATCCGGTTCTTATGTTCCAATTTGGTAGAAATCCTAATTTTCATTACAACAGTCATCTTCTGGACTGCAACTGCACTGTCGCAGGTGCATACAGCAAGCCTCACCCACACCTCCTCTTTCACTAACAGATTTATTCTCCACTGAATTGATGTGTCTCGGGTTCTTCCTCTCTCGCTTGGAGGGAAGGAGCTTCCTTCCCTGGGGGTAGGACCTATTCCAGAGAACTGCGTGTTTGGGAGAGGAGCCACGCTCTGAAGTCTATATGGTAAATTAATATTCCCCATTCAGGCTCCACAAGTGTCTCAGCTGCCTCCTTAGGGTAGTGAGTCGAACCACTAAGGTCAAGTTAAGGCTCCCTCATCTCGCTCTTCCCACAAACTAACCAGATTTTGACCATCTGAGGCTGGAAGTTTGTCTCTTCCTCCATTTTTTAAGCTGAATTTGTTAACATTTGGAAGCGGGTGTTTTGTCTAGTGGTAAAACACAGGGCTGGAGTCAGGAGTTTAGATTCAGTCTGTAGTTTGGGAACAGTAACAAGCCTCAGGACAGCTTTTGTCCATTCAAGAACAGATGGAATGGATTATCTTTTGACAGGTTATAAGAGCCAAGACTGAAGAAGACGTTTTGCAATTAACTAAAGTTCAACACTGATAATTATAACAAAAGGAAGATGAATAGTAAAATCTAACTATGAATTTCAGCTAGGTTTGATAGGGAAAGGAAAAAGAAAAAAAAATATTAACAAAGATGCAAGATAATGCAAAGCTACACAAAACACATACCCGGTCAATTTTGCTCTACAAAGTCACCAATGGCCGCCCCCATCTGCAGGGTGAAATTAATGTTAATCAGTTGCAGGCTTGTACTGCAGATGAACTCAAACCAAAATCAGCTTCTATGTAGTCTACCCGAATATAGCCCAAAGCTAATATTACATTTTTGTACATATTTATGTTATTAAAACATCCCAAACTGTCAAACTCAAATAGATTTGTAACAAATTTACATACATATTTAACCCCTTTTAAAAAGTGATTTTGGAAACCTTAAGGAATCAAATCTGTTTGAGCAGTCTCCAATTAATTGTTGCTCAGGTTTTAGAAACATGTAAGTTTAGATCTTGATTAAAAAATACCCACCTCTGATGATTTTAGCTTTTTTTACGTGTATATGTAAATCAGACACATGTACCGGACAAGGAGTCAGTTGTCTGGGGAAGTGTAGTTCTGGAAAAATAATAAGTATTGGATTTCTAATAAAGTAATAAAGCTTGGATTCCTCTTACATTTGCTGCATTTTTATTATAACCAGTTATATTTCTATCCATTAGCACTGAGGAGGAACGAATAATTTTTTAAAAAAGGAGGTGAGGAGGAGGAAGGAAAAACAGATCCAGAAAAACATGAAACATCTACAGCTTCTTGTTTATGAAGTTACAGTTAACATGTTTTGTTACATTACATTCATGGTTTATATTTCAGAACAGCTAATAACTGAAAAGCCATTTAACAAAGGATTTACAAAAGGAAAGAACCTCAGCAGACTCTCTAGTTAATTGCCGAAGGGGAGCAAAATATTGTTTATTATTACCTTGCCAAGTTTACATTTGCTTTATTTTCTTGGACCAAGTCACTGAGGTTTAGTAATAACAAAGATTTTGTTTAACAAGAATAACACTTCTTGGACGATAGATGGGTGAGAAAGAGAAAGGAAAGAAAGGAGATGTTAAGATACCAGTGGAATAGACACTCAAGTGGGTCTGAGTGTTCAGAAAGAAGAATGGCTTCATTGCATGGTGACAGTCTTGCATGACACTAATGTAATTCCTCCATCCTATGCTACAAGGCCCCGGAGACAAGGAACTTGTTATAGGGGGGAGAATTCATCAGCAGGGAGAAAGTAAAAAGAAAGAAGGATATTTATACCAGTGTAAAGTTTTGGCTCATCTAGTGTTATCTTGTCTTCAGTCCCTCTGCATCCTACAGCACTTAGTTCTACAGGGATGTTTGAGAATAAACATTCTGAGCCAGATCTTCTCTGATGCTGTTTTATTTCAGCTTATTATGAGACTGGGCTAAAGCCAACTGTAAAATTTAGATCTGGGTTAGGTTTCTAAACCTTGCCAAAGATTAGGGTGGTCTGATCCAAACTTTTGTTTCAAGTCTGTCTGTTCTCTTTTATCAGAGCCACAAGGGGAGGTGGTTCTTCAGCATTTTCTGAAACATCTTTCATGCATCAAGAATTAATCTTTAATTACAGATCTTTTTCATAAAACAAGCAGAAAATATACTGTGGAAAAATCTGTCAGATAAGGTCAATGGCTTTGGTTAAATGTTGCTGCTGAAACAATTCTGGAGGTGTCCCCATGTTTTCCACCTCCACTTTGTTGTCCTCTGTTAAGAGTAGGTCTCTCTGGCACAACTGTCTGCAATGGCTCACCACCAAAGAGCAACAGACAGGGCTTTGGGCCGGCCGGTGGCTGGTGCTCAAGGGTGGAAGGAAGCATCTGGCAGGTCAATGCTCCTTGCACAGTGGCTTTCCAGCAAGCATCTTTTGGTTAAGCCAGCAGGGCTTTTGGCAGCCACAGGGGTAGCGAGGGAAGGTGGTGTCTCACATGGCTTCCTACTAGGGCTGTCTTGCACTGCTGCATGCTGTGTGCTAAGTGGGTCACCATCTGCAGTTGGGGAAACCTGTCTTCTGCTCAAGGAACCGTGCTCCCTGATGCCCTCTGTGAGGAGCTCTCCCTGCTTGAGTGGTGACAAACTGCCAAAAAACAGCTGGAAGGTAGCAGAAAAGTCTCCCTAAAAGCACACACAACTTCACTGATTTTATTTCCCTATAGATTTCCTACTTTAAGACCTCAGGACACTAAAATTATGCCTCCTACCCGTCTAGCCTTGAAATGTTGTTATAAAGCCAGTCTTGAAATACCTTCCTGTTCCTAGGATAATGTGAAATAAAATAAAAACAAACAAACAGAAAACCAACTGTCTTGAACCTCTCAGGAAATCTTGGCAAGGGTCCATGCAAAGAACATAGCACTCTTTTATGTCAATCAAAACATTTCATTTTAATGTCTATGTGTAAAAAGAAATAGTTCATATGCGTCTGTACTACAATTTCTTCTTTCTAAATGAACTGCCAGAAAATCCCCAAATCCCATCCCACAAAAAAAATAGAACCAGGCTGGGTTCTAATTTACTTTTTTAAAATGAGAAATTGATCTTACAGCCGATAAACTGGAATTTTCTGATGAAGAACGTGTAGCTGCAACATTTCAGCTAGCTCTGCTCATCTTTAAGCGCTCTCAGGGTGCACAAGGGTGAGATCACGGTGGGGACAGCAAAGCTGCAGATGGGAGCAACATGCAGACCTGGCACAGTTCCCATCAGGAAAGGGACGAGGTTACAGGGATAGAAGCCGGCTAGGTAAGGCGGCAGCGTTATCCACTTCCAAACCTAATGGCTGATATGCTGACAGTGCATTTTTCCTCAGAAATAAACAACGGTCTGACACACGTCATGGCGTTAACCTTTATTTCTCCTTCTGGTGACTGTAAATGCTGTTTCTCTTTCTTCTGCTCTTTCAGTGTCCCATAACTCGCCCTCTTTCTACCACTTCAGGTGTCGTATTCCCGTACTCTCCACGGCTGGGTCGTTACAACTTAAACTTCCACGAGGCTCAGCGAGCGTGTCTGGACCAAGACTCTGTTATCGCCTCCTTTGACCAGCTCTATGATGCCTGGAGGTCGGGGCTGGACTGGTGTAACGCCGGCTGGCTCAGCGACGGCTCCGTGCAGTACCCCATCACCAAGCCTAGGGAGCCCTGCGGAGGGAAGAACACAGTGCCTGGGGTCAGGAATTATGGGTTCTGGGATAAAGATAAAAGCCGATACGATGTTTTCTGCTTTACGTCAAACTTCAACGGTAAGAGCCTTCTTCACCCCAGCCTTGCAAATGACTTTCTGTGCTTAGGAAAGAAACTCCAATGGCAGCAAGTGATATTTGATTTGTCAAAGCTTATGTTAGGCTTGGAAAACATTATTGTTGAATTTACAAGGATACATGCGCAGAGTAAAGTTGTCTTTGCCACATGTTCACGTAGATCCTTTTTACAACTTAGAACTTGTATTGGCAGGAGTTTCTAATATATCCGCTTTCACCCCATTAAAATTTATGTGTACGCTTTTAATGCTGATATATGCCCACTTTATTTCGGTTAAAGTGATGAAGAAACCTGCAATTCTTTAATTTAGCTTTCCTGTTGAATTCAATTATAATTATGTTGTTTTACAACTTAAATATATCAACAAAACAAAATTCTGATCACCACTTCATCTATGCTGTTCTGTCAAGCAACTCCTGCTCATGTACCAGCTCTAATATGACTAATACTACCTTATCAGCAAAGCTATTTCTAGCTTTTATGCCTAGTAATTTAGATTCCTATTCTTACTTCCCTGCCAAAACCCTGTTCACATTTGCGCTGAGTCTGGTCTGCTCTAAAACTTATTTTAGCGACTGCAAGTTTTTTGCAATTTGTAGATGTTACTTTAGGTATGAAATAACGTCGTCTTAGCTTGCTATCATTTCAGGTTTAATCTAGTGTCTGAAAAGTATTTAGATAGCACGGCTGTGAACGAGACGAACGCTGCAAGTGAACATGTGCAAAAGGCATCTACAATCCTCTACAGCACCATACTTGTGAACAATTCCTACGCAACCTTGCACATGTTTGGCTTTCAGCCCATCCGGACCAAGGAGTGTGGCCTTTTTTGTTTATGCACAGATTGCTTATCCACAACGAAGCATTTTTGTCCTACAGCACACCAAAAAATAAACATATGCCTTGCTCTCAGAAGATACGCTAAGGCTGCTCCACCCTCTCAAAAAGACCCCCAAATCCTCAAACCAACAATGTTATATTATGCTGGATGCAGTCTGAAACAAATGTTTAGCTGTTTTTTATCATGCTGCATCATTCCATGAAATGCTGGCTCATTTTCTTCTTGGTTCATTTACCCAAGGCGAAATCCTATATGAGCTCATCTATTTTATGCAGGTTTAACCCTGTACTACAGAAATAGCGCCAAGGAATAAAATAAACAAGGAAAAAGAATTAAAATGTTATAGCTGCACAATTTATAATGCTTGCAGAGTAAACGTTCGTGACCGCTGTTCACTAATCACCATCCTTTTCCACTCTAGCAGCTGGACAGTATCTCTTAAGGAAAGAGAAGAAACATTTCTGAGGAAAAAAAAAAGTACTGATAGATAAATATTGTCTGTGCATTGATACAGCAAGAGAGAGAAAGAGGGATAAAGAGGAATGAGATAAGGTGAGGGTAAGGTATGCAGGTAGTAGAGAAACGCAAGACAAGACACCAAAATGAATCTTATCCTTGGTAAGTCTACTAAACTGACCTGCAAGACAGAAGACTACACAGCGATAGGATGATATAGAGAGCTGAGCACCATCTTTTCTAGTTCTCTACAGCTCAGAGCCATGTAAGTCTCTCAAGGCGTCAGCACAAAATCTGGACTTCTGCTTCTCTCAGCATCCATTTCCTTAACCAGCAACTCACCAGGCTACGTTATCCTCACAAGTCCCTGCTAAGTTCTCCGCTACTCATGTCCCAAGCTTACCTTAATATCCACAGTAAACCCACTCACTCTCCCAAAATGCCAACTTCCTATTTTCAGCTCAACACTTCAGATAGCTTGTGTATGCTTAACAGCATATGTTAGCTTTCTCACTGTAAAGGGAAAAGCTTATAATAACCCATTTTGCCACCAGGTTGCAATTGCCAAAGATAGAGGCTACAGGCAAAGAGCTATTTCTGCAACACCCAATATTGATTCTCTCAGCTCAGGAACAGCCAAGGAAAATGAGACGTGGTTAGGACACCACGCGTTTCCAGCGGTGTCAGTGACTGCTGGAGTTTCCTGACGGTATGAAACAGAGAAGCCTTCAGCTTTATGCAGGGAGCTGGAAAAGCGCCAAGAGCCCCAGGATCAGGGGAATATAAGGCGATCTTAAAAAAAAAATAAATCTCAAAGAGTGTCAGTTGTGGGAACTGCTATGAAAAAAAGAGGGTGAATGAGGTTTAGCTTTCTGCTAGATGGGTTCTTTTTAGGCGAAGAAATACCCCAAATACATTATGATTGCAGGGAACAGTTCAATTTTAAATAGTTCAGCAGTCAAAGCTAAAAAGTCTTTGTCTAAAATACATGCAAAGCTTGGTTTTCACCTGATGAAGACAGGTACAAACCAGCAAAATTACAGTCAGCCATTAAGGTGAAAAATGAAAACGTAGTCAGCAATGCAGTGAGTTCAAATCTGGGTTCAGTGTTTTCACTTCTAAACTGTTGGATCCCATTTGTGATGAGGTGAATACACCAAAAAATACTGGTAAAAAACATTTTTTACCATGAGTGAACAATTCTACCTGAATTCCTGTTACCTGTACAGGGAAATTTCTTTAGCAAAGTTTGTCTGCAATGCAATATAAAATAATCTTAGTACTTTATGAAATTACTCTCTGCAGTGTCTTTTCTTAGACTAGTATAAGTGCAATAGTTGAACATTTTGTTCTGCCTGTATGACTGCTTCAAACTCAAATCATTCTGTTTGTTCATAGAAGAACTGTTCATGTTTTGCGTCTGCAGGCAAAGCCAAAATCCTGAAAATGTTCCACGCACTTTGTAAACAGTAGTGCCAGCAATTTACCAGTTTATAAGAATATACAGTGATGTGTTTCATAAAACAATGCAAAGAGTAACATTAGCATAATGCTATCCATTCAATCCATCAAAATGTTGTGAAATAACATAACATTTTTGCCTCCATTGAGATAACTATTGGATAGCAACGTGTTTCCCAACCTGCTTTTACATTCCTCCTATCGATAAAGACTATTGAAAACAAATATACACAAGCGGAAAATATCTAACTTAAATTGGAAATTCCATGTTGGAATTTCCTGATGTCTGAAGGCTCAGCTCTGCTCCCTCACAGCTGATTCCTCCTCCACTTTTCCTTCACAGTAGAAGCCATTTTAATCCATGTTCTCTCAAGGAAAGCTAAAGGTTCCTGCCCCATGTGATGGGACAACCTGCCATGATCCAAAGGTTTTCAAGGGCTGCAGACCACCCCAATTTCTTTCCCATCCCTGCCCCAAGGAATGAGGATGATCCTCTTCCATGCGTTCCCTCTAGAAGGTCAATTTGGGCTTCTTCACACCAATTCAGGGGAATAAATGCAGCTAAATCCTTTTGTTGCAGTCTTCCCCACAGAGCTCAAAATGCATGGGACAAAGAACATATGATGGTATTGCTGAGTGGTTATTCTTTGCTTAATTTCAAAGCTCATTTGAAGGAGAACCAGAGGGTTTCTGAAGTGAGTTTCCTGAAGAAAAAAAACATGGGAATCTTTTGCACTGAAAAGTGTTAAGTGTTAAATATAAACATATCTATTAACTCCTCTATAATTAAGCATTTTCAAAGTAAAAAGGTATAAGTAGAGCTTGTATCACACTCTGCTCATTAACATTGTTATATACTTTGCACACAGAACCACAGCGCATAACTGATTTGTTATCAGCTCTAGCAGAATCAAGTAAAAATTCTCATGTTAGCAAAGTTAAAAATACAAAGAATAAATTTTAGGGATCATTTTAAAAGTTCAGCTGTGAACCACCTGTTTATTACAGTAATGCATGTGATAAACTAACCACCTCCACCATTTCAATGGGAGAAAGGTATAGAAAGGTATCTCTGAATAATGCATGCTGACTGCTCATTTGACCATTTCAGAATAGTTTCTCACTGGGAACATGTAGCCGTTGTTCCAAAAAGAGAAACAAACCTCCCCAAAAGGAGGGGCTGTTTTGTAACCTTTCTTAGAAGTGGTTGCTTCTGAGTCACCAGATTCATTGCTGATATTTGAGGGGTAGAAGACCCGGAAGAGGATTTTTAAAAATTGTTCCCACACCACAGATTTTTAACATGTTCTTCAATTTTGAAGAACAATGGCCTCTCTCAACTGTTTAGTATTGCTATAAGGTATACTGAACCAAGTCTGCTGAGCAGATGACAGGGTCTACATGTGCAAGCTACAGATACACCCCGCTGGCTGCTGAGAATGCCTGTTATGGACGTATGAAACCACAAATCAGAGCAGTTTGCTCTTTACACAGTAAACCAACTTAGCTGATTTCTGTGGCTGCCAGCTTTTCAGGGTACATGTCCATCGTGGGCTACAAAGGCAGTCCTGCACCCACCGTTCCCCTGACATGCTGCCACCTACCAAGCAGAGCTTGCTGCTCGGCTGGCCCTGCACTGCACCAAAGACACCAGGCTGAGCAAGAAGCTGACTCAGCAAAACAACTAGCTCTTGGGGTCATCTCAGGGCTGAGCCCAAGTGCTTAGATACTTGACAGCTGGCTGCACGTGGAGGTATCTTCTCTGAGCACTTCGCCAAGAACCCTCTTCCAAGGGCATTGCATGAACACTTTCATGCAGAAAAAGGCAAATGGGGTGGGACTGCGTTTCCATGCCTCTGAAGACGATGGCCTGCTGTCTCGTACATCCAGCTGCAATATAAAAACTCACTCTCAAATCTCTCAATTTAGAGCTAAGCTTGGAAAAATCTCCAAGGATGGTGCATCCCTCAAACTCCCACAGTTGCAAGGGCGTAGGATATTTAGGTCAAGTGCTCAAGATTTCCTCTTTAAGCTGTTCTGTTACATGCAAAATCTTAAAATAGCTATTATAGATGGGGTTTGAATAGGTTTGCATAAACCCTCCACCTCGTGGTGTGGATGTGAGAAGTCACATGAAGCACACCCATCCTCTGTAGGAGTGACCCAACTAACAGATATTAATGAGAGACAGACAGATAATGCCTCCCTCTCCTTCCGCATAAATTAATAAATACTAAGATTGAACAGTTAGGAACCCTTCTAACCTACTAGCAGGGGAAAACCAGCAAATCTGTACTGAGTTTATTAACAGAATTTAATTTAATCAGATGTTCTGGATACACATTGCACCCCTGTGGGGTTTACTATTAAAGTTCTCCTATTTAAGGAAGGGACAGAGTATAGGAGTTTTTATTATTGATGTCATATGTCAAAAGCCTGACCTTACTGCAAATCCCTAGGAAATTACATTCCACTGACATATGGTTTGAAGAGCAACTAATAAGCCAGGTGAAGTTTACATGCTATCAGTCCAAATCCCTGTTCTCCTAAGTCTGAAATCCTGTTTGTTTTGGGGAAACCTCTTAATAGCATAGTAGGAACAGGTTTCCACTTAATAAATATTCTCTTTAGAAACACCTTGTAAATGCTCTCAACTTGCTGAAATGGAGATAAGCAAGCATTTTACAAAGGGGTAGATTATCTACTCTCAACAGTTTGCTGTGGAAATACTCTAGATAATGTCTCTGACAGCAATTAATTTTTTTAAAGGTTTCTTCTCTGCCACAGCTGCATTGTAAATGCCATTTTTTTTTTAATGTTCTTGTCATGGTATAAAATTTCCAACCTTTACACAAAGTTAATTCAATTAGCTTTATATTGTCACCTGACCTGACATTTCTTCACTTAGAAAAAAGCTATGTGCTTTTTGCTGGGGTCTGGAGCTGATGTAACTCTTCATCTTGCTCACCACTTTTTCTTCACCAAGAAAGTACTCTGAAACTGAGCAGAATTCTGTTTGTGTGGTTGCCTGGTTTTTATGATGAAGCAAAAGGATATTACTCTGGAATACATTCTTAGCTAAAAAGTAAAGAGTGTGCTCTGGAATTAGAAGATCCCCACATGAATAAATTCCTTTGTTTTTCAGCTAACTTGCCTCTTACAGGACAGTCAGATTGAAACGATGTGAATTTATTTGCAAAATCATTGCTTCGGATAAACACTATTCCTCTGCAATGCTTTTCTACCTCACACTTGGTTAATTGTCAAATCAGTGATGATAAATAACTCTAAGTATAATGAATGAAAGGCTTACAATGAATTTATATTGCCTTGATAAATGAAATTACTGTTAGTATTATTGCTGCTTATGGATTAGTAGGGGAGACTTCCTTTTTGAGTTTTACTTGCTGGCATATGTTTTCATTACCTGGAGATGGAGGCACAATTTTCTTAGCAGCACTATCAATTCAATGCCTTCTTATGGTGAGGATATACCCTTTGATGCCTAAAGAGAAACAGAGCTGCAGAACTGCTGCGCGTGGTTTTGACACTGCTAATGAAGACTTACAACAGGCATGGTTTTGATCTACCACAGGCTTAAACTCTGCTTCTGAGAAGCTGTGCAATATCTCGGCTTTCTTACAGGGGAAAAAAAAAAAAAAAGAAATAAAAAAATTTGTGGTTTTAATTAATCAGAAACCAGGTCACCGCCTTGTCAGAGTGTAAAACTGCATGTGTTACCTCCAGCCACCCTCGCCCAAATGCTACCAAAGGCCAGATCTTGCTATGCCATGCTTCTGAGAGGAAAACTTGTAAGGGCTTTAAGCTAATGCTGGGGGCATAATGTAGAAATGCACTACTTTGGATGCTTAAGTGATTTCCCATCTCTGATACCTGCATGGGATCTGCTTTGCCTGAAATCTGTGGGATTCCTCAGACATTTGACTGGATTGTCATTGGCACCTTGTTGGTAAATGCATCTGGCACCACAAAGTCAGATGCAGAACAGGTGCCCTCCTCTGAATCCCAGGGTGTCTTCCATCATCCCTCTCCCCCAACATTTTTCCTCCTGTTTTTCTGCCCCTGAGGGTGAAAATGCACTGCAACCGTTCAGTTACCACTGAAAGCAAGCGAGGGTGGGGATGCCATGCTGTGATTAGTTAGCAGAAATAAATATAGTGCTACTTTTTTTTTGTTCAAATCGTCTGTTTTCTCTATTTGCCTTTTTTTTCCCACTCCTGATATTTATCATCTTGCAATACAAGTAATTAAGATATTTTTAACAGCTCAATGTACAAATTGCACAGTCCCAAATCAACCGCTGTTTCATATGATTCTGCAGTGGAACATCCCCATTTCTCCTCAAACCACTTTTATAATATCACATCATCTTAATCTTGTCGCTAATGATCCCTTTTCCTTCTTTCTCTTACTAGGTCGTTTTTACTACCTAATTCACCCAACCAAGCTGACCTATGACGAAGCTGTTCAGGCGTGCATGAAGGATGGAGCTCAGATCGCTAAAGTTGGCCAAATATTTGCTGCCTGGAAGCTGCTGGGGTACGACCGCTGCGATGCCGGCTGGCTGGCTGACGGCAGCGTCCGCTACCCCATCTCCCGGCCAAGGAAACGCTGCAGTCCTAACGAAGCAGCGGTTCGCTTTGTAGGCTTCCCTGATAAAAAGCACAAGCTGTATGGTGTCTACTGTTTCAGAGCATACAACTGAAAATACCTAGAGCACAAAAGTTTTAAATTCATTAAGAACATGTGAAAGATTTTTTTTTCCGATATGAACTCATGCAAGTTACCAAAACTGTGATAAACCTTTTTTACTTACTGTAAAGAGTCATCTTCATAAACCCAACCCATTAATTTGTGGGGTTTTTTTTTGTTTTAATATTTTTGTAAAAGTATCATTCCATAGTTATTTTAAATTAATATAATTTAATGGAAGCTCTAGGTAAGGAAGTTTTAGAGCCAAATTCTTTAAGCTACGTCATCCCAACAAAATATACTTTTCATGAATGGGGCATGCAATAGAGCTTGATAATTGCTAGGGCACAATTATGGAATGTAAGGCTACTCAAAGCAGAAGCTTTTAAAAGCACAAATTTTACATATTTGTATCAGTTTAAGAAACACTGCAAATTGATTATATCAGGAATTTTGAAATAAGATAATCTTTTTGTTAAAGGGGATCAGTGAGGTTTTGCAAAAAAACCTCACAACGTAGGTTAGAAAATAACTGTTTCACTGGTTTCACATGGGAACAACACAGAGTAAATTAAAAGCAGCTAAAACGGTCCACAAAATAGGACTAGTTTTACAATTTAAAATCTTGCCTTTCTGAAAAATAAGCTCATGGTCCCATGCATAGGAACAAGCACAATTAGTTCTCCTGAACATTTCAATTGTGGTTTTGTTGTGTATAAATCATTGATGAGGGAGTGAATAATTAACTAATGAGAAAATCCTGTTTTGTTCTTAACTCAAATTAAAGATGCCTGAGAAGTGTTGTATTACCTTTGAGTAGCTTTACTGAGTTATTTTTAAACTCTTAAAGGCCATTTGCTAAGCAGCATATAGCATCTACTCAGGGCAGTTGTATAAATGAACTGCTGGACAGAGAAATTGTAAACTTTAGCAGCTTGATTTTACGTTAGCCTTTGAAATGTTATTGTCTTAACAAAAGAACATTACAATATTTAATATTTCTTACATATTTACACATCACAAGAAATAAAAATTAGAAAAAAACATTAAAATTATTAAGTCTTAGAACGAGATTATTAAATAAAATCTGAAACCAGCTATTAAGGTTTAGAAGAGAAAAAAAAAAAGCTTATTTCCTTACATCTCATTTGTATCTAAAAAGTACATCTGTTTTTAAACTATCAATGAAAAAATAGTATCGCTAGCCCCAAATTATTTACTTCATCCTCCTTAGAGTTAACAGAAAAAAAAAGTATTGAAATATTTCTTTTCAATAAATCTGCAGTGGTCTATTTGGAAGATGTTTACCTATATCTGCCAGTGTCAGAAATAAACGCACTGTGCATGGTGCCTAGGATTTTCAGAGCTGCCTAAAGCACTAGGTCCTCCCTAAATACCAATTTGAGGGAATTTGGATTTCTGATGCAAACTTATTTTGGATGCAGCAATTCTTGGTGCTCATCTTCAGATACCTTAATGCAACCTGTTTTTCGGAGAGTGGGTGCTCAAGGCTTTCTGAAAATTTACTCCACTTACGGTGTCTCAAGCTGGATATCCAAAAAGCAAAGAGGCCACTGATTAAAAATATCTTGGTGTTGAGTAATCTCTTAGGCAGTTTTGACATTCTCTATCCAGTATTGGTTCTGCCACTCAAAAATGGAGAACTCTTTTTCCTACTCTGCGCTTGCTGACTATGAAGATTTCAGAGGACCAATATTTGTATTACGCAAAGTTTTATAGCTTCCCATTGTTTCCTTATCTAAATGAGATATAGTGGTATTTATCCAAGTAGGACACAAGTGGTGTGCTTTCATGAACGGTTTGGTGTAGTTATTTTCCCGTGGACATGAGTAAATAAATCTCTTTCCTGGAGTGGTTGTGGTCCTGTTTTAAAACTCTGTGAACAAACCAGGAACAATGTATGATAGCATTGTAGTGTAAAGATACCGTAGTGTAAGAGGTATTTTATTGGAGTTTGTTCCCATCAAGCTCAGAAGCAAATTTCCATTCTTCTGGGGATATTTGCATCCACTGTGGATATTTGCTCATGCTATACAGATGAAGCAATCTTGGTGCCAAACCCCTCCCCCCCTTTTTTTAATCCACTAGGAATTGGATTTTCTTGAAACTCTATCACTTAGCGATAAATAGAGACTTATTACAGGTCAAGCCCCTAAACCCATGTAATCTTTTCCAAACAGACATTTTTTAAATCAGCATCCATTTCACACATTTTCTCAGGGCATTCAGGACCTTTTCTGAACCCTTTGGAGAAAAAATGGAAATGGAAAGAGAAATGGAAAATATCTGTACAGGATAAGGAATGGGGTATGCAAGACTGGACCATGACCAAGAGGAATACATGTTATTCCCCCATCCAACCTTCAGAAACATGGAAAAAAGAAGCAGACTATTTCATAGTCGTTTCTGAAGCTTGGACAGGGAGGTTGTGGGATGGGAAAGGCTGTAGGGAATATCCCAGTTTTTACCCCAGCTAGATCCAGAGTTGCTGTAAAGAGGGAAGCCTTTTATGCAACTGGCTCAATCCTCCCTAAAGATCTGCTAGATCTGGAGGAGGCTGCGTGGTTTTCCTATTGCACAGAGGTGAAGAGACCCTCATGAAATTTTTTCTTTTTTTTTTTTTTTTTTTACCTCTCCAGGGAAACCCTTTGCAGGGTTTCACCCAGACACATCTTTTTTGCAGGACTGGGGATTATATTTTGCCTGCATAAAAAATGTACACATCCAACCCACTCGTGGGGCTGGCTAAAGTGCCCTCACTGCTAGACCAAAGGCACTGCGGGAAAGGCAAATTCAGCCTTTCACCAACTTTGCAACGCTCTGGAGATGGCTGGTCAGGTCCTAAATCACAGCAATCTCAGGCTTGCGCTAGCTTATGCCTTCTGCGTCCATATCTCCGGGCTGCCGCTGTGACAGCCTGGGCGTAGCATCCCCCCAACCCACCCCTGCTTTGTGCATCACCCATACCCCGGGCCGGTGGCTGAGCAGGCTCTGCACCACCCAGGTGATCCCTCAGCTCCGGGGAAAGCTCCTGAGCTCCCAGCTCGGCAGCACGAAGAGACCACAGGGCAACGAGGAATGAGGTCTCCAGAGAGATGCTGAGCTGGCATGTGATCACAGATGGCCAAATTTATCATTCAGTTATGCTTGTAAGTTCGCAGTGGAGATATTGCTTGCTAGGAATCATATGTTCGTGTAATGGAGTTGCAGTATGTGAATTTGCATTCATCGTGTTACTTATGAAGAGCCCAATAGTCTAATTGGGGATCAGGCTAGATTTAGATCTGTGTATTGATATACAACATTATGTATTATTATAACAGATACAGTTAATTGGATAGTTGGATGAAAATACATTTGTATGAAAAAAATAATTACGTATAATGTAAGCAGGTATAAAAACCATAAAAAGCATATGATTACCTGAGAAGTGGGCACAAATACACAAAAAGACACGAGTTATATTTATTTTTACAGCTACTGACTCCATTTCCTTTTATAATGTCAAATGTCAGGACGTTTTCTTATTTTCAACTAAGCTAGCTAGGTGCTCGAATAAAAACTTTAAAAAGCAGCTTAAAAACTGGAT
This sequence comes from Himantopus leucocephalus, assembly GCA_003993805.1. NCBI lineage: Eukaryota > Metazoa > Chordata > Aves > Charadriiformes > Recurvirostridae > Himantopus > Himantopus leucocephalus. Next base: position 55,874,455 of record RSEF01000031.1, read on the forward strand.
AAAAGTCTGTGCTATTTTCTGTTCATGAGAGAATATTCTATCCTTAGAATCAATTCATGTTCTCTGTCATTATCTTGTATTTCACAATGTATCTGAATTTTAATGCCCATGAATTGACAACAATTAAATCATGTTGTTCTTTTCAAAATGATGATTTCTCCTTATTGACTGGCCATTCTTCTGCTTTTGCCTCAGAAAACACAAAAAGAAAAGGAATACATCAAAGTATGAAAATACTGTGCCATAGTAAACAAAGTGATTACAAGACTAAAGGGAAAAAAAACCCACCCTACTCTGTGAACATGATTTACAATGAAAATAAAGAAAACTGTATTCCAAAGCCCTTCTTTTATGCTTCTTTGAAGCATTTTGAAACTAGAAATGCAAATACCAATTTCTTCTTTGTGTTCTCTGCCATCTTCTAAAATAAAATAAAGCATAAATAAGGAAGGGGTTTTTTTTTATGGTTGGTGTTACACTGCATATGCATCACTAGAAACTGGATGTAAATCAGTTTTTCATGTATGGGAAAATTTATGAAATTATTTATATAATACTATAGCCTTAGAAATTAGAAACAAACAAAAAAAACGTTCTTTGTAACGTGCAACAAGAAAGATTTCTAATGTCAAGCAAAAAATTAATTATTCAAAGCACTGGGCCAACTTTTCATTTTCTGTAATCACATTATTTCTGCATTCTTTTATTGATCTGTGCTGGAGATTTAACCCTGAAAGAAGCTTTCAGTATGTCGTCCATGTTTTGAAATAGATGGAAAAGCGCTTAGGAAAATTTGTAGCTCAGAATAAGGGAAATCTGTATTACCATTAATACATTACCATTAATACATGATTGAGATGAACATACTTTCTTTCTAACAATTTGGTTAAAACAATTTTAAAAACAGTAACATTTTCACTTACAACATTAAGCATAAAATTAAAACTGCCTTTGGTAGAAACAGTCCCTCAATAATTAGGATTTTCATTAATAGTAGCAACTTCCATTGAATGACATCATATATTTAAAATAGAGACACTGTCTTCATGTTTGGAAGTGGCTGGATTTAAGACTTGATGGAACTACCACAAAACTAGAAATGTCTAGATTTTCACCTAAAGACTTAGTAAATGAAGTAATAGGCTGCTCTTCTATTTAGCCATTCTCTCATTTACTCACAAAGTATACCAGCAGCTTTCTGTTCAACGACAACAACAACTAGTTGCTCTTCTTGAAGGTTTTAAGAAGCTCAATCTCACACATTTGTTAGCCATCTCCTCCATTTTTCAGAAGCAGTTACAAAATTTGAACAACTATGCTGCAGAGCAGTAAAATTCCAATGCCAGGTAATTTATTATATAAAAAGAGACGAGTTTTCTCTGGGTTTCAAATCAAAAATAGAAAAATAATAATTAGGCTTAATTTATAACAAAGGCAAGGTGGACCGATGAAAAATAATTACTACTGAAAAATAATTAATAATTACTAGTGAAAAATAACTACTCTTCTTCCCATGCCATGAATAGGGATGGTCCCTTTAAAACAGGGATGACCTGAAAGATTCTGTAAGAAGAAAAACAAAAGACAACAGAAAAACATATTTCAGCTCCTGATCTTTCACCCTGAATTCAACTTTGTTATATTTTTGCCCCATAATTATTAAGCCACAAGTTTAAATATACAATTAAAAAAAAATCAAAAACAAAACCAAAAAAACCAACAACCTAATGGATTAATAATAGACCGAGAGCACGGAAGGGACTTCTTTTTCTTTGTCAAGCCTCAAACTGGACGTAGGAAATTCTCATTAGAAGTCCTTTGAGTCTAATATTTTCCCCTTTTTGTCTGAGAATGTCTCAATCTGTAAAGCCACAACAAAGTAAAATGTAAGGTCTGCCTATTTCTTCAATACTGTGCCAGAGGCAAGCGATCGTTTGACTAGTAACAACAGCCCTAACATGGGAGTCAGCTAATGAATTATGCACTAGCGTGTTTTCCAATGTGTCCAGTGGGTATTCAATGGATTCAATTTTTTTTAAAGGTCAGCAAACAAAACCAAAATAGTATGCCTTGATACTAGTTGAATAAGAACAATTTGTGTTTTATCCTCTACTAAAAAGATATATTGTAAAGCATTTCAGCTCCTTACTTCCTACGCTTCTGTTCACTATACTTATATGCATGATGCCATTTGCTTTCTACTTAATTTCATCCTGATTCCTTTAATAGCTAGAAAAAAAATTGTTTCTCATTTTCTTTTGTGTAGAAAAATATCAGATTTCAAAATTTTGAAGTTCCAGCTCAAACACGAGATAGACAAATTAAGAAGTCTCCATTTCAGCAGAACTGGCTTTTGAATCAGTGGCTGCTTCTCCCAATGGCAAACTTCAAAATCCCGGCAGAAAATGAATGTATATTCTGTGTTACCAAACATGAGCCATCAGTGCCTATTTTTTCTTGACTTTCAAGGAGGGTTTTTTGGAAGTTTCAGTTCTTTGTTACTTCTCCTGATTTGGAGGTTTTTTTATTTTCACCAGCAATTAAGATATAATTAACAAGAAAACCACTCACCTCCAAAAAACAGACACAAAAAACGGAGGAAAAGGATAATAAGAAGAAGCCAACAAACTAAAACCACAGCAAAATAAGAACAGTGGATAACAGTAATATCTTAATAATGATACTGAAGTATGAAAACCAAAGGAATAGTAATAGGTAATTTCACCATTCCTGACCTTGGAGAGTGATGTTGCTTCCTTCTGTTGAAGGTTTGCCAGCAGACCCAGGTCCTCGCAACTCCAGCGTAGCACCATGCCGATCACGTTCATGCCACTTTGCTCTCCACCCTGCACCTTGCTCCGGCCCCAGGATGGAGATCAAGGATGGGAATACCCATCAGATGACACAAGAGGGTGCTTTCACTGTGGGAAGGGTGAAGTTGCAAACACCACAGCTGGCAGGAGCTCTGAATTCACTCTGGTTGCTTGTAGATTAGGACACCATCTTGTGTAATGCCCCACTGTGCCCATTTACTACGGTTTTGTGAGTGAGCATCAGAGACAGGGACACTCACTTGCACGCCAGGGTGTCCTGCGTGCTCAGGCAATTTCTGTCATGCTGACTTTCATATTTGTGTTATTAACAGTCTCTAGTGGAAAAAAATACTTAAACTGCTCAGTTGACCCTCCTTAGCCATTGCTTGAACTTAAACATCTGCGAGCTAACTGTTTCTAAATTTGTGAATATAACGAAAATAACAATGATATCTTTAGTTATATGACAGTTTAAATGCTGTGCACATGGTCTAAGGTCACAGCTACATATGGCTGCACGTACATTAAAAAAATCAGTGCAATGAATTGAAGGCAGCTATGTGGTTTTGAAGTGTATCTTCTAATCACCTCCACTTCTTGCCCTCTGGCTTGTTTTAGAAGATAATTTTGGTGTGCATTAATTAAGTTCCCTTTGCAGGAAACTAAATTGGAAGCTCAAGCTGAGGTGGACATCAAATGCATCCCAGCCATAAGGGAGATATAAGGGTCTGAATAAATCCTTGATCCTTCAGAGGTCTTCAAACAACATCTATAGTGGGGATTTTTGTTTCAGGGCCCGAACTAAAACCTAGCCTGATGAAAAAAGCCCTATAACTCTCACTGTGCAGACAGGAATTTCAGCACTAACTGCTCCAACCTCCTGAACCCCTTCTGTTGCACTGAATTTCTTGCCCATGCAGACATAGTGCAGATGGACAACTTGGAGTGCTGTTTGTAAGCATGTGGCCACAAGGAAAACTGACCAACAGTATTTCTTAACAGTTTTAGTTCTCAGCCACCAGGAGTATTGGATATGGCATGCTTGTGCCTGTAATACAGATCTTCTCCAAGTCCTGGTGGAGTCAGTGAGGCTTATGGAGGGGTTTGGGATTAATGTATCTTTATATCCACAAGTGCTTTGCGTGCAGAAATTAATATTTCCTCTTCCAAATATCATAAAAAACCCAAACTTGTTGTGTTTGAGTAGTGTGCCTGGCTGGAGACACTTGCTGGTTTGTCCCTTCTGCTCTGGGTCTGTCACACCTAGTAAAAGGGATGGAGCGGAAGGAGCAGCTGGCAGTGGACAGTGCTGAAGTGTCAGACTGAAAACTGGTGAACCAGTTACCACAACACAGGCAGTTTGGAGAGTAATCACAAGGCTGTCCTCCAAAGCCCACTCTGCCCTTTGCAGCCTCTTTTGTAGGGATGTATTGGGGTTGAAATATGGGGTCGGTTTGGACACTGAGTGTACCTCAAAGTACGTGAACGTGAACAAAGGATGCAACCTGTTTTCCCTAACTTCTCCCAAGCTGGATATCAAACCAAACAGCTCCCAAACACATTCTCAGAGCTAGGCAGTTGCAAAAATACGTTTCAAAACTGTTTGTGCACAGCCTGTCAAAATGGCAGTGCAAAAATAGGGTTTGAGAGTAGCTTTCAGGCTCATCAGACTGTGCCCCAACCTGACAGTACTAAACGTTAATCATACTGTTTGCATCAAGTCATTATACCCTGATCAGCTCCCAAAGATCCAGGTAATCTGATTTCCATTCATTCATTACAGAAAACTATCAATAAATTTCTTTGTTTAGTTATCAATGCAGTACAGCATTATTAACATGCACCAAGTATTGCTTGTGTGGAAAGCCAGTTAAAATAAGATTTTATGCTGCTACTGACTGCAATCAAGTATAGCTAAGCTTTACTGCATCAGCTTGTCTCAAGGGAGTTTCTTGGGATATTTAGTTCTGAAAAATACAATGCTCAGCACAAAACTGACGGTCCGGATATTTTTAACCCTTCTCTTCACTTGTCCGCGTCTTTCTCTATAGTAAGGTGTTCACCTTTATTACACCAAGAGGTGACATCCTAATGCACAAGAATGGCCTCAGCAAGAAAACACAGAACTATGAAAAGGTTTTCAATTCCCACAGCTTTTCCAAACATCAAATTATCTCAAAGATAATTATCATAAAAGGAGTGCATCAAGGACTGCACCAGGAAAGCCTGCCTTTCCGATTTTTAAAACTTGACCTTCAAGGCTGAATACTTCCAGAAAAATTGTATCTGCATTTAAAAATTTCTAAAGATAGCATATAAGTCTTGATCTTCTCTGGCAAAAGGAAAATAATTTGTACATAAACCCTAAAAAAAGAAACACCCTACAAAAGAAGAACACTTCTTTATGTTGGTTCTCAATCACAATTAACATTACTTATATAGGTGTTCATTTTTCCCGTGCATTTTTCAACTCTGAAGTTTCCTCACTGATCAACAATACAAATTAATTTGATAATTTTCAGCCAATTCTATAATACCTTCTTTAAAAAGGCTTTTCTCAGGTATGCGTAAGCTGCAGTAGCAATGCAGTAATCAGTCAGGCAAGGTTAATTTGCATGGAGTTCAATCAGGCTCTTTAGAGAGAATTACTTATTTCTCACAGACTAGCAGATTTTTAAGTAATACATAATAGCAATAATTTCAGAAACATGGGGGATCAATATAATTAATAATGCCAATTTTTATTTGAATTGTCTTCACTTCTCACATGCTGCTGGGCCTCAAAAAAAATTAATTATCCTTTATAATGTTAAATTAACAGCTGAGAAACTAGGGACAGAGGGTCACATGGGGATCAGGGCACTTCCTCATGAGTCCTCCTGCCCCAGGCACTAAGTGCCCAGCATGGGAGCAGATACACCAAAACTCGTTCTAATTGGGAAACTCAGTCCCCCAGACCTGCCTTACAGTAACTGCATCAACAGAACAAGTAACACACCAGCTATCAAATGCTGAAGAGAAGAGCTCTTAGACAGCTTCATCACCAAAAAAATAAGATTAATTATCCAATATAAACCTATGTGTTTGCTTTGGATAGAGATAAATGAATCACTGTTTTTGCTCAAAATACAACTAAAGCAAGAGAAGTTGCCGCAGTAAGGATGCAGTATCTCTCCACCCTAAACTTTTTGAAAGCCTGATAACCACTGCAGTCTAAATTACAAAAAGACTCATCTGAGAGAGAGCCAGCCATCAAGCCACTCATCTCAGCCAACCCAGTGGTATTGCCAGACCTGTGCAGCAGTAGATGTGCAACCCTGTTTGGGTTTTACCACAAACTGCTCCATTACAGCTGCTCAAATTTAATCCTTTATGAACACAGGCCTGTCTCTCAGTGTCCTTCCATATAAAGGTGTAGCCATAACTTAAGGCTTTGCAGCAAATCCTGATGGGTTAATGCATTACATCAATGCACTGTATAAATGTAGATGAAATAGCCCACTCACACAGATCACTGTGGCAGCATTCACATCGCCTGGGGTCATCTGCTCCCCTTTTGTTGCTCGAACATGAAAATAAGTATGATTGGCTGTTAACATAGCCAGAAACCCATAGAAAAGTCAGTGCCTGCATTGCAAAATGTATGCAAAATGAGCATACACAACTCTGTCACCCTTTCCTCTGGATTACCCCACGTCAGTACGACACTGCAGCCCACACCATCACCCTGCCTCTGTGAGAGCACACCAGGGCTAAACCCAGCGGCAACCTGGGCATTGCAATGCTGAGCTTCGGCATGTGCCTTGGAGGCATGCTGGCTCCAGCTGAGCTTCCTGGGTCTGGGTTAGGCTGTCCCTTACCCCACTCCCAACGCCTGGAAGAGGAACCGCTCAACAACGTGCTTCTGAAGAGGCAGTGCCTTGCACAGGCAGCTGCCTAGCCTGGGAGTTGTTGAGAGGGAGAAGTGAGACCTAATCCAAACCGCAGGAAGCCAAGCAAACCACATTTGCAAGCTAGTAAAAAATAAGTAAATAAATATGTAAATTATATAAATCAAGGCACTGCCCTAATCTGTCCTGCAACACAAGATACCTGCTTTAAAATTCCTCTATCACATGATTTGGTGCTAAGATGTAACTTAATTTTTCTCTTTTTTTCCTAAAAATGTGCTTTCAGGAAAATGGGAGTAAACAAAGTCTGAAGGACTGTCACTCAACACTATGGGGACAAGGAGGGCGATGGGTGGACACATTCAAGTATGCATGCACATATTGACAGTGCTACAGCTCTTCCCCCAGCAGTTGTACCTGGACAAAAGGCCTTGTTTAAAACTTTTCAAAGTTAAGTGCTCTGAGTGGCGTGAAGGCATCGGGAAAATTGCATTTTCCATATGCTGACCAGTAAAAATATGTCAGCAGCTGAGCACACAGGACAGTCCAAGTCCCTTGCCGATCTCACCAGTGGCCATGTTGAAGGGCAGCAAGAGTGCCCTTCTTGACCAAGAGCAAGGACCACTTTAGAGGTGCAGAGTGCTGTCAAGGGGGAGAGCAGAGCAAAGGCACAGCCCCCATGCAACTGCAGTGCACAGCACCTTGGTTCATAACGCAGACCAGGCTCATTAGATACCTAGAAACACGGGACACATAAGTGTTTTTATGGACCTCAGTCAGTGCTAAAGATTCATGGGTCCGGCAATGACACAGATGTCTGCTATAGAGAAATGCAACATATTCATTGCAATTTCAGGATAGTTGTGGTCTTTCCCAGCAGCACAGTCAGTTTATTTTTGAGAGAAAATCCATCCCTCTCCATCACTTTTAGTGTTAGAAGATACTGATGGTTACAAGGTTGTCTTTGAGCTACCTTGAGAGGTTTTTCTGGAGACGAGCAAAATTTTTATCCTGGTTTCCCGTCTGGAAATGGATTTCAGTGTAAGTCTTAGACAAACTTAAGGAAGCTTTCTCCACGCTTTTCTGAATAACCTTCCTTAGTTACAAAAGGTTGAAGAAAAGGCCTTGGGAAGAGCATGAATACCAAAAGAAAGCTTTGAGAAAAAGTTCAGATAGCCACATTAAATGATGCTGAAAATCTGCCCAGAGAAACTGGTGATTTCTAATTACACGTCCCGCCCAACGCCCTCACACTGAATTTTGTATGCCAAGCAAGACAAAGGTCTGACTTGCCTGTCCAGCTTTACTATTGTCCAAGTAGAGCAGGTACTGCAGCAGCGAAGTTGTGGCCGATAAGGTCCTGACCTGCCAGTAACCTGAAACAAGTCCGGTATGGTTTAGGTGGCAGCTTGTTCTGCTTCTAAAGGGAACCATCAAAAGCACAAACTCTGCAAATCCTAAAGACATGAAGAATTAAAAGCTATTTATATGAAGGGCCTGAAACATTATAGAATGTTCCAGGCAGAAAATACAGGGAAGGAATACAAGACAGCAAAGCAGAAATACGAAGGAGATTGTGGGGTCATAAATCTAGACTTGTTCAAGCGTCACCCACTGCATGCAAGATACGTACAGGACTTTTTGCAGCTGTTGGCAGGGCAGACCCTTTCTGATGTGTGCAGCCACACACACCTCGGCCTCCCGTCTGCATGTGAGCTGCAAAGTCCTCTGCTCAGAGGTATATTTCAGAAGAAATTTTGAAAACTTGTACCCCACGGAGTAGTGATTTACATGCATATGATAACAGTCTCCTTTGTGGCTGCACTGGGGACAAAATTTATGCATGTTGGTGGGAAGACAAGGCCACGACCCATTAGCAATTCATATTTACTGTAGCATTTTTTTTTAAACTTCATTTGCATTTCAAATTGGACAATCATTGCAGCCCAACTTTGAAGCAGAAGTTAACCTAAGCCATATCTTAAAAGATAAAACACTTTTATAAAAGTCTTTGCCTAAACTGTATTTAGCAGACCAAAAGTTATATCCAGGAAATGTGACTTAGATTTATGAATGAGAACTCTGAGATCAAGCATCTGAACAGCACTGCTGAATACTGGCAGGGATTAAAAGTCCACATTAATAAATCCACCGTATTTCCCAAATGCAAAGTAATGGTTTATTAATCAGAACTCTTTAGTAAGAATTTCTTGCAATGATTTGTCATAAAGCTATAACATTTGTTCTGTTGTTTAAAGATCCCCTGCCCATTTGGTAAATGCCTATTTATAAGCATTAAAAATGCAAAGCAGTATGTATATTTCATTGTTTCATTCTCTAATGCTGACCTAATTGACTGAGTGAAGAAAACCCCATATTCAGCATTTCAGTAACACAAGGACAAAGACGCTGAAGTATCTCTGCCCCGCCAGATTGTATTCCTGCACAAATTACTCAGAGTTTTTGCACTGATGCACAGGAGCAAGTAGCCACCCAGCTTGGAGAAACTCAGCAGATGAACCTGAGAAACACTGCTTTTTATGGCTAGACGTGGCTGTCGTGGGAATGGAGCAGCAACTAATTGCACAGGGTGGTAGCCACGGCCCCCCCATCCCCTTCTCTGCAAATATTCACTTTTGTGGCCAGCAGGGATGTACAGCCAGGGTCCATCACCTCCTCCAGGTAAGGCTGAGAGCAGACAACATGCATTGTGCACACTCACGGCTTGCGTTCACGTGGGAGCCGACGCCTCCGGCAAAGGCACATGGGACAAGGAAGGCTGCCGCGAGATGTCCAAGCCTGCAGGGATTGACTCACACAGCCCAGTTGTTCAGCGATAGCCCCAGAGTTACGCTTTTCTCCTCGATCACACCTACTGGAGGCTGCTTCAGGTCCTGGATGGATCATTGATTTTTGAGCCAGAAAGTGAACTATTCAAGGTTTAAGTCCTCTAAAAGCAATATTAATGAGCTATATTAAACCAAACGTAACCTCCTTACACATCTTCCCATATAACCACATATCAGTCTTTTTCCAGGAACCACGATGAGGAACTGCGTTCCATTTCTCGGGATAATTGCAGTGCAGCTTCACAGTCTGCGCAGAACAGCTGAACAGAAACCTCCAAATAAAATAAAAGATGTTGCCTCCTTTTGGGACAACTTTATGAACATCCAAGTATTTAAGTAGCTTACAGAGAGCACAGATAGGAAGACATGTTTTAAGGCTCGCTAACAGCAGTTAATCAGCTAATTACCCAAAGCAATTTAGGCCTGACTGGGAGCTGATATGCTGAACTGTGGCTTCCTAATAGGAAGAGTAAACAAGATAACTGCGAAGTAGTACTTGCCTACAGCTTAGCACAAGCAGAGAATCTGAAGAGCGACTGGTGTTGTCTAATCCTCCCCACTCATTCAAAACCAGTGTAATTAAGAGAAACACACCAGACGGCTAGAAACCAACACCGCTCATCTCATAAAGCTGTGGGTTTTGTTATACCTTTTCCTACAGTTTTGCTTTAATTATGTAAGGCATTATAATTCTTGGCATTATAATAAATATACCAAATAGTATTTACATTCAACTTGTAGATGTCCTAGACGTACAAAGTTGTTTGGCCAAACTCTTCCACAACATCTGTCAACCTTATACGACCACCATCAAAATAGCAAATTCAGTTGTAATGGTGATGACAGGATGAGAATAGATGACTTTACTCCTTTGCTTATCACTTTCTCAGATGCTTAACCAGGACTGGAGGCCCACTGGTAAGTCAGTGTGAGGACATCTCTAGTATTCCCACACATACCGCACACATTACAAGAATATAGAGAAATACAACAGTTTCCTTGCACAAAATGGACAAAATTTACTGTTTTAAAAGGACATCTCTCTTCGCTTTCGGCTTAAAATGCATTAACTTTGTGTTCTCAGTTTGAAGCTGGGACAAAATCAATTTAAGTCAGTAGCGAAGCAATCGGCTGCCATCCTTTATAAATGAAACTGGAAGGGTACAATGGTCTACCTCCAGTTCCTTGCAAAAAGTCGTCTTTTCTTGACTTTCTGAATTTGTGACAGGGTGAGTCAGGGCCACAGCAAGGATGATGAAGGGGATACTCCAGGATTACCTGCAGCGGGAGGGCTGTATCCAGTGCACACAAACAAACCCGGACAAGTGATGCTGGGCACATAGCTGACCCCTGTCATCACATCGCAGCCCAAAGAGGGGGACATTACCGGTGCTGCTCCACAAGCGTGAAGTGTAATTACGGTAAATTCAGGGCAGGGAGCCCAGCCGAGATCATTTAAAGTCTCAGCTCTGTCTTTACAAGGCACTGAAGGCTCTAACTGTGGCACTCAGGAATAGGTCACTCGATAATTATGAGGCTTAACCTAATGCAGCAAGGGAAAAAACAGGGACAGGTCTAAATTTAGTACTCAGCTTAGTACCATTCCCCAAGTACTCAATTTAGACCTGTTCCTGGTTTTTCCCTTTGCTGGGTTAGGTGGGGAGAGCACTGCCAGAGCTGGTTCAGCTGTAACAAATCAAGCAAATCCAAACCTTTAATCCTCTTACAAAAGACCTATTTATTTTTTTTAAAAAAGTGCTTGTCCTATGATCCTTTATACACCCCCTTTGTGTCTGTGATGCTATGCATTTTTTTTTTTCTTAGATAGGGTATCCTTTCACTATTCTTCTGCTTTTCAGTGAGGAGGTAGAAAAGGACAGCAGACTTATTTAATGTGCCCTCCCAAGGCAGTAAAGCATTTCCTCCTCTCCTTTTCCAGCAGTTCGTGAGTAACAGAGACAGTTTGTGAAGATGTAGTCTAAAACTTCAGGGTTTTCTGTAGGGCCGTTTGTTTGACTCAAAACCCACGATGTATGCCAAGCCCACGACATCATGTTCAGAGCCAGCAATTTAATGGAAATTGTTTTAAGTTTTTATTTCCTACCACAGGCTTTCTGAAGCACTCTCAGAATTTTCCTTTCAGGTTAAGCTAAAGCTGTTCTGTATAAATATTTATGTAAGGGTGTGAAGAGGGAATCACCTTCCGCGCTCCACCCAACAAAAATGTTGGAAAAAATGATGCATTTTTGGTAGTCCATTTTAAACATGTGGACAAGGGCAGTCTTTGACTGTATTTTACTTACTTGCTGGCTGGCATCCACTGCAGTCTTTACCAAAAACAAAAAATACAGAAAATATTATATTTTTTAGAAGCTAAAAGAGAAAATATTTTCCCTGACCCCTTTAATTTTTTTCCGAGTTTGAATGTACAGCTGTCTGTAAAAGTACGACTTCCGCTCAGGAAGTCACATCTAGACATGAGTAAAACAGTACCCCAATCAAGAGAAAAATGTCTTTTAGTGATGTTTCCATACAAGAAAAATAAAATAGACTGGTTCTGCAATGTGCTACAGCAGGCAGTAGTTCCTTATTGCCTGTTTCTCTCTGATTTCTCAGAAAAGCACAGGGAGGGAGAGCTCATTGTTAGGGTCCACAGAGCCAAGAAGGTACCATTTCTGGAAGGGGAGGAGAAACTAGAGGCCAGTTTTGCACATTTTTACTTGATGTCGGGGGAGTTTGGGATCCTGACATTTCTGTCTCCGTGCTTAACTCTAACCTGTTTTTCTTTTTACCTTCTTTAAGTTTACACCATCACATTGGACTGACGGACATTGGACTGGGGCTTACTCCGATACCTAACCACATGAGCAGCAAAAATACTCAGGTTCCAGAAGTCCTCACTAGATAAACATGAATGCTTCAAAGCAAGGTATTTATGGAGCTCAGCACTATGACACCCTCCAAAGTGGGCTAGAAATTGTTTTTGTTGCCCCTCTGTTATTTATGCAAGGGGAATTTGGGAAGAAAAGTCCAATAATTGCAACTACCATAAGACACCACAGAGGTAAATGACTTCTGCCACCTCCCAGGGTAACTTTGAAGCCCGATGTTTGCTGTTGCCCTTTTTACCTTGATCATTGCAGTGCACAGAATGGCTTCTGAATTACTGACATTCAGAATCTGATGCTGAAACATAAATTTGCTCAGACATATTGTCTTGTCACACTCCGACTGTCTGTTGGACAGAGCCATGATATCATTCTGTGACTTTCCTGAAGGACAGCAGAGTCCCAATCACCGCTCTGATCTCTGCCTGCTACCAGACCTATCGTACACTCTGCACTTAGTCAGAGGGAGAGACATATGCACTGAGGATAATGGATTAAAAAAAATGAATGAAAACTCAGCCAGGATGTGCCATTTAATTCCCACACTTCATTTATTGGCTTAATTTATTTTTGAACTCACGCAGCTATAACTCTATGTCAGTTCATGCTCATAACGAGTTTAAATCAGTATTAAGAACCTCACTTCAAACATATTTGAAACTCCTGTTACATTAAGTTTATATTGAATTAGTGACTGACTTCTAACGTAAAAAGTAATTATAATGAAAACTTGGCAGTACAAAACCATAGTTTCAAGGGAAAATTTCAAAAAAGAGTCTGTTCATTCTTCCCTTACTCCCCAAAAGAATAAATATTATGCCAAACAAATTCTAAAATATTGTTTTAATCAGATTGAGAGCGATGAGTTTGATGGAATTTGTCATTTGTGGAAATTTTCCATCAGTTTAAATTAATTTCCTAGACTTTAAATCAAGACCAGATGACTTCTTAACAAATAGCACTTAACAAATAATGGTGATAGAACTGGAAGTCACTAGATGAATTTCACAGTTTCATGGAGTCCAAATTCCACATGAACGACAATGGAAATTGTCCATTCTTAATTGAAAAAAAACCCTGTAGCCCTAATGGCATTTCTGAAGGCAGTAGACATTTCTCAGCTGACAACTTTCTCACCAGAGCTGGGGCTTTCAAACCAAGTCAGGTATCCCCAAGGACCAAGGCAAAAATACAGCGGAAATCTGTCAGGATCGGGCCAGAAGAAAGGGCCTCAATTACAAGTAAGGTCTGCAAGGAGTACATACTGGGAAAATTGGCCTGATTGGAGCAGACAAAGTAACTCCATTACTGTCATAAAAGTGCCAAAATAGAAGCCTAATTCACCCAGGCTAAATCCATGTTGCCATGGGATTTGGTATTTCTTTGCAGAAGCTCTTCTACCTCCAGTATGCATCCTGCTGTAGTAGAGAAAAGTGAGCTAGCACAGCCTGAAAGGAAAAAAAAAGAGAGCAGGTTGGGATGGGGGTGAAGGTTCACATGTCAGCATGTTTGATCTTAATTAAAAGCAATTCCTGCTTTCAGGAATAATTGAACTTACCAAACTCAAAATTTCTCACTCCCCTCCTTCCCATTTTGGGAATTTGTCATAAGGGGGGAGAAGGGATTCCTGTAACTTCTCCAGTTTATTAAGAAAGTGTATGTTTAGTACAAACTCATCTGTTTGATGGCATCTCCAGATTTGTTATCCTGATTCTTGCATGGTCTTGAAACGACTAAGAAGAGAGTGTACACATTTTTATTTATTCTGGCTGCGGAGGGTTTTTCTCATTACCTTACTGGAGAATGCTCGTGCAGAGGTTTGTGCTCCAGACGGCAGGGAGGTTGAGCAATCTCCAGGCGTGTGCCAAAGAAAAGAGGGAGGAGGAAAGGGGATAGCACAGTGCGTTTCACAGCACGGCGAGCGTGGCTGATGTACCCCAGCAGCTACTTTTACAATGCCCATTTGTCGTGGACTTGTCCTTCAGTCTGATTTAATCAGTTTTACCTGGAATTAAGAACAACCACAGAGACAAATATTTTTGTGGGGTTATTCAAGGGTGTATTTTCCTGCACAATGGACATATCTATGTGAAGAAATATCCTTGTGAAGCAGCACAACCTCGTGCCTAGCAGGGCTGGCCCTGAAGAAAGGCAGGGCTCGTCGGCTGTGATGGAGCATCCCACAAATAAAGCTAATCCCACTGCCTCTGCAGACTCAGCCATGCCCTCAGAAAGTGCTGTGTTTCTGGTTCTGAGGATCCACCACCCAGTGCTCACACAGACATCTTGCACAACATCTTGCTGTATGGGACAGACAGGCTTTGGCATTGCTTTTGACATGCATCTGCCTGGCTGGCTGCTCTTAATTCCAGGCAGAGTGCGGAAAACAAAAACAAAACCTAAGCTAAACAATCCAGGAGAACTTGTCAGCAGTTTGCCTAATGACAACAGCCTTAAAGTCAAATTCAACACAGTAAAGCAGAGTTTTCTTGCCTAGGTGCATACAGTCCACAAATTTTGGTTCCTTTAGAAGTGGATACAGGTGCTTCCAGGTTTCTGGTCTTGGTTGGTCTTTGGTTGTCTGCCATAGTTTGGGGATGCACCTTCTGCTTCCTACCTCCCTTCCTGAGTGCCTGGACCCTCAAGCTCAGTTGTCTTAAAAACTCCAGATCCAGTGCCTGCACTGCTGGCTGCAACATCCCCTTTCTGTTTCCCCAAAGCCTCACAGGCAGTACCTCCCTGCATTTTAACCTAGCTGTATGCCCAGTGTAGTCTTGTGAAGGCTCCAAGTACACGCAGCAGACTTGGGTTAAGAAAACAGCATCAAAACCTGTGTTAGTTTGGGTTCACCTTACACAGAACAATGTGAGTCCTCTAAATATTATTGTTCTGACACAGAGTGTAAGCACCCTTGAACACAAACCACAGCAAAACATGTAATTGTTCTGGACAATCGTATATGTCAGCTGTAAGCACTAAAGACCAAGGTCTCAGCTGAACCTCAAATGATTCATTGCATTGTGTATGTGACTCAGTTTTCATTGGCACTTACGTTCATTGGCTGAATAATGTTTTGGCTCAGTGGACTATTTAATGAAAAAGGACAGTGGCAAGTCACCTTTGAGATTGGTCATAACAAAGAAAATGAGGGGGAAAGCAGAGGAATGCAGCATTTTTCACATCTTTCGGTTAAAAAACACAGAGCTCTTAATTCTGAAGTGCCAGCTGCTGAGATATGCCACCTTCAAACACGCAGCAGCATTCAGGAATTGGACTCCTATCAAAGAAAGATAGCAAAGACCACCCATTTGTGAAAGAAAACTTACAACCTTGAAAATTCAGCAAATTCCTCTTACTCATACTGTCAAAACAAGTGCCTGCAGGTAGCTTATCTTGTATCAAGCGTACTCCACAACAAAATAAGGTGAAGAAGTCATTGTTCTCCTCTTGATTAGCCCAGCATCAAGTGTTTAGAAGATAAAGCAACCACTGTCCTGGGAAGGGTGGAATCTCTTTTTCAAATGTTATTGCTCCATGCTGTGTTAGCAGCACTGCCGGCAAGGCTCACAAAGACACTGTATAAATTTGCTTAAGAAAATTAAATTCAAGACTTTCAAAGCAGAATGTGGTATTTGGTTTAAATATATGTAATTTCAGTCATGCTTTCAGGTTTCACCCACTCTTTTTTTCATACACACAGGCACCAAAATGGATGTGTCCAACTAGTCTGGCCAGTGTTACTGATGTGCAACACAGAGGACAAGGGACAGCACCTATCAAGCTTCCATCACATCTCCTAAATTTGTCTTGATGGTCAACAGCAAGCTGGTTTCTGGATAAGTCCTTTAAACTCTTTAGGAGTCACAAGTCAATACAGAGTCCAAGTCTCCAGTAAGGTTGTTGCCTTACTTACAAATATCCTCAAGATGTAACGGCATGTGGCCAAAGACTTTCTGAAAGCCACACAGTCTCCCAAGATCCTTTGGTGTTTTATGGCCATGGATTTGAAGCGACTCTAGGCCCCGTCCTAGCCAGCCAGCTCACGTCTCCCAAGAGAAAGACACAGAAATTCAGAAAGGCTTTTCACAAAATTCCCCAGCATCACATAGCTTTTACTGAAAGGATATTTTCTTGCTTTGTCCTGCCTAATGTTGGGACCTAAAGCACTGCTTTCAAAACTCAGGAAAAGAACTTAATTGGGAAGTTGAGAGATGCCTCAAACACAGCACATACTCTAGTACTGCCACTGCGTCCACCTCCCTCCTGCCAAAAACATCAAGCACCGTTGCTCAGCTGTGCCACAGCAGCCAAAGATTTCCATGTTAGGTCACAGCAGTGTGCTTCAGTCAGCACCGAGCTAATAGAAGAAATAATGACAAATCTGTTAAAAAACCCACCAAAAACCCCCAAAACAAAACACCCACAACTAATACTTCCTGCTGCAAAATCTCAAACACCATCAATTTCTCTCATGCTTTGAACACTCAAGAAACCTGTCAGGAAGATGTCAAGCAATAAATTTCATTGGAAGTCATCCAATGAACACTTCACTTTGTATTGATTTTTCATGACTGCCTGCCACTCGATCAGTAAGTCTTCTTCCATCTTGCAATGAGGTCTCTCCTAAGATGCAGAAAAGAGGTTAGTGTAGGTGGTTAGGATGCTTCCTTTTTGTACAGGCTGGAATCAAGCATTTTATTCAGCACAAAACCCCTGTGTCATCTTACACAACTCATTCCCATATCTTCTGCGTGTGTCTCATGTAAAATGGAAATAATTTTCCCTGCCTCATCTGGGCTGTTACCAGTCACAGAGACACTATAGTTGTAGGAGTCACACAGTACTCACAACAGATTAACCATAACCCAATTATCTGACTGAAGAGTAACACAATAGCTTATCCCAAATGATGCCCACTAGAGGAGATAGCGGATCTGTAATAATCCATAGCCACTCTCCTCTGCTAACATCCACAGGGAGAGGACAGAAGGGTGATAGGCACAAAACTTCCTTCAGAAAACTTGGAAATTGATTTTTTTCCCGTGAGTGCAAAGGAGAAACTTCAGGAGGGTCCTCTGGTTCTCAGATTTCAGAGGGAAGATCAGGGGCCATTTGGAAACCAGCAGGAACTCATAAATCAGACAGGAGGGGACTTTGGGCCTGTGGAAGAGCGAAAAGAGAGATCACTAACCCCTTCATCTTAAATGTTGACTTAGCCTCATCGACTGGACATCTTAAGATAAACTGCCAGACGTCTTTTGAAGAG
Organism: Himantopus leucocephalus; assembly: GCA_003993805.1. Lineage (NCBI taxonomy): Eukaryota > Metazoa > Chordata > Aves > Charadriiformes > Recurvirostridae > Himantopus > Himantopus leucocephalus. The sequence continues at coordinate 55,892,161 of RSEF01000031.1, forward strand.
ACAGCCCTGCTGCTTACTGTCTCTCACCAAGAAATCGGCAAGTTTTGTCTGCATCTCAGCTGGAGTTCACAGCTGTGGTCACAGAAGTCATGAAAGTGTCTTATCCAAATTCTTGCCTCACAGTTTAGCACTTTGTACAACGCTTGCAGGTCTCCTTTGCTGCCGAGCCCACGTCACACTCCGCTGCAGCGGCACCTCCACTGCAATACAGTACTGTGGGGCAATAATGTGGATTACCTTTTACCGGCTGGTCTGTTCATTCCTCCCTTTGACCTGCCAGTGCATTTCAGATTTTACTTCCTTTACAGTTAAATGGGACTTGAAATAGCCGTGGTCCATAGCGCGTCTGCCACGACACTGAAATCTCCCGCGCTCGCTGGGATCTGGGGATGGCAAGTGATAAAACACTGGAGAAGCACACACTTCTGCTATGATAAAGTGGCTCCTTTTGGCAAGGGGACGCTTCCCGGTTTAAATGGGGATGCTCAAAGAGTAAGGCAGTAGTAATTTTATGCGATGGTGGCAGTGTCTAGCTCTGGGCTCAGGCCACTGAGGCAAAAGCCTGTGAGTCCGCCACCTCCAAGCATCAGTGCACAAGTGAGCAGCTGCCCTGCAAAGAAATCAGCAGTGACTAAGAAGAAATATTCCCTTATTGAGATGTTCTGGGGGAGGTCAAATTTATGTCAAGAGGTCACACTTTTTCCTTTCCAGGGCAGCTGGAGTTTTCCAGGGTGACCCCCAAGGGGTCTTGGAAATGAAAGCGCTGACAGCCTGTGCAGATCTCTTCTAATCAATGGTGAAAGCTGTTATTTTCAACACGGAGACGAAACGCAAGGTCTGTGGAGGCTCAGCACTCTGGTCGGGCAGAGAAGCACACCAGAGCACAGCCAGGTTCTTCCTCCCACCACCCCCTGCTTCCACTTTTTCATAAGAAACATTTAATACTCCTCATTACTTGGGTTTCTTTTACATGTACTTGTACAATAATTAGTACATTTTATTTAATGCCCAGTTCTGAATAAATATAAAGTAAATGCACTTCTTTACTATTTGAACCCTACTGAAGTTCGCTTGTTTCACCCACTAGCTCCATGACTGAAAAACAAACTGAGTTTGTATTAAACAAATTACATTAAAAAAAAAAAAGAAGAAGAATCTAACAAAATTAGCTTCCAGACTTTTCACAGTAAACAGAGTTTAGATAAACAAATTTCACTCTGGATGAGATTTTAGCTAGCAAAAGTAACCTTTGTCTCTGGAAGACTGGTGCATTTGGCGTGTCCATATGTTGGGTTTGATCCTTAGCACTACTATTCCAACGCTTTGTATCTTTCGATCAATGAAAAGTAGATTGAAAGCTGACTTGGATTGCATTAATTACATTCCTCTTGCAGAATATGTGCAAATAACTACAGGTTTGCCACTCTTTGACACTATTTGACAAGTTTTTAGCGGAGATACTGAGGATGCTGCACTCTGGAAATGCAGCACAGACTCATGACTTTATTGCTCTTGCAAGTTAAACCAGCAAAAAGCCAATTCTCACAGTAGCCCCAGTATTAAGGGAAGAATACTTAGTCAGCAAACCTTCCTCTGATTCCACTTTCCAGGCTGGCCCTAACCATACACAGCAAGGCCTGACCGTCTTGTGTCACTCAGTATTGAACTACACTGGCTACCAAAAAGCATCCCCGTGCTGCACACTTGGAAATTTTCCATGGACCTTAAAAGGTCTTTAGGGGAAGAGATGGATAAGTGGCCTAAAATAAGCATTGAAAACAATTGCTCGATGTTCTTTTTGCATGGTTAATGTTACTGGCTACAACTGCTGCAGTCCTTATGTTATCTCTAATCCAGTACAACCAGACATACATTTAGCCGTGTCGCTCCTCCCCATGCGTGAGATACCACGGGTCTCAGTTTAGAGTGTGCTTGGGTCTTCAGGCAGGTCTCTAGGGGATCACCACTGTTTGGTTTCCTGCTGAAAAACAACAAAAAGTAAAGTAAAACATCACCTTCCAAGGAAATACTTTGAATCACAGAATCACAGAATGGTCAGGGTTGGAAGGGACCTCTGGAGATCATACATTGAGTTATATACAAGCACTGTTTTTGTTTTGCAGAGCGACTCTGGAGACATATGTTTTTAGAATAAATAAGAACCCATGCGAAACTTGCAGAGGGCTGTATCAGTGACAGAAGAAACTGTGCAGATACCACTGTGGATAATTTTTGCTGTAAGCTGCCTGTATGCCACTTTATTTGGCTAAAATAGAATATTGCACTATTTCTAAAATTAGGGTTTGTTTTTCCAACTTGGCCGGTTTACTGCCATACTTACAAAAAGATGTCAGTACCAAGGTTTTAAGAAAAGTCTGAGGCAAGGCCAGGAGCGTGCAAAAAGAAGAGACGAAGAGAGCAGAAATGTAGAAATGTGCCCTCCAAATAACAAAATATCTGAGAAAAATTATGAATAATCCAAAGTCAAGAAAAAATTTGAAGCATAAGTCTGGAGAAGAGGGAAGAGAAAATAATTTTTTTGCTTCTATTATTGGGCAATTTTTTATTACTGGTCAATAGTGGGTTGTATCCAAGCTCAAATGTGGTTTCAATCATGTGACAAGACAGTTAACCAAACCAACAAGAACTTTTAGGGATTTTTTTTTAAATTTGAGATCTAAAGAAAAAAAAAAGAAAAAAGAAAAAAAAAAGACCAGATGCGTTTTATTTCATCAGCATAAGATGGAAAAAACAAAGCACAACCAAGCCATTATTCACATTAAGAATTACATTTGCTGGATGATAGAGTTACAACCTGATCCTCAAGTGATCCCATATGAATGCAGCTGACTGGGCACAAACATAAACATGCAAAACAAGTCAGAGTACTGGCCAGCTGTCAACAGCTTATGAAAAGACTGTTTCTCTCCTAACTCAGCAATGGTCCATCACACCGTGACTGCGCTTGGTTTGAGGCCGGATTCTTGTTGCGAGCACAAGAGAAAATAACCCCCAACTGGTTGGCATTTGCCTTCAGTACATGAGCCCATGGCCACCGCATCGCAGTTTCATTGCCAATGACTTTGCAGAAAGTTTTGTACAACGAGGGAAGATGGTCACCCCTGGTTCCCGCAGGAAGAGCACCCTTTGTACTCAGTGCTTCTTCTGGAACAGTCTCTTCTGGACTGAGGACTGACACCAGTATCTCGCTGAGGAATACCTACTAAATCCTGCAGAGAGTCGTTAGCAGCTAGTTAGACCATTAACTCCAAGGTCATGTTAAAATAACCTTTGAACATTGGTTGTATAGGAGTTGGTTCATTGCTTTATGACTACATGAATCAACCCCATTTAAAACATCACTGAATTAACTAAAAAAAAAAAAGGATAATTTGCAGGTTACTCAAAACACGCCAAATCTTGACTGGTCATGGAAGAAGGTAATCACTGAAGTACAGCTTTACAAAATCAGAAATTCCAAAAAATAACACTTAGTTACAAACCAAATGGAAATGTGTTTCTGTTATTCCGTCGATCCATCCTGGACTCTGACGCTGCCCTTTCACGCCGACAGCCTTATTTCACTCCCCACAGTGTCCAATTCCCAGGCGCTAGTATCATCAAACACTGGCTGTGAATTATTTATTTGATTAAAAGGCTGACATTAGTTGACAGATAAACCCTTTTGCAGGGCACTCAGGCAAAAGACATTACTGCCTGACTCTTTCACATGACATCATAACTTACAAATAACCTTTGTAATGTTTGGTCACATAATCCTGCACCTCAGGTACTACTGCCAGCTGTATGGCTCAGCAGGCTGTTCCTTCATACTTTGGTTCTTGCACTTGTCACTTGCTGAGACACAGTAAATCTATTTGAAATCACATGCCCATATTAAACATTGTAAAATCCCCTTCTCTCTGATCTCGCAGTATTTGTGCAGAAGCAAATGTTCTTCCCAGTCCTACTTAATCTGCATCTGACCTTTGCAGTAGTACCATAACAAATTTGAATTCTGGATACACTTCAGTTTGAACTTGTTTCTTCTTACAGCAAGTATCCACTCTATGTTAGGTATGTGTCGTACACACAGCATTGACTCTCTGATGTCTCTGTGAAGAATAGAAGCCCTGTGAAGAAGAAAGAAACTGATTACCCCAGCAAGTCTTTTGAGGATATCAACTTTAGGATATGACTTGCAATAATCATTTTTGTTTAATGTTATACACACACACAAACACTTTGTATATGCATATATACATATAAATGTATGTATATATTTGTACAGACAAGGAAATACCAGAGTGAGTCCAGCGACAACCCACACAGATGACTAAAGGACTGAGGCATCTGTCGTACAAGCATGGGTTGAAAGAGATGAAACTGCTCAGCCTGGACAAGAGGAAGCGCAGGGGCACCTTATCCCTGAGTAAAAATACCTGATGGGAGGAAGTAAAGAAAACAGATAATCTCCTCTCAGTGATGCCCAGTAACACGACAAGAAGCAACAGGCATAAACCCATCTGAACACAAGAAAATATGTTTTACTGTGAGGGTGTTCAAACACTGGATTGGGGTGTCCAGAGAGGTTATGGAGTCTCCGTATGTGGACTCAAAACCCCTGGCCAGCTTGCTCTGGTTGAGCCATCTTTGAGCAGGGATGTTTGCACTGGGTGATCTCCAGAGGTGCCTTCCAACCTCAGCTGTTCTGTCATTCCAAGTAAATGAAGGTATGACAGTGTCACACTTTCAATAATACATTGCACTCCTGTCACATAAAGTTTAGAAACACAAGTTCCAGTGTGTGGATATATTTTGGTTTTCAAATTTCTTTATGATGCTTTTCTAGCAGGGGTCAGAGGTTTCGCTTGCCCCACCAGTGCCTTACCCACCATGGAGACAATCCATCAAATGCTCCAGACATGGACTCTGAGACCATTGGCATCACTATCCAAGTTAGTCCCTGGCAAAGTGACAGAAGAGCCCATGGGATGCTGCAGATGCTTGAAAAATGAAACGAGGAGGCTTTTTCTCACTGGAGGAAGCCACTTGAAAGATTTTAGAAGCCTGCAAAGAGAGAGGACCTGCTGAGCCTACACCACAGGGTATTTTTCCTTACACTTTCAAGTTAGAACACTTTTACCAACAAATCTATGTTGGTATCACAGGTAAGTTCCTTTCTCAAAAACTTAAAAATTTCACAGATAATGGCAGCTATCAAAACAATATCTATTTTTCTCTGTTGATGATTAGAGTAACAAAATATATGATTGCAAAGTTTGGGGTCCGGGACCCAGGCATCAATTAAATATTTAAAATTATTACTCAGTAATAAAAGCAGCCCAACTCTGCATATGAACTTCAGGACGACTCACACACCACCACCGGGCAACTGTAGTGATTTTAATAGAAATAAGAGATACACAGGTGCCTCCCTACCCCTAAAAGTCTCCAAAGATTGAATAATAAAAGGATTCCAAAAGTGATTTGCAGAATTCTACATAATTTGGGGAAAAATTAAGGCTCATTCTTTAACTAATAAAGTTACTGATCTTTACAGCTAGGAAAAAGAAAGAGTTATCAAGACTGATGTATAAACTCAAACTTTTCACTGTTCTATTCAGTCCTTAATGTGGCACGAGAACTGAGGATACTAATGAAAAGAGAAGACGAACAGTTAAAATCGAGTCAGACAGCTCTCTGTGCACAGAAAATGTACGTGATTTATCTGAAGCATCTAGTGCAGCTTTGGGTTTGTTTGAATTTTCCACGTTGTCGGTAATTGCCGCAAGAGCTTGCATTTCTATAGCAACTTCCACTGACAATCCGAAATGTCTGAAAACACAATTTTAAGTAATCTTCACCTGCAAATGGCAGTCTACCCGCTTGGAATGACCCTAAGCACGCCTCACTTGAAACAGAGGCATGCTGAAGTCTAGATGAGATCTGGAAACCGAGAACCCAGCTCTCAGCTGTCGGTCCTGCCTGTGTCAGGAATAGGAGATGATATTCTCCTTCGGATAACGTATGAAATGCATTGGTTTTATTTGGTATAGTAGCGGCTGTTCGTATAGCGGCTGGTTTATTTTGAGTTAACCCGTAGCTGCGGCTGAAAGACGTAAAAATAACGTAAAACAGGGAAATAAAAGAGCTTTTTCGCAGGCTGACCCCCCCCAGCCCCCGCAGCTGCCTCCATCCCCCCCCGGCATCTGGCACCGGGAGCCCCTCCGGGGCGGGGAGCGAGGACCCCATGCAATAACCCTCCTCCGTGTGACATCTAGCGACGGCTCTCCTGAAGGACAAGCCCGCGCCTGCCGCCGCCCAGCTCGGCAGAAGGGATGCTCGGGACCCCCAGCCTCACACACGCCTTCCCCCCCCCCAGCCCCAGCAGCCCCTCTCCTCCAGCTCAGGCTTCCACCCCTCTTCCAAAGGCCACCCCAGAGCCCTCGCTTTGGCCAGATTTTCCTCACCCGGTTGATTTTTTTTTTTTTATTTGAGCAGGCGGCAGCAGAAGTCCCCTCTGGTGGGGTTTCTTCGGAGGCTGAAGTCCCCTCTGGTGGGGCTACCCAGGGAATGAGCAGAGCATGGATAACACTGTGCAGCCACCCGCCGGCCAGACACCATGGGATCCGCCAGGGCTCCAACAATATCCCTGCGTTATCACAGTAGGGGAGAAAACCTACGGCCTCTCAGACCTCCAACACCTAACCCAAAACTGACCATTTTGTCCTAAGCTACAACAAATTCAATCCCCTGCCCGAACCTCACCTCCACAAAGGGCAGAGAGGACAGCAGGAGATCCCGGGCTCAGGAGGTGATGGCACTGCTCTCTCCCATCACTGGTATTTCTGAGTCATTCTCTCAGTGCTGGGGGGGACTGTCCTGCTGCACACTGTAAAGGAAAGAAGAGGAAAGAGCCTGGAGCTCACAAAGGTCATGCAAGTTGTCCCAACCACTTACTCATGCCAGAGAGGGGGAGAAAAAGTGCATCATTACAGTACAATTATTTGATAACAGCAATGGAGTTGCTTTACCCCTTCTAGCAGGACTATTACTAGTAGTGGAAATAAGTAACCGAGTTTATTTCATCTGAAGAGTGAATAAAATAGTGTCCCATGGGCATTCTCTCGATAGGACACAAGATCAGTTCATAACCAAAAACTAGTTAAGGAAATAAACGTCACTGGGTGAGTTTTAGTGCTCTGATTTCCATGCAAATTGCAAGGAATGCTGGAGTTGTATTTTAGATTCTTAATTGGATATGAATGTAATGGCCACTGCTGTACAGACTTATTGACATTTATAGTTTCAGTCCTTGTCAGTGGACAGGCCAAATAAATAAAGCACAGAGAAGAGATTTTCAGAGGCTCCTAAAAGAATTATAAGAAAAAAAAACTTGCAGAAAGCAAACAGTACTTGTGTCCCTCAATCCCCTTGACAGTACTGTAAACCTACCCTCAGCTTTTCACCTTCGTTGGTATCCCACCTTTATCAATTATTGTCAGGGGAAAGAGCAAAATCTGCAAGAGTCTTTCTTGCTGACTGGCTGATAGGAAAAAAGAATATGCTTTTAAACGTGGTTTGTAGTTTCCATTTGAAACAGTATTGCTCTCTTAAGATTAAATTTGCTATTTTAGCCGAGGTCATCCAGGGATATAATGAAAGGCGAAAGCTGCAGGAAGATACAGGATCTTTCATTCCACTAACTGGTATAATCTGGAAAAAAGGCATTTTTATAAAGAAGGGGAAAATGAAACCCTTTCAACCCTTTTGTTCCAAGAGGAAAGCTGAGAAAGAGCTCCTGGGAATGCAGTGCTTTCTTTTTTCCCCTAGTGCAGACAATATTTAGGTCAAACTGGGGAGGTCTGACTTGAATCTGCATATTGCTAAATTTTTGCGGTCCACTGATACACAAAAAGCTATGATGTACTCCACCATGGCTACAGATTGCTGAAAAGCTGTTGCAAAATTCAAAGGTATTCCTGCTCTATGCAAGAATATCCCTGGCAAGAGCCTGTGATACATTTTCCATGTAAGAAAGCAGAAAAGACCACCAATTCATAGGCCACATGAGGTCACTTTTTCTTAAGAACTGGAAACATCAACAGATGGAGTACTTGAGACTGATTTGGCCTGGCACTGCCAGAAACCAAATCAGATTGTGAGAAAGACACCTCGTATTGCAAAGGACAGTAACTAATCACAAAGCTAATAAAAATAACACTGCCCGTACTCAGATACTAAGAGGAAATAAAACTGCCAACGAAGTAGCAGAGAATCAAACACCAGGAAACTAATTTAGAAAGTCTTGGCTTATAAAGCACTGGTATTTTAACTCAAAACCTCCCATCAGTCAATTGTTGAGGCCATCAGCTGAGAGTCTTGAGGGCAGAAGGACAAAAGCTTTAGCACCAACAGCTTCTAAGCTCCTTCAGCCCAAGGCAATTAAGTCCAAAATAGTTATGGAAGACATACAGGGCAGGAAAGAAGAAATCCTAGACGACATCTTCAAACACTTCTCCCCACTCTGGTGAAGGGAGAAGGTTACATCCCAGATGGCAATATCTGCGGCCCTAAACCCCATCCAGGCTGGGGCTGTGTATCATAATCACCTCTCAAGGTGTATAACATGTTCTCACCTGATCAATGGCAAAGAAAAAAAAAAAATGAAAGAAAGAAATAATCCCACCAGAGGAGCAAACAGACATTGTGCACAATTTTTGGTGTTTTGCCTGATCATAGCATCTGAAAGGTGAGTTTAGAAAATTACAAGTGTTGGGAGCCAAAAAATTATTTGTGGTCAATGTCATTGACTTTCCTCTGTCCTAGACATGGCTATTTGTATATTTTAGCCAAAGGGAGGCTATTTTTCGTTTAGTTAGTATTTACGTTTCTTGATTACATATGATTAAAAAAAGATGTCATAATAACCATGAAGTCAGCGGACGCTAATCCTTAGGTAGGATCTGTTAAATTACAAAGACTATCATCCATACTGCATAGAAAAGGTACACATCTGACTCACGTCAGGTAGCTTTGACGAGCAAATGAACAGCAGCTTGCCACAAGCTTCTCAAAGCTTTATTTATTTATATTTATTTACCTTAGCTTTATTGCTTCTTGTACAGTGAAATAAATTAGAGGAATGTGCCGTACCTCAGCACACGTGAACAAAGCATAATCTGAGTGCAGCTGATTTATTGGAAGAATAATGAAGACCTCTTCTTCCCAGGTTTCTCTATAAATAAGCACATATATATTTTAACGGACAATTTTATCACGAGTCAATCAGCCAAGCCCCCTCCAACAAAGCACACCAGTGGTTTGTCCTTTGGGCTTGAGCACGCTGCCCTTTGCAGTGCTCCTAAACCCTTTGCTATTCTTGCCAGTTTTTTCATCCGTTGCCCCAGAAGCTGCAAGCCCTGCGTCCAAGATTTGCCTCTCTTGTACAGCCACCTGCATTTCTTACGTAAAATAACCAGAATTTTCAGAAATGCGGTGCTCACCTGAGCTTTGCTCCCATCTAAAACACCCAGAAGGTTCAAGGGCAACAGGTCAGTGCTCCTGTAAATCCCTCGTAGTTGAGACATTACAGAAACTTGTTTCTCCTCCTTTTCCCCCTAACTCACTTGCAGAAATCCTTAACCACAGCTGCCTTTTTATGCCTGACGGTGAAAGGCTATGTGTGCGCTTTCTGCATACTTAAGTTTGACCAAGCGGTCCTAAAATGGACCTCGTGCTACTTCACAAAAATGCACAGGCGAGAAAGAAAAATAACCTGGTGTTTCAGGATTGATGTTTCACAAGGGCAGACTGATAGCCGAGAGCTTTACTTGCCGCACAGCGTTTGTTGCTGTTAGTCTTCTCAGCGAAGAGGAGGCAAACATTGCGCTCTCCTACATCCAGCTTAAATCTGAAAATTGATCCTAATATGGTAACAAATCCCAGATTTCTTTTGAAGTAGCCAACACACCGAGGGGTAAAAAACCCCAACCAGCATTTTCACTGAAAACACATATTTTTACACTCCCTTTAGTGTTTTCTGCTTTTATAAAGGATGCATGCCACCACCATGAAGACTCAAATGGTGGGAGGAAATAATACATTTTTTCCCTTTCAGATTCAAGCAACTTTAACAGGGCCCATAATGAAAAATATATGGAATTTCCTAAGTCAGTTCACCATAACTTTATCGATAAAATGTACATAGTAGTTATCAGTGCAAAACTTTGTGCCTCAAAGGGCACTTTCGAATGTCTTGGTGCCTGTCTATAACCTGAAAAGTTCTTTTTTCAGTTTCCCATGCAGGCATCAGATTCAACTCTTATACCACAGGCCCTGCAATATTCAAGGTTTTTCTTGAAGTCCCCAACCATGCAACTATGCAAACTTCATTAAAAAGTGAAAAAGTTCAGTCTAGTGGTTTCCAAGCAAAAAAAATGAGCCAATAGCATTCCAGCATTTCCAAAGTTATAAATTAATTTTCTGAAGAAATCTTACAATTCCTGAAGACCTAAGGACTTTTTTGAGTATTTGGTATTAGCAAGACTTTCCTTTGCTAAAAATACTGCGCTTGGAGAATAAAAATATAAAGCTGTCTTACCTCACATCTTTGTACTGGTAGATGGAGAAACGTTGGCACCATTGTTGTAATTTGTGTCAAAATAGGAGAAAAGAGTCTGGCGCAAAAGTTGAAGGGACTGAACTACAACACCTGAATTGCATTCAAGTAGAAGCTGAGAGGTAGATGTATGCACTGTAACTCTAAAAACCTCAGTAAGAATGTAAGAAAACATACTTTCCTATTACTTAGCCTGATATTAATAACCACAAGTCAAAACAATTATGCTCTTGTAGGTATTATGAAAAAAAAAAAAAGGGGGAGAACTTTCATTGGACTTGCAACGGGAGTTTTGACTTTTTCTTAAGACTGAGATATAAGCGTGTAACCTGTTGACCCAGTGGGGTGTGTAGGGGTATAGACCAATATCTTAGTGCTGTGGAGGAGGTCGGGTCATGTGTCTCCTTCTATGATAAGGTGACCCACTTAGTGGATGAGGGAA
>RSEF01000031.1:55903326-55923841 GCA_003993805.1 Himantopus leucocephalus
TTTAAGGTCCCTTCCAACTCAAGCCATTCTATGATTCTATGAATTTAAATGTTGGGGGAAACATTTTTCCCTATAACCTCCTGACTGCACATGAAGGATCCCAGATGGCCCTTTCAGCAGCGGGTGCACCTATCCCTGCTCATTTCAGAGTGGGAGATGCCAAGCAAACACAGCTTCTCACTTCAAGCAGGGGTGCTTTTGGAGCACAGCGTTACTTGTGGAAGGGAGCAAGCTGCCTCTCTCCCTGGCAGATGTGACCTGACACTGCCACCCCCCATGATGGGTAATAAACCTCCTGCCACATCTAGTCACCCTCACCCCAAAATGTCAATACTGGGTCAGGGGGGAAAAGAGACGTACAGGTTTGCATTAGACCCTGGTTACGTTGTGCTCCAAGGCTAATGAGCGTAGGAATAGCTCTCAAAGATGACCCCAAAACTTTGGCTAACTAAACCTACCCACCCGCCAAGCTTTGCTGGTAGGTCAGACTCAAATTGTACTTGTCATAAAAAAGCTGAGAGTCATTACAAGACTGGATATTTAAGATCCAAATTAAGGTGGGTACTGGTCCCTTGATTTGGGAAGGTCCCTTCTTCCCTTCTACTGTACAATTAAATCCCAGTTTATTCATGCATATTCTGGCCCAAGTTCCAAATGGGTTCATTTACCTCTGCAAAATGAGCTTACAATAAATCACAGCAAAGGATTCCTCCTCTGCCTGGCTTTCTGTGATACTGCCAGCAATGATTTTGTATCAGTCCTTCAGCGCACCTCTGTGCCTTTGTGTTATTCTTGAATGTCGTATCATGGATGATTTACAGTATCTGAGAACAAATATTGGACAACTCTGCTAATGATCTAGTACTTACAACAGTACCTTCACACTTCTTCCTGGGATTCCTTGCTGAGTTTTTCCTGCACTCAGCTTGCACAGAAGCACACAAATGGTTGGGTGAATGCATGAAATACTGGGAAATAGCTGCAGAAAGGTGCTCAGTTTTTGAGTTAACCATTATCTACACCATATGACACCAAAGTGGTCATGGCATAACTTCCATTTGAAGAGGCTGTGGTTGGAGTAAGGCAATATAATTGATAAAAGGTGAACTTGATTTCTCCAGTTTTGAGAATGTAACATTCGTTTTACTCTTGATTTTGTCTGTTCTTAAAACATGAGGTAACTATTTCAGACAAAGATTCACATTAATGAAATGAGATTAAGGCTACTTAATATTTGTAGTTTCTCCATACCCCAGGAGAGACACTTCTTATTATGATAATACATAATGTCAAAAAATCCGTCAGCATTTATCAATTTTTGAAAGCTGGGGAGCATTAGCTAACAAATCACACTTCTTGGGTAAGATGGAGGGATAGCTGTTGACATATGTTGAAAGCTGGTTTTTTTTTTTAAGATCCTTGACCATGGAGGGTCAGGGAGAGATATTACCATTGTCATATCCATGACACCCAGAGGTGTCAAAAACATCTATTACAAAAAGTAAGGAGATAGGAGCAGTTAAATGATAAGACTATTGGTTATGTAAATAGTGATATAGCAGAAATGAGAAAGGAAAAAACTTTTGTACTACACAGAAGTTACTTTCTTCCCTTCTGAGCTCTTTGCCTCAACTTCAAAGAAGCACGAGTTGAAAATCTACCACCAAGAAGAGTTATTTCCATGGTGTGAGATCAGCTAGAGGCGTTTACACTCTGGCTATTACACAGAATACATATGGGCCAAGATCCAAAGAAGTGTCACTGCCATGAGGAGGTCACAGAAGACATCAAGAGACAGTCCTGGATTTCCAGATACAGACAACACCGGACTCTTGTAAGAGGGTAAGAAAAACATAGGAAAATAAAATAATGCATTAATTTGGGTGGATTATCATCATAGACGTTGACAGGATTGTTTTTAGTGTGCAATATTATTTCTTTGCTCAGGAAGGGTGTGATCTGTGAACTTCGCAGAAGTGAAGTGAAGCTTAGCAGCAGCAGAGGATAGTTTGGAGGAGATACAGCCTGGAGGGAAGGTGGCTACACCAAGCCATGAATGCAGCAGAGCAGCTGACTTTGCTACGTGCAGGGACATTAGTTTTGATCTGCATCCACTTTTGAGAAGCCACAATGATTTAACAGAAAGGACACTTGGTCCCCAAGAAATTAACTGAAACTGTCCTAGTAGCCTGACAATTTGTTGGACCGTGTGAATGATAATTTGCCACAAATTTAGCAGTGGTTACAACTGCATTGTCTCAGCTATGGTAGAATTGAGTTAGCCTAATAGCAATGTCCTGGGTCCTTCATACAGCCAAAACCGCTAGCCAAATCACATCAGGGAAGTTTTGAGGTCCGGTGCCCGCCAGCACAAGGTGACAGCTCTCATGGGCTCCCCGGCTGCTGCTCCTGCTGGGATGGGGCTGGTGCAGACAAGGGGTTTGCTCCTGCACTGGCTCGGTGACACCAGCCTCAGATGTCCTGCTTTCTCCCTCTTGTGGCACTGCCCTGCCATCCCATGCTGGCACTGCCCTCCTGCTGCTCCCGGTGCGTGGAGCACATCTCAGACACTCAACAGCTGCAGACACAGCACCTCCAGAGCCATCCGCGGCAGCCTGGAGCAATCCCCAACACCGTGGCCTTTTTAAGATCAAAGCTGTGCCTGCAGTCAGCTGGGGCAGGGCAAGAGGAAAAGGGTTGGGTTTCTGTCATTTTATTGACTTCTCCTTTGGCAAACATTTTTTTTTTCCTCTAAGGTTAGCCCTGATGCTGCTAATGATGCCTGGGACTCACTAGTTTGAGTCAATCAAAATACACGTATCTGATTTTTTACCCCTGAAAAATGAAGCTTTTACTATATACAACTATAGTACTATGTCCTAAAAGCTAAAGGTAAACTCTCTTCTCTGTATAATTACGTGTTAGCTAGCATCCAGTATGCTGTAAATCTAAAAAGGATTTTGTAGACTAACCCCTAAGCTTTTCCTTAACTTTCGCATTTGGAATCTCTTCTTCAGGAGGAATCTTCCACTCAAGAGTGACAGTAAGTGATGCTGGATGTCCTGAGCTCTTCCGTTACCTTTAGAAGTCATCTCATTTCAGCGGTATGCTAATGCCACTCCAGGCATCCTGAAAAATCTTTTTGTGTCCCCATTGCCTGTGATTTTAAAGTCAAGTGTTTGGCTTTACAAGTACAAACAGCTGTTCCTAACAATTTTCAAGGACTGGAGAGTAACTGAAAGTGTTGGCCAAACACAGGCTAAAAGGTCTGTCTTCAATAAAGTCCTGAAGGATTGAAGTAGCTTGTAAAAAAAACACCCGTAACCATAGAGTGCAACCAAAAGCTGCTACCAAACAAAGAGCACACACATTTAGGGCAGTTTATCGAAAACTACAGTAGCATATGTTTTATATTATATGTAGCTATTGTACTGATATGCACATACTGGGGATATCACTGTCTGACTGGTATAAATTCATTGGTATAAATTCACATTCCTCCCTAATACACAGTTAACATAGATTGATTTTCCATTTTCAAATCAATACCCATGTATTTTTCCTCCCGTTATTCTTCCTGCATTTTTCTCTCTGACATAACAATTCCCTTTCATAACAATATTATTTTCTGATTATTTTTGTCCCTCTTACTGTACTCCTGAAAATGTCAGTCTGGAAAGCACGGCCACGGGGAGGGAGCCAGGCTGCTGGCATGGGAAGGGCACAAGAGAGAAGGGATCAAAACATCACTTTTTCCGATCATGCCTTTTTCCTTAAAGTGTCTCCCATGGGTGTCTGTCAGTGATGGCACAGAGCAAGCAGATAGACCTTTGCCCTGACGTGCTTCAGATGCTCTTACAGCGATACTTGACGGAGATGGTTTCTGCAAGACTCAGTGGGGTGCAATTGATTCGGTACCATGATCAATGGTGCTGTGCTGGGTTTAGCATTCTCTTTATACCCTGAAAGCATCAGAAAACCGGCATGACTGGTTCAGCCTACTGAGAGGAAAACATCTTTATTTTCCCCAAAAGCAAAGCTCACATCTCAGCCCCGTACCATCAGCTGTTTTCAAACCGCAAGTGACAGCCTGGGGCCACAGCACGGTTTGAAATCTACCAGAGTCCGCTGGTTTTGTTAAGAGAGCACACGTTCCCCTCCAAACGTCCTTTTGGGAGACATGGGGCATTAGGTCCAGCCTGGCACTTGCACCTCTCAGCCGCCTCATGCTGCAGGTAGTGCGGATTCAGCGTCACCTCCGGAGCCATGGGGCTGCCTCGTCTCTATCGAGAGGTTGACACAGAAAGTGCACTGGAGCGGTCACTCCCCCTGTTACCCACCGCACACTGTCCTCGGTCAGGACTGGCACATATCTAGGGGTTGCTGTGGTTTAAGGTGAGCAAGCTGCAGTGGAAGAACGGGTATGGCTTTCACGATCAAAGGGATCTTTCGTTCAGCAAGCAAACAGCACTGTCAGCAACGTCCGCTGCTTTTCCCCCTTTTCTAAGCTTATTAAAAATGCATTGACAAAGATGTAGTAGCACATGGGTGAGCCCAAGATTTGTTTTAACCCTGAAGAGAGCAGCCTGGGATCATACGGCCTTTGGAATCAAAACTTTCATCACCTGCTTAGAAAAGTCACTTTATTTTTTTTTAAACTTGTGAAGGAACGGGGCCCTTAGTAAACAGATTCATTGCCTGGGTCTGCTGCAGATCTTTGTGTATGACCTCTGCCAAGACTGCATTACTTATTTCCCTACCACATAGGAACATTATGTGTAATTATTACCTGAACCACTGTAGTTTAAGAAACACAGGACTAAAAATCCTGCAATTCTCCTGCTACCAAAGACACCACACCATTTATTCCCTTTCCTGGACGCATTACCTCCTGTCTTAAAGTAATAAGGACTCTTACAGTCGCAGGACTTCAAACGACTACATGATGCAACCTCTAGAGCTTAAAATCATCAGCCATGTAATCGCTCCTTACGACTGTTGCTTCTGTGCAGGACCACCACGAGTGTTTGCCTTCCTTTATGCTTCTCCAATCTTCTGACCATCCCAGAAGCAGGCTGCTGGACCATTTCCAGCTTCAGTTCATTTTTCCTGGCCATTGGCAGCTGGAAATCTGGAGGCACTTTGGTAGTATGATGAATCTATTCCCACCCTTGCAATAAATTCCTCACTAATATACCTCAAGGTCCCATTTCTTTTTATCTGCATTTAAACAGTAACTTAGCCTCCATGGCAGTAACACCTGATGGCTTCCCCACTTGAAAATATTTATTTGCCATGAAAACCAAAATTTGCCATTGAATTGCACTGCGCAGGCTCTTGAGTTTCCTGCCAGGTGTACTGCTGGAGTGTTCAACTGATACACCCTTTCCTGGATGACATTTCTGTCCTTACAATGACAATATTTCTTGGCTTGACCATGTTAACAACTTGACCACTCTTTCTCCCTACCATCTGGACTAAGAAACAGTTCTGGTTTACACCAGGAACGATTCATACCCCTCTGCCTACACACACCATTGAAGTTCACAGTTCTGCCTAGAAGCTCTAGGAGGCATCTTTGCAGCTGCTGCTCCTTCGGAAGCCCTACTCAGGCTGAGGAGGACTGTCTGGAGGTTTTTTGGAGACAGAACAGCAGCAGGACTTCTTAGCAGACAAAAACATAGCTCTTCTAAATGCAAATAATCAGCATCTACAATGTGGGAAAAAAAGAAGAAAACCAAAACCCAAACTTACTAGAGGTATAGAGCTTCACTAAGGATTTAATTACATCCACAAGTCATGCTCTTAGCAGGATTCAGGTTTTCAGAAGTTACACAAGGGCATTTAATTGGTAGCTGCTCCTCCTCCTCCTCCTCCTTCTCCTCCTTTTACTTTCCTTCCTCCTCAGCCACCCCAGGCCGCTGTGCTGCTGAGCTTTTGACAGCTCAAACTTGCACCATCTGTTGCAGTTTCAGCCTCCCATTGCCAAGGGAACATCTCTGCTTGTGTGTGCCGACTTCTGTGTAGGCTCAGTGCAGAAATGCTGCCTGCAGCAATGAAGACCTTTCACTTAAAGAAGCATTACAGACACGGACCCTAACCATACCCATAGGTTAAGCCTCAGGTCATGTTCCTCCAGCCCTGGCAAAGAAAATTCTGACTGCAAAGCTCTCTTTGCAGGCTGTCCTTTCCATTGGCAGCCCCTTGCCAGACTGTTTGTATTTTACTGGCCTGCCTCTTGCATTTCCAGGTACTTGTGTTTTCTCCTACACGGTTTGTCCATCCTCAATTTCTTGCTACTTGCAGCAACATCTCAGGTGAGAGATGCCATAGAAATCCATGTTCCGCTAGAAGATCTGCCATCAGGGAGCTATCTCTTCCTCCCGAGCTTCAAGAAGTTGTGCATCTCTTAGGGTGTAGCTGAAATACAGGATTGTTTCCACTAACCAGCACCTACTCTTGCTATTTGAGGAGCTCTACCGAAATAGGTCATCGGGCTTATTGCTATCCCATGTGGTGTTAACCTCTGCGGGTTCATGCCGGGAAGTCAAATACCGTCAATATCTGAAGGGACAGGAAGTTGGTCAGAATAATAATAGCTACTCTACAGAGATTTTGATGGGCACACAAAATGCAATTGCTCTCACGTGGCATGTTGAGCTCTGCGCACAAACCTGCAGCCTGAGCCTTGGTTGAACCAGATACTCCACGTGCTGCTGGCAACCCAAGGTGCGCAGAGCACATCTGACCTCCTCTGAGCTAATGACTCTAATTGTCAATTGTCTAATTGTCGGTGTTTAAAAAAAGGGTAGACGTGGTACTTGGGGATATGGTTTAGAAGTGGTTTTGTCAGGTTAGGTTAATGGTTGGACTTGATGATCTGAAAGGTCCCTTCCAACCTTAACAATTCTATGATTCTACGATACTCTCTAACCTTTCCAGCTCCTAGTCTACAACTGTTTCTGTATCCTTTTAAATGGCAGACAGTGTGTTAGTAGAGACAAAATGTTCAATACTTATGCAACAGGGGAAGATTACTACAGGAATACTAACCCAGTATTTGCCTTGCCTGTACTTGTAAAATACAATTTAAAATGGTCTCTTCTATCTCTACAGTAGATACAGGGTAACTTGGAAAAATAAGAATAATTCTGGTTTAACTTGAAAGGCGAGAAAGCACAGCTAAGAAACACTCACTCAGGAAATCCATATTTAAATCTCTAGTTTTGTCTTCTATCCCTCTATTCCAATCCTGACACGGTTCCACATACTGGAGTTCAGAGATGCTCCACGTAAAGGAATCACGGCACTCATTGTGGTAACACCCTGGCTTCACAGCAGAGCTAACTGTGTGATATGAGTGGGTACATTTTGCAGGGGGCTGCTACTGGAATGTTTGGGGTTTAGATCAGTATGAGAAAGTCTCCAGTGCTCAATAAAGTTCCATTCTCTGTCTAAATAAACAAGCATGGGTAACAGGTTTTTTTTTTTTTAGTTTTTTTTTTTTTAATAAGGAATGTTGTCAGTCCTATTTTATTATGCGTAATAGAAGGAGGTGAAAAAATCAATATAAGCACTGCATCTAACCTATTTAAAACTACAATCACAATGTTATCTGAATGCCTTACAACATTGTTTAAATCCAACAAGTAGACATGAAAACAACAAATCTATGCAGGGTTTTTTATACATATGGTGAGAAAGTTTGCAAAGTGTTAAAATATATTTTCTGTTCTGTATGTTTCTGGTACAAGGAAGTGATGTGTAGAATACTGTATATTTATGAACAGAGCCTTGACTTATACAAGCAATAATCGACTTCAAAACATACAATGTATATCTTAAAATATCCCCTAGAGCTGCTCATATAAAGTCAAATCCAGCACCTACTAAAGTTCAGCCAGCTGACTCTCTTTGACTCCAGTGGGCAATTGACTAAGCCCATGATAATTGTGAAGTACCTGACAGTCTAATTGTATTCATATGAAAAAAATCACATTGCATAGATTTAAACAGGAAGACATGCAATAACAAGACAAGTCACAGTATAGCAAAACCTTGTTTCTTTGGTGAAACAGAAGCAGATATAAAAGTTACAAAGATTTTAGACTTTCATTCACAAAAAACCAGACATTCACATTATACACTATACAAGATAATAATATAAATAGAGAAAAGTATTATGTGCATTGTTTGGGGGCGAGGGGTGGGGAATGAACCGGCCAACACAGTGAGGCACTGCCATGTTGAACACACGAAGATTGGGTACACTCGATGGAGCAGTAACTGCAATTTCCTAAGAGATGTTGTCTGGAACCGTAGTTACTGTTCCCAATGAGCTATGGCAAGGTCGCTCCATGGGCAGCTCTGCCTAGTACAAACTATTACATGTTGGCTGGGTCTCAATTCTTTTCCTTTCCCTTTCCACTTTTTGCATCATATCCCCACACTAACACAAAGGCATAAACCTCCCACCTGTGTTTGTACTTGTAACTTTATTTTAAAAGGTATACCATAGGGAACTTACTGTTCTTTATTTTCACTTNTTTTTTTTTTTTTTTTCCTGTGCCCAAAGATGTGCAAGGCACTTTGCAGAAATAACAGTCCTTTCTGTGGAGAGGTCGTTTCAAACGTTGCCTTCTACACTTACTGTACACATCCAGGTCAGTCATTGAGCTGACCAGGGTAAGAAATCATAACAGAAAACTCCTACGTACACACTGCACCAACTACAACCTATAATCTCTTTGTGCACACACTTCTTTCTAGAAAGCCAAGATTCTGATTCTTCTGTAAGTCACACAGTTCTCACCCATCTAACCGCAAACAAATGATCCTGTTTAGCAGGAATTTTGTTCTCCAGGGAAATAGCAGTTGAACTGAAAGATGGTTCCAAAAGTGGAGCTCAGGGGCTAATACTGCACTGGCGAGCTCTTTTAATCTTCTTTGCATGGGTAAAATAACATCCAATAAATTAAATCAGTATGGCTTACTTCATTTATTTATGTACGCTTCACAGCTGCAGCATTCATACACAAACATTCATTACTTTATAAAAAGATTAAAAAATGGTTATATGTACAAAATTATTTACTTTTTTGATTTTTGTTTGTTTTTTACAAAAAAAAATCCCCCAAACACCAGGTCTATCTCCATTTTAGAATGCAGAGACCTGTAATATAGACCTTGTGGTTAATGTCGTGAAAGTAATTTTTTTTCCTTTTTTTTTCTTTTTTTTTTCTTTTCAAAAAAGTGGCCCTGGTTGATAAAGTTAATGTATTAGCACTTGGATTTTTACAGGCCCTCCTTGTCATACGCAACTCCTCCGTGCAGTCCTTTCCCGTGAATGGTGAAGCTGGAATGGAGAGCAGAAAAAAAGTTCCACACTGCAGTCCCTAGTTCATGCTTCATGCCACTTTTATGTGCTCTGTCTAAACTTTGCATCTCATGGACACAAACTGCACCTTGGATGCGAAATGGCACAGCTCCCATTAAAAAATAAAGTCATGTAACTTGTGTGTTTATCTTCACCTGATAATAGCAAATTTCAGCCAGTGAAGTTATTTCGACCATTTCCAGCCTAGGTAAACAACATAAAAACAATGTCATAACTGACTGAAGACCTCTGAGGCCGTTCTAACCATAAATATGCCTGAAATTAGTGTGACTTTTCATTTTATATACAGGATTTTAAAAACAACACACAATTAAACAACATTAAAATCATCTTATTTACATTTTCATTGGTGCTAAAATCGAGCTGTTTAAATATTGCAGAAGGCTGGTATATTTCATAAAATGGTCCACACTGATGGCATATAGAAAACTAATAATCTTTATAGGCTGGAAATGGTTTCCTTTTATCCCCATAAGCACTTCTCCTTTTTTTTTAAATTTTCCGATAAACACCATATTTTTGCAAAATGCATTGTGAATACCGCAGTCCATAGTTTCAAAACAATTTCATAATACTCCTATAAGTGATAGAAAAGGCACAGAAAGTTACGACTTTGGCTGAAATGGTGGAAATCCCCATTCACCATTTAGCTCTCAGCGCCTTGAGTCCTGCCACGTCCTGATCCAGCGATGATAGTGTTTTGATGAATTTAATGATGTTCCCTTTCCTGATGAAGAATGTTTATAGTAGTATTTCTTAGAGTAAGTCCTTTGGTATGTGGACGCTGCAACGAGAGGGAGGAAAAAAGGGAAATTAATTTAAAATTATTTAACTATGAATGGGCTGTCTGCACTTCACGTTACAGTTCCATTTATTCTTGATTAATTAGAGGGTTACCAAATGATTAACTGGTACTATGACCATGTTACAAACAGGAGAAGCATCTCTTACACACAGTTAGACCACAGTTGCAGAAATAATTGTTAGTGTTATTAGGAACCTGTTGATTTCAGGGCCTTTGTAAGAGTGTTGTTTACTTTAAAAGAATCTTGGTGGCAAAACCAGAAGACGAACATTTCCATTAGTTTTGGAGGCCCGATGTTTTTTCCTACAGATAGAGTGAGCGGTATTGTTGTCATAATGTGTCATACCAGACTGGCACTTCTCTTAAAATATATGCTCATTACTTATTAATATTAAATTAGTCTGTTTCTGATCCAGCACTGGTTTGCTTTCAAAGAACTCACGATTCATGCAAGTAATTTTAGGCATATCCCATCTTCCATTTCCTTGACACCGGATGGTTGGAATATGACGCTGGATGAAACCATCTTTGCAGTGATATCTAATAAGGGAGTTGATTTCGTAACGAGGTTTCATCTTCCCAAAGGTTTTTGCATTTTCCACAACAGGAGGCTGACCGCAAGCAACTGAAAAGAAGAGAGAACATAACCCAAAACATCAGTTTGTAAATGCACTTCTGAATATGGTACTGACCTCTAAACCCTGGCGCAGGGAAGATGTCAAGGGACCTCAGTTAGACTCCCAAGAGACACATCCAAATAAGGACAGGGAGATCAGTCTTTTCTATAGTTCTTCAGTCTTGTAGACCAAATACAGTAATGATGAAAGTTGGAAAACAGCAGATAGTATGGTTCATATTGCCTTTTTGGTTTAAATTTCTGATGTAAATTTGAGCCAAAAAGGTTGGCATACTCACACAAAGAAGTGATTTTCACTGGAAAGCTGCAAAACCTGAAAACCAGTCAAGTTATTACAAGCATTTAAGAAAAAAGTCTCATTTTCAATACTTCTCATGTCTTTCTCAACAATAGACTACTTAAAAGCACTTGAAACTGATGGATCTGTCAAGGCTGAGAGAACATGTTAGCAAGAAGTTGTAAATGGTAATTGGGAACAATGGAGTGCACACAAGATTTTGGCTGTTTCTTTACTTTCACAGTCTGAAGAGGCGGAGGAAATTCCTAAAGTATCGCTGTACAGCTCCCGGTAACAGTCAGGTTTCCTGTAAATATCAGCTCTAACAGTGTATAAACCAACGGTCCTTTTCAGATTCCAGTGGTGCCATTAAACTAGATGGGTTTGGAAAAGAGGAAGACGACGGTCAGCATTACTTGATGGGTGAAAAGTATGCTTAACTGAAGCTATAGAGCTAACCACATACCAGTGGTCACTTGCCTGCTATGACTGCCTACCAATACTCTGCTGCCCACATACTTCACAGTGATGCCATCCCAGGAAAGAGGAGTTGGTAATATTTTCATGGTATGCAAGTACAGCAGGCCTCACAGGTACATGAATGCCTCTTTTGCTGAGATCTGTACCTACGAATAAATTTTCCTGGTTTTAACCAAGAGTTTCAACTGTGTGGGCTTTTGTGCCTGACTCAAGAACAGATTAGGTAGAGATGCAATACGTGGATACAGACGAAAGATGACTTTGTGAGACTAATTCAGTTGAGGGCTCACTCTACTGGTCACCAGAAATCAGCTAGAATAAAACTGGAATTTAGAGAATTATGCTATTGTTACTGGAAAGTTTGTACCTGTTCCTTTCTTGCAGGTATAGGTAAGGTGATAATTGCATGGTACATCATTCCACTGCCCATTCTCATGCCATATTATAACAACACAGTCTTCTCCAGCAGAAAAGAAGCTGTCTGGCTGGTTTGGTCGCCAGTTCTCATATTGCTGCAGAAAAGAGGAGCAAAACCATTATTCCCAGTGCTGGAGTATATTTACATTCCATTTTACAGCAGAACACACAATATTACCTTTGGTGAAGAGCAATCTCAGTTGTTTGATTCAGGCTGTTAAGCACGAACTAAACAAAGCTAGATTTATAATATCCTCCCACTCTATTAACAGATTATCCCAATGGGAAAAAAATATAATGATCTGACTTCTCACTTACTGTAAACTGATGTCAGGTGAACAAAACAAAGTGACAGAATTCAGCGCAAGTATAATCTGATCCTAAGTGTGTTGAAACACACTCTTTCCTACATAGACAGACGTGAAGTGGAATACCAGGAAATGCAGTAAATAGCCCATAACCCTTGTTAGTCCACGATCTACTAAATGGCAAATTACAGGCTAGCTTCTCAGACTCAAATTATTTATTCTCTGACCTCATTTAATGAAGTCATTCAATGGGATGACGTGTAGAATTAGGTGTAAAATAAGTGAAGGTGTCAGAATGTGTCCCCAGATCATTGCAGATTCGCATTGCCATTAAAAAGGCCTACGTGGCAGACTGGGCATACACAGCAGCCTTTCAGCTTTAGAAATGATGATCCAAATTCTGCCCTCTGTAGAACAAGTAACTCCAGACAACTATGAGTATATATGAATAAAACCAGAAACTGGCACATTAGTTTTAGAAGTAGAAATCTGATTGTTGGTATGTGACAAGAGCAAAAAAAGAACCTTCAAATGGCTGTAAAATATCTTTAACATAAAAAAGAAATAGTTTCTTAGCCCTGCACCTGGGACACACATCTGGCATATCGATTTGGGCAGGCTCTGTTCTTTGGGATCCAAGCTGGCTACATGCGGGTCTGCATTTATTTAGCTACACAGTTCTGCAGCTTCCAGCTCGGCATCTACCTAAAGATATGTCCCTACCAAAAGCTGTGGATGCTGGCTGCTGGCAGGCTGTGCATGGCTCCACGCATGGGCTAAAACCGCATTTATTCCACTGCAGAATGCGCTCTCTCAAGCATGGCTAAGTTCATCATTGCACGATGTCATTTTTGGATGAAAATTAGGTAGGATTCAGTCTGTTTTTTCAATCAATAAGCAGGAAAAATGGAACAAAAGTGAGTGTCACACCGATTGAAAATCTATGCAGTAGTCCCTGGTAGGGGACATATAGCCTACTGTCCTTGCAGTCAGCAGAGGTGGGATAATCTTTATCCCACTTCTTGTTTCAACTTGATCCCAAATGAAGCACAGTAATTTGAGATTTGCATAACATTATGTAAAGAAAAGCAAGAAAAGATTTGGGAAACTATTCTAGGCAATTTTCTTTGGGATTTCTGTTGTGTCACTCCAAGAAGAATTTAATGAAGGATAAAAATAGATATCTGAAAGAACTGGAATTCACATAAATGCCAGACATTAACCAGGCAGCTAGCCCCTTGTATGGTCAAAATGACACAGTTTCTACAGTGCTTATATTCTCCTCGGTGCTTACATCTTTCTGTCTAGAGCTGGCCCATATAAATGTCATAAAAGTTTAGCTTTCTATTTTCTTAACTTTGTGAAATAACCACTATTCACTGCCTGGGCAAACACATCTTAGAAATAAAGTTAACATACCCCACACAAGTAGTATTTACCTTACAATGAATCAAACTATGAAAAAACTCAGTTAAGTACTTAACCTTTTCCTACCATGTGTCGTCTCACCCATCACAGGTTTTAATTATCCAAGCAATTTAACAATCATGGTCTAAATAAATTTGTTCTGCACTGAATTTATTACCTTTAATAAAACATCTCCCTTTTTATGTGGAACTAACTTAATTCCTTCTTTGCATTTCAGTGTTTAATAGTCCTAAACTACAATACACACTAACTCCTTTACTCAAGTCCAGAATCCAGCGTTTCACATTAGCTTATAAATCAGAGCATGAGTTTTTCAAGCACAGTAGCCAAATACCATACATATGAGTCAAATGGGATCTGCGGTGTGGGGGGCTTCCTGCAACACCTAGTGCAAAAAAGAAAAGCAAGCTCTGTGCGTATCTCCTGAGTCAGTGAGAAGGAAAACGGGGAGGAAGGAATATGCCCATGCATGGTGAGTGTTACCATAACCTAGAGTCCTCCAAGACCCCTTTTCCAAAAGGGTACTTTGGAACAGCCACTGAGCCAAAGGTCTAGCACCTTTTTACAGCAGAGCTGGTTAAGGATCTGCAGGAATCTGATCAGAAAAGGTCATGCTACCCCAACACAGAAAGCTACTGCCTTCTATACCAGCGGTAGCTGAGTGCATGCACACACTGAAGGCTTAGGCGTGCCAGTGGCACTGCCCCAGATACCTGCTGCATCTCCTCTACACTGGGGGCTCTGACACACCTCCAGGAGCACCACAAAGTGTAAGGCATTGAAGGAAAACTGGTGTTGGTTTCGCTCATGCTGCAGGGACGTCTGTCTGAGCGTTGCGGAGGTGGGGTAAGCAGAAAGAAGCGATCACCTCTCACTTTCACCGCTGAATGTCTTACTACCCAACCCAACTGAAAAGTAAGAATGGCTAATGTAAGTCACAAGTGTATGCATGGTTGGTTACACCCCTCGGATGATGGGCAGCGACTTCTTAAGCTGAGGCAGTCTAATCGCTTTCAAGAATACGCCCAGACATATGGACACATAGAAAAATTAAAGAAAACAGCCAGGTTAGTGGAAGAAAAGTTTGATCAATAACATCCTGCCAGCAAAGGAAAGACTTCAACAAGCCTTGCAGCTGTTTCTTGTGGAAATGATACTAGAGAGATGTTTGCTTCCATAGGGATCAGAGTGTGGGAATGAAGGATGTTTAATGGCTGTTGGGGGCGTGTGAGCTGAAGGTGCTCAGCAGCTTGCCAGCTCCCACCCTAAGCACAGACTCCATATGCTCTTACTTGCCTTGCCATAATGACTCCAAAATTTGTGTTTGCTTTGCTGGCAGGGTTGCAGTGTAATGGCAAAGGATTATATCTAGGCCCTGCGGTTTATTCAAGAATGTCTGATATCCTCCAGCGTGACTTGCTGTTACCTCACATCTGATATCGTCATTGCATGGATTTATTTTGGCTGAATAACTCTGATTTTGCTTGCGTTTATTGCCAGAATTGCTTAGCAGAGGAAGTTCCAGACTGCTGAATTGCTTTCTTAGGTCTCCACCCAGCTCTTCTGTAGTTTTTCAATTCCTTATTTAGCCACCGATAATGGGATAATGATACAAAAAGATTCTCACAGTTTGAGTGGAATAAGTTGCTAGACAAATAAACTAATATTTTGCTTTCCTCTTATGGCTTACGTTTTTGCATGACTGTGAGCATGATTCTGGTTCTCACTTACACTAGTGTAAATCAGGGGTGACTGCACTATCTCCAGTAAACCTACATCAGCAAAAAATTAATGGGAAAGAACCAAACCCTGTAAGTCACATACTGATTTGTACTGTTTGTTTTCAAAGATATCCCTTACAATCTCTCATAACAAGAGTGTTAAGTGTAACGACTCCCCTCTCCTTGCAGTAAGTGCAGTAAGCATCTCAGATACTCAGGCCACAATTATTCTGCTGGGAAACACTGCTCAGAATATCCTAAACAAGATGACCTTTTTGAAATGACTGTCATTTAAGATCCTTGTATTTCAATGCATTACTGTCTGTTAGAAAAGTATATTGTACAAAAAGAAAAAAAAAAACCTAACCAATGACCAAACCTTAATTCCTTGGCAACATGTACCATTCAGGTTTGTTCATGTCCAAAAAAGATCAGCCATATTCACAGACGAGCCAAAAACCGCTGGCGTCATTCCAGCCACCCTCCTGTTAACGTTTTATCTTCATGTAAACTGTTATTGTCTCAGCAGACCAATGAAACCGCACTAAGGAGCACTGTGTTTGAATTGATAAAGCTCAAGACATCCTTTTGCCAACAACCAAGCTTCATTCGACACCTTTAGCAACACTCTTAGCTGCGTCATTCATAGAAACTTATGTTTCTGAAAACCTAAATATATTCAAATGCAAAGTTAG
Source organism: Himantopus leucocephalus (assembly GCA_003993805.1). Lineage (NCBI taxonomy): Eukaryota > Metazoa > Chordata > Aves > Charadriiformes > Recurvirostridae > Himantopus > Himantopus leucocephalus. The sequence goes on from RSEF01000031.1 coordinate 55,919,492, forward strand.
TACATGAAAAAAAAGCTGCTATGACCGTTTTAGTCTTCAGCAGAAGTACTTACCCTGGGTGATAGCACAGAGGGCCCTAAAAACTATTACTACCCTGGTTTTTAAGCAACATTACCAGAACACATGTGAAGTTTTCCCCTGGATTAAAATGCAAAGCACTTCCAGACTGTACATTTTAGGACATTTAATCTTAATTATTTACATGAATCAAAAAGTACTTCAAAGGAGGTTTGGCCCACTACTCTTTTCTCCTCCAGCTAGGAAGCGTGCTTTGCTGAGGCGGCTCTGGAGAGGGAAGTTCAAAGCAATGGAGGAGAGTGAAGGCTGGAAGCACACAGCTCAGGCTCAGTCAGACACCACTGCACCAGCCACTCTGCAAAGCTCTCAACAGCCACAATGGCGAGACACTTTTTTTTTTTTAATCAAAAAAACGAAGTTTCTGTGTAATCAGGTAACTGCAGGACCTAGCCTTGGGGACAGGATTGTGGTCCCTGTACATTCATTTTGTCCTTTGGGAGCCACACCACTAGTCTGTCTTGCCATCACTTCAAGCTAAAAACTGGTGCTCCTATAATGCTCTTTACACCCTTAATTATACCATAATTCTTCGTTAATCTTCCCTGTACAGTTTTTTTTTTGTTGAAACCAAAGCCCACGCTGACACATTGCATTTACTTGTTCTAGCTTTCTCTGCTAAAGACCACTGAAAATTTTCCTGCAGAAGGAGGGTGGAAGGTCCATGGGTTAGAGCTGCAGCTGAGATGGGGTACAGTTCTTCAGGCTTCCTACGTGGCATTAGACAATGCACTTGGCTGGCTGATTCCCAGTCTGTAAAGCAGTGACAATGTATTCTCTTGCCTCACAGGAGGAGCTTGGATATGATGTTTACAAGAGCCCGCGAAGACATTTTATTAAGTTCCACATTTTTGGGGAGAATTTCCTTAAATGGCATTGAATTAACACACAGCCGTAATCTGCCAGTTGGGTGACAGGCTGACTTTTCACACAAATTAAATCTAAGAAAGCCAGGATTACAGCAAGAGCTGTAAAGCAGCTAACTTTATTAGTTAGTCACTACTTTTTCTCATTCAGATGGCTGCTAATTAAATTGAATGAGCACAGCCTTCCCATCATGAACAAGATCCTACCTTGTGGGGGATTTGTTATTTAAATTTTCAGATAATCGGCCTTATTTGAGGGACTCATTTCCTTATTAATGAGTAATCCAATCAGCTCTTTCAGATGTTTGCACTGCCAAGGTGAATCTACAAGTAAGCAGTATCTCAGCTTTGTGACACTCATTTGGAAATTTCAGCTATTCCTTTATCTCCAAAAGGCACACCAAGTGGCTGAGATCAATCACTTGGATTTTGGTTTCCAAAATAGTCAACAAGCATTGTGTTTAATGAAGCACAACAAAATAAACTAGTGATGCAAACAAAACTTTACTGCTTGACCTCCTTATTGTGTAAAGGCCAATAATCTTTTGTACCTAACTAAAGCTAGGAAATCATTTACTTGAAATACATCTATTTAGACTTACAGGGTTAATGCTTTTCCTTCTGGGAAAAGGAAGCATGTTTTCAGCGTGTTTAAATAAGCTTAAAGCACAAATCTGTCTTGGCACTTTTTGGCACTTGTAATTTCCAATGTGATTTTTATTTTCTTTCACTCTGGCTGCTTCCCTATCTGATTGCTACTTAATGCAAGACTAATGGGGCAAATAAAAAAAACAAGGAAAGATGCAGGCACTGGCTGACTGGATATTCTCTGCACCATTTCATCTGAAAGTGAAGCAACATTCTCTGCCTGGTATTTATCACTAAACAAGCTGAAACCACCATGGCAAAGCTTACTGACTATTGTCCTTTTTTTCTGCCATAACTCTGCAAAGAACAGGAATACACTTTTTTCACAATAGCAGAAAAATTCTTAGGAATCTTTATCAGGAAACCCCCTGAACCCTTACCATGGAGGTTCTGTTATAACTGGATATCTTAACTAAAAATTACATCTCGCTTTCAGTAAGTCCTGGCAATTACCCAGCTTTATAGGCTGGCTGAACTACAACAAGATCAGCACAAGGTTACAATGAGTATATGGATCAGTTCAGAAAACTCCCGTTTGTGGCTCATGCCGCTATACAGCACCAATTCTGTTACATGAGACGCTCATGGGAAGTTTGAAAGGGATTGCATTTCCTTTCAACAGAAAAAAAATCAAGCACATTACTGTGAAGATTTGGCAATGTCTGAAATAGTTCCATTAAGTTCACCAGGTATTTACATGCATTTATACATTAGGAAAGACAAGAAACTAACATATAGCATGCATAGGCTCTGTTTCATTTAATTTCACCCCAGTCCTGCAAAGGATTTTTCTGTTTAATTTTATGAATGGGAGCAGTCTGACAGAACTCACCAAAAGCATTCATGAGATTAAAAACTCCATTCAGTGAGTTCTTAAGCATATACCTTGCTTTAAAGACATAGGTGGTGCCCTAAACTCTAAAGGGTAGATCACATCCACAATTCAGACACACTGTAAAATATCTTGCTGAAGGAGGAACCAAGCTAAGTGTGTTGGTACATCTTTGCTGGGAGCAATTCTAGTAAATTTGAAGACAACTGCTATATTTAAACTTATCTACAAGTACACACAAAAATGACATATCATGCTCCTGATATTTTATAGATCATAGTTGAATGGCTTCCCTCAGGCCCTTAATTAATCCCATGCTTTATTTGCATGGGATTTGGATCAGGCAGGCACCCAACACTCCCCATTACAGAGTCACACTGTGAGCAAGACAGACTCCCAGAAGGAGCTTTGCTAAGAACCTTTGCAAAAGATTTCACTTGAAAGGGTTTTTTTGGTAACAATGCAGTGGGATGTATTGAAAAACTCTTTGATTTCCTATGCAACAGTGCAGAAAAAGGACTCTGAATAACATACAATCATGTATATCCATGAATATCCACAAGCACTGATTGCAGATTAAATAAACAACTGAATAAGACCTATGCAAAAAAAAAAAAAAAGGGAAAATAATCTAAGGAATACAAAAGAAACATGTAAAAAGGCTAGCTGATGAAGATGAAACATAAAAGCACTATCAATCCTATCTTTTGGGGGGGCGCTGATCGTATGGTGGGACAGATAACTAGCTCTTTGGCATTTTTTTGAAATAATACCATAGCATGACAACTTTTCCATGAGCAGAAACCACTAGGTATGGCAAGAAACTCCCACTAGATGGCAATGTTTACTCACCACTGAGTCCAGCTACTAACTGTAGTTTCAAAATAATAATTATTCAGAAAAGATCTCTCTTTTATTAACTCTTTAAAAGCTAATTGAAGCCAGTGGACATAATTCCATTGACTTTTATCTGCTCTCTACCAACTCTTCTTAGAGTAATAATGGTTCTTAATCATGGTTCACACGCTGTGTATTTCAATCTTGTGGGTATACCATGCGTGCTGGGCTTTCAGTAGTCACCTTAGCACAGAGACTGAAAAATTAACAGCAAAGAGCTGGTGAAAGTCAATTGCTAATGGGCAGGTGTTTTACTGTGGAAGAAAAGTATGGTAGGGTGTTGAATGTTGGCAGGTATAATACATGTTCTTTGGGAGTCACACTAACATAATTATGTATTATCAACATGACGCAAATTACATGGGGTGTGACTTATTCTTTTTGTGCACAACTACCAGCAGAGCCACTGAAAAAAAGGAAAATCCTGCACTTTGTCATTTATGTCAACAATTACTGCAGGTTTGAAGCTGTCCAAGAGTTTTAGTGCAGAGCCAACTGTAACAAGGCTCTGAAGTAACTGCTGACCCTCCTGGTAAAAATGAGACGAAAAACCACTTTGTCCAAGAGGCCCTTCTTACTGCCTACAACACTGAACTAAAAATATACCTGTCATTAATAATGTTATATAGTTCTCCTCCATTTAAATGCAGGTCAAATGAGCACCTTAAAAAGAGGTTGTAATGACTGACTGCAGCACAAACCCAAAACATTCGGTAGATTTAAATTCTCCTTCTCCAATGATCTTGTGGGACATGGGCACAATGAGCTTTTTGTTTGCAGCTGACTACAGTACTTTTTAGTTTGTTTGCTTTATTTAACCCTCAGAGGCAGGGTCCTTCCCTACAATACTCCATGCCTTTTGAAGGTTTTTGTGTTCAATAAAGTTACTCTTTCTGAGAGGGGTGCAGTTACAGATTTGCTCAAGTTAAAGCATTCTGATTCACTGAGCAATAAGGGAAGGAAAAGAGAGGGCTTTGTTTTTGCCAGAATCAAACTTCTGTTTTGTATTGTGTTGGTTGTTTGTTTTTTGTT
>RSEF01000031.1:55923941-56022009 GCA_003993805.1 Himantopus leucocephalus
ACTGACAACCTGAGGTCCAACTTTGCAAAACACAAAGCATAAACGCTCTTATGCCGAAGGGAAGAAAAACTAACGTAGAGTCTCTGGACAGTATTAAAAGTGGCAATATGCCCCATTACTTTCCTAGCTGGCAGCATTCTCCAAGTGACAGACAATCTGGCCACAGACACTAGCCAGCTCCTTATTACAGCACTAATCTTATGTAATGGCAGTGAGCTCACCGCCCTACAAAGCACTAATTATCAACAGCATTTTCCAAAGGATATGAATAACTCCCCTTGTGAGACAGAGGCCCAAGGCACAACCCCAAGTAGCTATATGCGCTTAATCCATAACATGAATAGCTCCAAAGGACTCCTTTACCGCTGTGCCTGCTCACAAGGGTCCTTAACAGTGAAACGCCAGCGATCCAAATACAATGGAGAAGCTGCCAAAAGCAACACCAGATTTTTTTCTGTTTGGATGGGTGTGCTTTACAGCTGTAAAAGTTACTATTCACAGAACTAAGTGAATTATTTAAATTCAATTTCCTTAAGATATTTTCAAATGTCACATTGTGTTCACTCTTCCTTTGATCAAACCAATTATTAAATGTCTCCACTGATAATGTGAGTTGTGTTATTTTGTAGTTCATACTACATCAAATTTAAATTACACAAAATTCCAAGTAGGCAAGGACAAATTCCTCTTTTCACATAGTTGTGTCAGCCTTGCATTCTTCTCCTGTATCACTATGATTTTCCCAAATATAGTTGTTTGTATTGCTTAGAGCTTTTTATGATAATTGTGGGATGAAGGTTGTCCATGACTCATCCTTAAAGCGTTGTTCGCTATCACAGAAATGCTGGGATAAAAGTCTACAGAAAAGTGCAAGAATAATGTTGATTCTGTAATTTTTAAAATGTAAAAAGTCTTCCATATAGCCACTTTAATTCCCGCGTAGAGGGTAAGTCAGACAAAAACTAATGCTTTCCCACAGCAAATGCCAACAGAACAGCCCTATAACTACACTGATATAGAAGAAAAGCAGAGCTAACAAAACATGCTCTTTAAAATACTCTATTATTTTCTTCTGCCTCTTGCGTCTGCCAGTGCAATCATACCTGAAATGTCTTGAGCAGAAATTGGTTTGATTTTCAGGAAGTAATGACTAATGAAGCTCTAAAAATGTTGGGGTGCTGTGAGTTCTCTGAACACACTTCAGTACCTGCTCTCACTACCTTCACCTTTGAGACAAATTATCTGAAGTTAGGAACTACGCAGATATGCCAAAGTTTGCAGCTTACAAATTCCCTTCCTACTGACCACGCGATCTCAGGTGTTGCTGGTATTCCAAGCCAATGCTTGTGGCAGTGGTCTCTAATCTCCAGCTATCACTAAATTTGCAACACAAGTGAGGACCTAGGTTTCCTGAAAGAGCATTCATTTTTTATGTTGCACTAACGCAGCTGCAATCAACTCCTTTCCTGTGATAAAAAAAGGGAACTGTTGCTGCTGCCAAAGTGTTTTTCATGTGGTCCATCAGCTCCAGAACGTGAATCCACCTCTCTCAACCACCGGAAACATTGAAAAGTTCTTTCAAAAACAGAAAAAAAGAAAAGAAAAAGAGAGAGAGCAGGAACACACTGTAGATGAGAAAAGATTGCTTCTTGCCATACGGCTACAGTACAGCAAATAGGAACAAATTAGATTCATATGGGTGGCCAGCAATGGAATCCACAGTTCAGTAGAATTATAGCTTATTTTATTCTGCATATTGGACAAGGTAGCCTAAGCTTAGCCAAGGAGCACCTTTGAAGACATGCTCTGACTTTAGCCAAGAAGCTCCCAATTTGTTTTTTAAAGAAATTGAAAAAAAACCCAAAAGACAAATATAAGCAAATTGGCCTGGCCAATAAATCCAGTATAATGAAATATCAGTTACCTGGTAAGTAATTTGTTTATGGAAAAGTAGCACCTGGACTAACAATTAAACTTTGGGGCATGAGAGGTACGACCCACCTACTTTATTCCTGGTATTTTGCATTTTTCAGGCCCAGCCTGTGTTTGGGATGGAGTGGGTACAACGTGCTGAAAAAGTATCTTTTACCAGGAGATGGTGAGACTTTATTTATACAATATATATTTATCCATTGCATAAGATTATGCCATTTTGCCTGAAAGGCAGGAAACTGCTAAACAGTTTTAAATTAAAACGCCCTTACAATTAAGAAATAAACCTGCCAAAATCCCCTAAAAGCACACAGATAACTATTCATCAAACATTTCAGTGGGGTAGATCAAAAAGCCTCCTCAAGTTCTCTTTGCAGGAACGGAGCCTACAATACCATGATTTAGGAGTGTGCACATTTCTATTTTGTTATGATAATTTTCCTTGTCTTAAAAGTTCTTGTCATGGAAAACAGGTAGACTCAATACAGATATGGACAAATATCATGTGGACCAAAAAGTTTTAAATACTATTCCTTGCATTCTCACTGAATCTGGTTGTACTTGCTTCATTATTCAAGACACGAGAATTTTCCTTGAGGAACTCTGAGAATCAGAGCATGTATTTACAAGATCACTCTTCATTTATTCCAAGGCTTGCTTACTGGCATTATTCTTGCAAGTTAAACATAAATTCCAGTTGATACATGAAAAACATGCACAGGAATAGAGGGGCTTTTTTGACTGTTTCTGGTTTTGATGAATTGCTGACAGCCATTTTTTTCTATAGGGGTTAAAATGCCAAGATATCAAAAGTGGCTGACTATGGTTAGTCTACTACTAGACACCTAAATAATTGCCCCTGTTTTCAGTAGGGCTGTGAGCCTGTCAAGGGTACTTTAGGTTCAGTGTAGGTTTCCCAGTAAGAACCTTAATGTTATACGCTCACTTTTAAAAAATCTTTCTCACGTTGTCCCACACACCTTAAAAAACAAACCAACCTCCCATCCCACTGAAGGGGCATGAACTGGTCTCATCTGGACACTGCACAGAAAACTGAATGACCCTTACTTAAAAACTGTCATCCACTGATTCACGAGGTAAGGGAAATTTCCGCAACCTCATCTGAGAATTTAAGTTTTCTCACATTACTAGGCCAATGACAAAGGTGAGTTTATCACCTTCATCTCACATGAACTGACAGGAAGTGTGCTCAAAAACAAGCACCCCCTTTATTTTGGGAGCCAGTGGAAGTGAGACGTCACAAGATTTATATGCCAGTGCTGCATATGACTATGAAGTCCACAAAAAATAGCTGAGGTGGGCAAGTGTATTCAATAGCTTACTGTAGTTAGAAACAATGTGCAGTGCACTTGGAGGTACATTTGCTGTTTTTCACTAAGGAACTCATGTACATGCTTTGTCTAACTATCATATTTAATGGTGGCTGGCACTTAGCTTCTGTTTAAAAAATCTGGAAAAACACAACTTGGCATGAGCTAAAAATGTAAAAAAATGATGATTTCCTTCCATTGAACTCATTGGTTGAAATATCTTTTAGGTGCAAAGAAAATAAAACAGGTATTTGATCCCCTTTCCAGAAATTGCTAATAAAATACATGCCAACACCTGGCAAAAGAGTTCCTTTCAACATACTGAATATTCAAGTTGTGGGTTTCCTTATGTCCATGGAAAATGAGTACCAAAGTAATCCAAAACTTGTTCCATAATCTCCAATGGTAGAGCCTGTGGTTCAACGATTACCAGCTCTAGGGGTTTTTATTGATTCAGAAAGAAAACTCATGTGAAAGAGAAATCACTAAAATGTATCACAGCTATTTCATCTGGGCAGTAGGTGGGTCAACTGCAGCACCAGGCCAACAATTCCATCCACAACATGTCTTCCTGTTGCTCTTGTTCTTCATTTTCTTTTTCTTTTAAGCCTACCAAGCATCAGAACTTTTTTTTTTTTTAATCCAAAACCTAATAAAATCATGTAAGCATGATTTTCAGATTAAACCAAGCTGTTACTGGCAGAAAATTCAAACAAGTATCAAGATAAAAAAGTATGTGCATCACTCATAGATGCAGTCTGTTTAAGAGTTGAAGTGACTTTTCTGATAATATCTCCAAGAAAACTCTAATATCAGGGGAATCCTCAGCAGACTTGACAAATCTTCCTCTATGCCTGAAGTGTTGAATAGAATTGCAGATAGATACTATCCTGGAGAAAGCATGGGGCTGGGCAACAAATTTAGAAGCAGCTGAATTACAGATATGCCCTGATATGTAAAACACAAGAAGTCTATTTATGTTTCGGCTATATGCAAGAGCTACCTCTAATCTCAGAAAATCAAGTTAGAACCTGAGTGTTGATGTAATAATGCTGTTTTTTATGATTAAAAAAAAATGCATTTAAAGCTATCATGACTACTGTTTGCCTGCAAATACATAAATGATGCAATTTGTTGACCTACACAGTATTCAAATTCATTGGAATCTTAAGACATCATCAGGGAAATACATTTGATGCATATATTTAATTATGTTATTGTTCCTATTAATTATTAGAGAAGTAATAAATCACTGTAACTAGAATAGTGGTTAGAAAGTATGAAAAATAAGTTAAAAATTAGGGAAAAGGAGCAAATGAGGAAGCTGCTTAGAACCATGGTATCCAGAAACCATATGGAATAAATTAAGAAGGAAAGCTATTGAAGCAATGAACATAAATGATTTCAAGAGACACCTAAATTGTTTCCGAAAGAAGAGACAGAGGGAAGTTGTTAAAAAGAAAAGAAAAATAAAGTGGAAAAGAGATCGATCAAATGAGAAATCTGTTGGACAGATGGTCTTATTCTGTTCCTAGAATATCTTCATTTCTTAAGACTGAAAATTAAGGTAAAAAAATGCAATACCATATTTGCCTAGTAGCCTGAATTAAAAAATAGACCCTCGGCCCTAATTTTCGTTTCCTTGAATTCATCATTCAGTGACATACCATATTTGTCTTTGGAATAGATGAGCATGTATCTTGTTTTACACTTCCCAGTGGAAGACAGGCTGCCCTTTCAGGCACTACATTTATGCCCAAAGTTATCTCACCTAACTTTAGACCCCTTAGTGAGGTGTAAGCTCCTCCACCAACCACTGCAGACGGCCTGGACCACCCCTGAGCTCCAACCAAAGCTGAACTGCCCTCAGAGGGTGCCTGTAACTGTCAGTGAGGTGTAAGAAGCCACATCAGGAGACAGAGAGTGAACTCATCCAGAATGAGCAGAGTTCAAGGCCACGGCCCATCTTGCGCTCCCAAAAATACATAAGGATAAGCAAGAGAAAACAATGAAATCAAACTCTTCACTTACATCCTGCAAGACTTTGTGGTTCCAAGCACAAATGGGTGCATTGGTACCACCACAGATGCACTAGCAATCAGTCAGGCAACAAACAGTTTCATCATTTTTTTCTCCCCCCCTGTGCTGTCACCTGCCACACATGGTAGTTTCCCCAAGAAATGGCTTATTTACAAGAAATTTTAGAGGACTTTAAAACTCTGGTTATTTACATGAAATAGTAATAAATGAAGCCTGCTTTGCCTCAGGTGTCTTTCTACATAAGTTGTAGCCACATGGTATGCAGCAATGATTATTGCATGCATGTGTGAGCATGTGCATATGTGTGTCCAGATGCTGTCTGCTTTGAGAAGAATTCACAACTGGAAAAGAAAATAATAAGCATAACCACTTTGTTGTTTTTTTTTTTTATATAATGTTCTTCAATGGGTGCTAAACAGCAATAAATCACCTGTCCCTTCTACAAAAGAGACTGTTTTGAATTGGAAAGAGCTCCGTCATTTCCTGTATCCATCAGCTCTTTAAGTTAATTAAAGTGGGTAGAGAGTGTTCTTCCTCTCCTCCTGCTGATTTTCCTTCTTGTTTTAAGGCAATAAGAGGTATCAACAGCATCTTAAAATTTTACTGACAGATTATTGGTTACAGGCCTGCCGAATCACGTAAGGATAGCTGCTTCTCCATCCTAGCTGTAGAGCTGCCATACAAACTAAAACAATCTCCAACAACACTTGAGAGGCTCCGTCATGCACTCCCACAGACCCAGTGAAGGCAAGAGTTTGAATGCCATGTCCTCATCCAAAAAATGCATTCTGCTCCATATACAGAAGGGAGAGGAGAATTGCCACATGTGTCCTTGTACAAAAACAGAAGAGCACAAACCAGCTCCAGCAAAGACCCTTAAATCACAGTCTCAGGCTTTTTGAGTTTTTCTTTTTGGAAGCTTTGATAGTTCCCACATATACAATAATAGGAACTAAGAATAAGATTTTAGAACTCTACCACAAAATGGTAGTTGTGCCAAAACAAGAGTATACTGGCTGCATACTTAGTGACTGCATTTTTTCATGCAGCTTACCTTATTGCTGGTGGGAGTTTGATAAGCCACCACAAAAAGAAATGAACGAGTGATTTAATTTCAAAGGCATCTTACCAGCGGGCTACCATCAGTCCAGCGGAAATCACGCTCAAACATCTTGTCATTGAGTCCAATCCACTGATAGTCATGCCCAATACCTAAGGAACCAGAAGGATATTTTTATTAACCTTCCCATAAATGGAAAAGATTTCACCAAAGAAAATAAAAAGAATTTGCACAGAATGAATCAGACATCCTGTTCTTCAGACTCTTCTACTGATTGTGCAAACAACAATTTACAGGCTGTTTTTCAACTTTTCCATTTTAATTTCAGATGTCTATAAAAATGCAGATCCTCATTTAGCATTTTTAAACAATTCTGTCTCTTCCCTTCTGATGGTGTCTCCCAAAGAAAACAGATTAGTTCCCTATCTGCATGCATATAAAGGGGAGGGAAAAAAAGTGAAAAAGATTAAAATAATAAAAGCATGTATCTTAATCTACATTTTTCAAGTTTTGGCTGGGCTGAGACCAGTGTTGTCAAGATTATGCAACACAACATACAGGAACTATTTCTTTATGCCTGCTTAATACAATATACGGTGGCATGGTCATTGATGTAGGTGCACAAAAACTCTAAAGTCTCCAGAAAAAAAAGTTTCATCAATTTCCAATGCAAAACAATAGATCTTATTCTCTTGCTCAAAACCAAAGTATTTTCTATGTAATAAATAATAACATAATAGTGATAAGGAACTTGCATTGACTGCAAAAGTAAACATAAAGTACACAAAGTGTTCCTTTTAAACATTGTAAAAGTATATTTTGAGATGGACATGTAAAAGCTGAGTGATCAGGAAGATATTTCACCACCTCTGAACTCTCAGTGCCCACTGTTGTTTAGAGGAATCCTAACAGTACATACGGTTCACAAAGATCTGCTCCTCATGAGACAAGATGCTTGTCAAGTGTGCTCCCTGGAGACGACATTCCCTTTCCGCTGTGTCCCATGTACGCCGATGGGCAAAGTATTTGTAGCACTGTCCTTGGAACTTGTGCCAGCCATAATCACAGGTCTCTGTGTCTGTGACAAACAAATAAATCACATCTCTGTCAATGGGTGTGAAACACAGGAATGTTTCATACAAGCAGATGGATTTTCTGAAGGGCAAATGTTCAAGAAGATACCCACCCATTGAGCAGTATAAATGCAAACAATCAACGTTCATACTTGAGACCTCATTACATTTTCAGATAGTTCTATTTGCCCAGTTTCAGTAAAAGCTGCAAGAATATTCCTTATGGAAAGAATATAATTGCAACTGGCAGCTTTGTGAGCTTACATTGATCGATTTGCACTGTACCTGGACAATGCCAAGAGGACATCTTTAGTCTATAACTCAGGATGAATGAAATGCCTGGATGTTGGACTGCAGTTAGTCTAGCTTTCAGCTGAATTTTGGAATCTTTATATGAGGATGGGAATTTTTACTTGCAAGGGCAAATAGTTCTTTGAGTGACTGTACTGAATTACCTTGGTTTGGAAGAAACTTAAAACTGAAAATAATATGAAGGAAAGTGTTTGTGATTGTTCAGTCCACAGATGCAAAGCTGCAGCACTATTGTTCTGAACTTACACCTCCAAATCCTCCTCCAAAACCCATCTTCCTTGACAAAGTCTACCTTAATAAGCTTTAGGCAGCAGTTTCTAAGGAAGGCTGTAAAGCTGAAATACAAAGTAATGAAATGCACATTGTCTGTGCTTGTATGAGGGATGATACTGATAAGAATGCATAATAGAGAGAAGTTCACATCAGCCAGTATATCCTTTCATCTAAAGAGAAATAAACATGAGCCTTGGAACAGTAACAATCCATGGATTTGACGTTAATTATTTTCTCAAGGTTAAGCAGCTGTAAACAGAATAGATGGCAAGAAACAACAAAGTTCCGATTCCAAGTTTGCTTCTGTACCAACATTGCAGGAATGAACCACAAACAAAAATCAGTATTAGTAAGATGGGCATAACAAAAATGATGCCCGAATGCGTCTGGGCTGTGCTTGATGATGAGAAGAACTAGCCACTGAGAAGAGAGAGTTTTAGGGAGGAATGGGAGAAACAATAGGGAAAACGCAGATTGTTTTGAGTTATGGCAGATGAAATGGCATCATAAAGGACACTTCAGCACAAGATTACAGCTTGTTCTGACTACAGCCAGTTCCAGCTATCTAAGTACATGATGGCTCACCCTGAAGGGCCTCAGTTGCAGGATGCTGAAGAACAGAAATACAAAGCTTGGCCTTCCCCACCCACCAAACAGGAATTTGCCACTTCCCACCATGTTTTATCAATCCCCAAACAAAACTGTGGCTGAAAGCAACCATCTGGCCTTTCCAGAGGTATAGATACATTCTGGGTATGAAATTGGGTTTCTTATTTTCAGTAAGTCAATACAGTCAACAGCAATAACATGCTTTGGCCAAAGGGACTCTTTTTGCATGAGTAAAGAAAAAGCCAAATATTACAGAATATGCCAGTGACATATGACTGCAAATTCTTTAACTATGGTATTTCTTAGGTTTGAGCAGCTACCACCTGAAGGACAATTGTGGAATAATTTTGTGGCTCTTAATTCATAGCAGGAAGAGGACATTCACATCCTGAAGCACCAAAGTGTCTGGTTTTTTTAGTTTTTAAATCTCCCAGGGTGAAAACTAGACTTCACATGAACATAAATGGATTTAAAAATGCAAACATATCACTTCAGAGGCTTACCAGAATTTCTCTGAGAATTTCTGGCAACACTAATAACACAGTAGTCATTGTCTCAGGAGTCTGGTATCAAAATCGTTTTCTAAAAGTCATCAGTACAGACATAAATGTACCAAATACAAAGGCATAATAGAGCTTACACTGATTATCTCTCTTCTATTTTCAACAAGTTAAGCCATAGAAAACTGCTTGTGCAATTGTGTAATCCCAGCTACAAAAAAGAATGTAATCTATACTACCAACTTGTTAGTTTTTTATCTTTTCCCTCTTTGTATTCTGCATGAGGTGCAGGCTGCAGTTACAGCTTTAATCTCTGGCATCTAGGCCATTTTAAAGTTTAGTCTGCATTTGGATTTCCAGAACATTTGTTTAACCACACAATGCTGACTAACAGGGCTACGTCCTTTGTGAAGGCACTTAAGATTTTATTATTCATCTTGTTCAGGGACTCCCTTGTCCCACAGGAAAGAAGTCAGATAATAACAAGCAGCATTGCATGCTGAGAAAATCATGGCCAGAGAGTATTTCCAGGCTATTCTAATCAAGCCTTCCCTGGCCTCTGCTAGGGAAGAAGTGCACAATTTGAGAGAAGATCTGCTGAAAGGCACATAGGGGTGGCAAAGAGGCTTGAAAACACAAAACCTAGAAGACTGAGTTCAAAGAATGAGATATAATGGCCTGAGCAAGAACCATAAAAAACAAATTTTTTCTCCTTAAGACAGAGGGTGTCCAATGGTGACATAGGTACTCTTAGTTGAAATGCATGCACTGCAGTGCACATACAACTCCTCCCTCCTGTCCAAAATGGCGTGTTTTCCAAAAGGGAGGAGTTGAATAACTTCTGCGCCTGTTTGTAGCCCAAATCTACAAAGACAGAAAAAGACAGGGCTGATGGCTAGAAAATACATAGGATTTTTAGAAGGGGAAGTGAGGATTTTTTTTTTTTTTTGAGAGGAGAGGTTGATGAGAAGAGGGGAAAAGGGAACAGGGAAAAGGAGAGGCAGGAGGCTAGAGGATGAAAAATGCAAACCTGGCAAGTAAAAATGTGGGGACCGTTTCATCTCTGCAGTGCTTTGTCCTGAGTGCGTGTGTATCTTACTACATTAACAAAGCTGAAAGTGTGACACAAAGGTAAGGGCTCTGTATGGGTATAAGTTTTTAGTGCCTTTACTGAATGAGTGAAGTCTAATTACAGGTGGCTGTAAATTTTCTGTCCCGATCACCTGTGAGCAGAGTAGGTGCAAGCACTTGCTGAATATGATACTCCATGTTCATTGTGTACTTATCCAGGAAGGTAATCACAGCTGTCCATAACCTTATTCCAGAAAGTGATGGAAAGACTGAAACACTGTTTGCCATATTTATGGTGTTTTAAAAGTTGTCTGACTGGTCTTAAGATTTATGACAATATACAGGCCTTTTCAGTGATATGTGCAAGAAGATACTTACACAGCTTCTGTTGTCTGTAACTGCAATTGTATAGGTACAACAACATCTCTAAACACTGCATTAAAAAAAAAGTTATCTGTAGGTTTAATACATACATAGGTACCACTTTTTCAACAGCTGCAAAAAGCTGCTGACGATAGGTCTCTTGTCTTTAAAGAAATTCCATAAGAGGCTTAAAGAAAATAAAGACTGAAACACAGGTACTAGAACATAATGAGAGTCTTACTCAGCTGTGAATTTTATCTGTGACTGTCTGTCTTCAGCTAATGAACAACTGCCTGAGGCCCATTAGCCCACACATCTTGAGGAGAAATCATTTCTCTGGTAAATATTCAAAATAATCCTTTCTCAGCTGAAAGACATCATTTAGAGACCATCTGTTTTCAGAAAGTATCTTTGCACTGAGCCCTTCTCAAATACTTCCATCACAAGCCACCAAGCCCTGGGAACAAAGTGAATCAAATGAGACTGGAGTAATCGCAGACATTTGAGTAATGAACTTGGGTTATAAAAAAAACCCCACCATTGTTCCTGATATGATGATTAAAAAACCCAGTTGGGTTTTGTTTTGTTTTTTTTTTCAGAACTTGGAAGAGAACAGCTGGTTGTATTATCCCAAGGAGGCACGTCCCGTAACAAACACATATGTGCCATTTTGGCACACAGGTCCATGCATGCAGCTGCATTTGGTAAACAGGCTCACCTAGGTGTGCCCACAGAGATCCTGCAGCGGAGAAAGCCAAGCCTTAAGTCTGAAACACAAGCACCATTCCTTGAAAGCAGGTAGACACTAGTTAGAATAGGAAAAGGAGAAAAAGAAAAGGAAACTCTAGCCAGCCAAAGAAGGAAAAGGAAAAAGCAGGTGCTCATCCAGTTCTCATAAATAACACTTATTCTTGAAATTGAGGTTCAAATTGAAAGTTTCTGCCATTTTGTTGTTTCTCATGTAACTCTTCATGGAGTAAGGTACTCCTCACCACAAATACAGATAGCCAGATAATACAACAGCCACAGGCTTTCATACACCCTGCTGGTCTGTGGGGACTATTCTCTACAGTTGGTTCCACTAGTCTGGTGTGAGACAGGGTATCAAACAACCCTCCTCTTTCCCCGAACATGGAGCTTGCAAAGCAGTGCTTCAGGCAGCAAAACTGGGAGGATCAGAGCTCTAGATCATTTATCTGGACACCATGAGCTCTCATAAGGGCTTTTCACAGAGGGACAACAATGGAAAGACTGATGGCTCCGCCAGGATAAGACTCACATCAAGATCTACTGTAGCTTGCAGTCACCCTTTGAAAAAGTGTTTTGGGGATATTTCTGCATTTTAAGATGTGATGTTCAAATGCCACCAAGTGGCATGCAGAATACGCATCTGTACTTTGAAAAGAGACATGTGATGTTCAAAAGAGGGTACCTAACAGAGGTACTCCATTCACTTTTAATCTAGTCTGAACCAGAAGTGATGCTGGCTTACTGATCTACCCATCTAGTTTAAAAAAGAAACACCCTCAGCTGCTCTATTTCTAACATCAGACAACTTTAGCTCTCTTCAGGAAGAAGTTCCTGGGCTTAGATTGTATGCTGAACTGTTTCCACTTGGCAAGAAAAATGGCTGTCAGGGAGCCAATTACAGCTGACTGAGTCTCAGGATTAATTTCCCTCACCCTAGGTTAGATCACCCTGAAGGCTCCTCTAACTTCTACCACCTGCTGGAGCTCCCTGATGTCCAGCTGCACTGTTCTCTGGTCACGTCCCCTCCTAACACTAACACAGGTGTAATACATCAGCCAAAGATCCCTGTGTCTAGAAAAGTCTCACGGGGGCATTTGCTTGAAATTCTGAGCTCTATGTTTTTTTCTACACCAGTGTCATGGGACCAGGACACAGTGGAGTTGTCTGTCTCCTGCTTTAAGCCTCATTTCCAGAGGCAATGCACGCTCACTGCTTCCATTCCCTTCTATGACATTTTAAATACTCAGCACTGTACCTAAGAAAGCCCTTCAACTTGACTTTTTTAAAGCTTTCTAAAATGAACAGTATATGTTGGAGAAAAAGAAAAAAAAAAGAGTAATGAAATATAATCTCGGTGTGCTCAACTCCACCTTTCCTGTGGCACCAAGGTACACATTCTGTCGTTCTGGCTGGTCTTTAAATCTAGTGAGGTCAGGACTGGTGCCTTGAAATAAAGCCTGCTTGCCAGACAACCGTGTCTGAATTGCCAACACAGTTTTATTTTGTCTGGTGGAGTGGAAATTTGGCACTAAATGCTTTTCCCAAGTCGCAAACCACTGCAGGACTTTAAGTGGAGGAAATTTAAATTCCAAAGCTGAGTGAGCAGGGCTCTGGTTCTGATTGACAAACTAGGAAATGTTCCCATTAACCACCTAAAATGCACTCTCAGGTTGGTCATAAAAAGCAGCTTAAAGCTACCACGGTACTCAGAGCCACTCGCTGCTATGGATCTGCTGGAATGAAAGGGAGGAGGAAAGGAGCGAGAACATTTATTTCTTTTGTTGTGAAAACACTGTCAACTTATAATTTTGGAGAACAGATTCAGAAAGTCCTTTCAAATTACAAGGTTAGCCAGACTACTGAAAAATTTAAACAGTGAAAAGTGCTGGAGCTGGTCAGCTTTGAGAGCTTTCAGCTCTAACAAATCTCTATAGGTTGAGCTAGAAGAGTTTCCAAACTGCTTTTCACTGAAGATCAGAAACAAACATGAAAATACACAACGTTAATTAAACAAATCCAAAAGCCTAGTTCATTCACCTGTGGCCAAAACCATTCAGCTGAAGAAAAAGAGAAAAGTATTTTCATAAGCTTTAGAAAGTAGAAAGTGCACTTTAAAACACCATTTCTTTTTCCCATGGAAATGCCTTCATTAATTTTGCAGATAGAACAGATTTTGCTCCTCCTATTCTTCCTCCTACATGCGCATATTGAGTAAGCATCTTGCACTGTAAATATTTCTCGTAAATGCAGTGAGATTTCTTGCAGGCAATGTTCTAACAGTTACAGAGAATTGGTTGTTTAATCTGATTTCAGCTGTCCAGTTTAGAAAGCCTTTTACAAGTTCCTTGTAATTGTGATTGTGCCTGCACTTTTCCTAAAATAATCACAGAACAAATGAATTTGAAAACTCTGGCATGAAGTTGTGAAGGCTACGGTACCCAGTGGATGGATATATAATCTGGCATATTTGGTAGACTATTCCTACTTTCCAGTGATGCTTGTTGGAAGTGATGGGTTCCGATATGTATTTTACACCGTATATAATTTTTTAAGACAGAAGCTCAGTCAGAGAGTAACTCTGCTCCCACTCATTATTCCATAAGCATCACTACAGTAATGAGAGAACCTCATTATGTGTCTTCCCAGAGCTTTGCAAGCCAGTATCAGCAGACTGTGCTTGCCTTGGAGCCACCTGAAAACTGAACAGCTGTTGTTATTTTGACATAGAAACTACCTAATCTATCAGTTTATATTTGGTACAGAAGTAACATGACTTCCAGTCAAGTTAGCATGCAGATGCAGTTTGATCTCATCTTGCAAAAGATGGTGCAGATGTAACCTTAAACAAAACATCCTAAGGCACAAATCATGGGAATCTAACTTACTCAAAAATCATAATCTCTTCTCATCACTGTTGACTTCCCACATTTTTTGACAGTTTCTTCCATCCTCTCTTTTTTAGGAGGCTTTGCCTAGTTACTCCAGAAGGGTGTTGAAATAAAAACAGATGACCTCGATCACCATAGATTAAAGAATACACCTTACCTTGTTCACAGAGAGCACCTATATAGCTTGGCAGACACAAGCAAGTAAAGGTATTGAGGCCATCTATACATGTGGCTCCGTTCCGGCATGGGTTAGACTGGCATTCATCAACATCTACAACATAAAGATAACAGTGTTTTTATAATCCACCCACCTCCTAGAAGGGAAATGTTCTTCAGCCTTAGTCATACTTATTACTAGGACCAGTTCAATTCAGAAGAATGAAGTATTGCAAAAGATCCAAGTGACCCATTTATTTGTACAATAACTGATTTCACTATGCACAACCTTCCTTTCTCTTCATCCACAAGCCAAGAAGCAGTTTCCTCAGGAAAGGTGACATTACTCATCCACAATTTTATAACCTGTGCTCTGGCTCTCTGGCTCCTGAGTTAATTTCTGAAACCTAGACCATCAATTCCTCATCATGTAGCTAAGAAGTGGTACTGTGTAGTGTGTAATATTTTCCCGTCCTGATGGAAAATTTAATTTGAGTGTGTGACCATGTCACAAAACATTCTCATCAAGTACTGGAGACCTCAGATAACTTCATGAATCTCAAATATTGGAAATCTCATCATATACCATCAAAAAAACTGCTAATTTCAGTTTGCAAAGCATCATACCCTGGCATCTTATTGGTTTGCATTTCTCATTTCGTCCTTGTCTAACCTTATCTAGATAAGGACAAAGCATCATAAAGACAATCTCACTAAATGACCAGTCAGATACTAACGTTCATAGTCATGCACAGCTGTACTGTTGAGCCTATGGCTCAAGAGTAAACAAATAACATGTCTCTCCCTGACTCCTCTGGCTGTTAAAATACCTTGTCTTCACCTTTTAGACTGGAGCACGAGTTCATTTAATATAATTACTTTGTGCATTTATTTGCACAAGTTATAAGCTAGTATGTCTCTTTATAAAGATCATATGGTGTTTTCTAACAAGTGGTGTTCCTCTGAAACAATCACAGCTTAAACTTCAATGCAGATTTTGCAAACATCTTAGTCTAAAGTGAATTGCTGGTAGCGATTGACAATTAAAATATAAGAGAGAAGTTAAATGTATCTACAAACCAATGAACAGTTATGCAATCCTAGGAATAATTGCTGCATCATGTGAAAGGCTTTTTTTATTTAAAAAAAATCTACTTCTGTTCAAATTTTATGCTAGGTCTTATTTGTTCCAGTTAATTGGAAAGCTCTCAAGTCAACATTTTATGCTTTATATCCAGACTACCCCTGCATCCAGGGCTAAAAATGTTGAGGTTTACTTTCTTAAGCACCACAGAACATATTTCTCTATGGCGACTGGCCATGGAGAGTCCCACTCCAATTCGTTAATAAACCACTAAGAGTTCTAGGGGACAGGAAGTGGCCAGATTAATCTTTTATAAATTAAAAAAATGAGAAAATTATTATTTCTAACATCTGGTTTGCAAGCAGGGGAAGCCACATTCCTTGACAAAGAAGAGTATTTCATAGAATCATAGAATTGTTAAGGTTGGAAGGGACCTTTCAGATCATCTAGCCCAACCATTAACCTAACCTGACAAAACCACATCTAAACCATATCCCCAAGTACCACGTCTACCCTTTTTTTAAACACCTCCAGGGATGGCGAATCCACCGCCTCCCTGGGCAGCCTATTCCAATGTTGGATAACCCTTTCAGTGAAAAAATTTTTCCTAATATGCAACCTAAACCTTGCCTGGCTTAACTTCAACCCATTACCTCTCGTCCTATTTAAGATGTAGCATCTAAAACTTGGTATCTACTAGCAACAACCCACTAGAACACTCATCAACATGAGCTAGAAAAGTGGAGAAAATCACTGGCTAATTGTTCTTTTAATCATATATTGTCTTGCAGAACACAAATAAAACCATAGTAATCCTGACAATTATACTGCACTGATATCAACCTTTGGGTGGGGTTGAGTTTTTTTCTCCCAAGCTACATATGATGAGTTCAACTCATTTTAGCTACGCTGCATGAGTCTTTTTTCTTTCAAATTTGGCAGGCAACTGTGTAACAGGCAAATCCATGGTATTTATCAGGGAATGAAACTTACGACTTTTCAAAAGCCTAAACCAGCTCTACACTAAACAGCCAAACTACCACCTTTATCATAGTTTGGCTTGCTGGTTGGAAGGAAAAGCTGGTTATTCTGAACTGTACTGGTGAGTTTCCTGAAACCCACAGTCATAGCAGGTAAACACAGATGTCACAGGCAGCTTGAAAAGGTCCTCAGCTGGAAGAGTTACCAAAATACTAATTTATAGCAAAGATGCATATGTTTATGATCATATTTAGAATGTCCTTGAAAAAATGTCACGCTGGCATTCAGCGCTTGGCTTCCCAATCACATTTGGGATAAGTTTATTTTACCACACTTTCAAATAATTACACAAAGGTCTTAACAACTATCCCAAATAGTGTTTATTTGGTTTTATTTGATGTATTTATGAATTTAATATTATGAATTCTAGTCCACTTACAATTCTCTTATGTTTGTGTGCATACACATCTGTGTACTTTATGGGGAGAGAGAAAAGGGTAAGTTGACCTCCTTCATTTTGTTGTTTTTTACTTAAGTAAGGCCTCACTGTAGAATTCTTCAACTGTCTATGTATTCCTCAACTTCAAAACACACCAGTTCTTCAGATTTCATGTATGAAAACTTTATGGTCTCACTTAATCAGCATCTAGATGGCATCAGCTTACCTAATTCACACTGCTCGCCGTTGAAACCTGGCAAACATGTACAGATGTAAAATGAACCACGCGGATAGCAGGTACCACCATTAAGGCAGGGATTGCTTTTGCATGGATCTTGGCCTGTTAAACAAGTAGAAAAAGAAAATGAACTCTGTAGTTTCAAGGAACTGGCATCTTTTTGATTTTTTGGAAGAAGAAATCTTTCTTCGTTTCTGCATTGATGTTGCAGGCTTTACTATAGTTACAGAAACCCTGTTATCATAATAGACTACTGAGAATAAAATAGTTTTGTAATATAGTAAAGCTCATTTTCAGGCATCACTATTTTCAACTTTAACAAAAAATGTGGCATTTACTATGAACCAGTATAAATAATTTTCAGAATTACATTTTTTCATAGCAATTTTTACTATATTTGGTAGTCATGATATTCTATTGAGGATTTAGTTTGCATGACATGACAATTAATTATAGCTGAAAAGAGTTAAACATATGCAAAATGAATGGAAAATGCTTTTTTTTTTTTTTTGAACAGGGTTAGTTTATGTAGAATGATTGGGTACACAGAACATACTGGCTGGCTGCTGTTGTTTCACTTTGTTACATTTAATCAGTCAATGCCCACCAAGTCTTTTCTCTTTGAAAGGATGTTTTCACACATGCATATTTCCCACCTGTCTTTCTTAAAAACACATTTCAAGAATATAAATCAAGGTACCAAATACATTCATAACTGAACTAAACATTAAGATAAAAGCTTACCTGCTGTGAAATCCTCAGTTGCTATGGGAGTTATCATTTAAATAGGTTTTTCTTGCAGAGCTTTATGCCTTCTAGTGATGTTTATGTCAACTGAGTTTAGATACCTAGGTATTTTCATTTGATTTAATGCCTGGGAGCAATCATTCACACAAATAAGTATGTACTAGATAACCACTTGTAAGTATTAACTTCTCAGAGTTAGAGGAAAAACATGAAGACAGTCCTTCTGGGACACAAGAAGAAAGACCTGGCTTTGAAAATTTACAAAACGGGTAACAGAGTTCTGTAACCTAAGTTACTTCAGAGACATGAGAAAAGTTTAGATTTTTGGTTACATTTTTCCAAAACAATCTGACTATGGTTTATGAAGTAAAAGATAAGTAACATCTATTTTACCCTTGCAAATTAGGTCTTCAAAGAAGTCTTTTTAAAGTACCAAGTTTCCTATCACTGGAAAGCACAGTTAAGACACACATTTAAAAATATCACAACAAACATATAAGACAGTGATCATATTTGGAAGTTACCTGGAATTTGCACTGCTGTGCCTTCAACTGAACCCACACTGGTGCCAATCAGGAAATCTGATCCATTAGTGACTTCCGGAAGGGAAAATGAAGAAGTTACAAGTTCAATAGTGTTTGGTTCCTCAGAGCTTATTGTTGACTGCTCATTTTGATATGGACTGTTTCCAGGGGCAGTGCTGTTTGTTGCAATGTTAGAAGAAATTGTTGTGATCTCCTCTCGACCAAACAAAGCTGATTGTGTTTCTTTGCTTCTATCCAAGGGTCGTGAAGATGAAGCTAGCATTGTAACTGCTTCCTCGTCAGGCTTAAGTACTTCACGTTCAATACCATTGCGTGATTCTGAAACAGGTGTGGAAAAAAGCCATGGGATCTCTCTCTCAGTACTCCTGTCATCTTCTTGATGTGGGTTGTTCACTCTCCCTGACGAAGCTTCAACTTCTATTGTGCTAACTTTTGGAACATCTGTGCTTACTCTTTCTCCAAAATTCAGAAAAGCAGTAGGCAATACATGTATTGATGGAGAATCTCCAGAAACAGTAGCTTCTTCCTCGGCAGCCAAATCAGTTACAGAGTCTTCTGTCTCCTCTGTCCTGTCTGTTACAAGTCTATTAAAGTGAGGAGTACTTTCAGTAGTTGTGCTTTCTGAAACAGGCTTGGGAGAAAACTCTAGCAGAGAAGACTCCGTTCTGTCAAGAAGGTCTGTAGTGGGTGGTTTATATGTTGCCGCAATATCAGAACTAACCTCTTTGAAGGTTCCTTCCGATGAACGATTGGACTGATCTGAATCCTTTGATGATGATGTACTTGGAATGATTACCTCAGGGTACTCAGATACTCCATTAACTAACTGAACCGTTACTGAGGATTTAGGAGTAGAATAGAAGCTCACTGAATCTGTTTCTTCATACTCTGCTGATGCTGATTTTGTGTTTGTGTACACAGTAGGATGCTTTTCTTCATTCTTGCTAGATGATACAGCTGTCAGGTGGGATGTACGCTGTGTGGTGACCATACTTACATCAAGTGTGTCAGTTGTCAAAGCCTTTTCTGTCTCAGTAGCTAAAACTGGTGAAAAAGAAGGACTCACAGGCTGCTTATCATCCAGTTCTTCTTGGCCCATACCAGAAAAGCCAGAGACGGGGATTGTTTCACTTTGATCTGCTATTACTCGGTTGTTTGCTGAAGTATTCAGCTCATAGGTGTCTTCTGCTGTACTTGATACAGTATGTATGGACTCATGAGGTACATTAGGGCTTGCCAATGATGGTACTGTAGGAAGGAAAATGCCCAGCTCAGAGAGCTCAGTAGTGATGAGGGTTTCTGTTGCAAACTTCATGGCATTCCCTGAACCCAAATCTTTGTCATCTGATTTTGGTCTATGCTCAGCTGTTACTGATTCACTACTTGGCTGACTGGAAGTAGTCAAAGACAGACTATCACCAGATCCAAGTGTCTTCTCTTTGGTTATGGAAAAATTAGGTGTTGAATAGTATTTCTCCCCCTCAGCTGTCATGCTATCATCACCACCATATGTTGATTGTATCACAGGATTTGGCATTGTTTGCACACTTATTATATCTTCAGGCATTGATTTTGAGTGATCCATGTCTATAATAGTTGTTTCTTCTGATGGGATTTGAAGTCGTTCTTCAATTAGTGTAATATCACCGTAAACAGAAACATTCAGTATAATGCTTCTTTTATCGTCAATCATGGGAATAATTTTCTCGTATATCCCCGTATCACTTGTTAGTTCTTCTGATGTAGCTGTCTTTGGTTGAACAGCAGATGGATTTGCCGCAATCTCTTTTTCTTCCGTAAAAAGGGATGCTAGTCCTGTGATCACAGTCTGTGATCTATCTGTCGGTGCCTCTGTTGTCATAACTTCAGAATAAACTTCCCCAGGAACACTAGCTGAAGCATTTAGTTCCACTTTTGACACAGGGGGTATTGACAAATGAGTAAACATATCAGGAGAAGATGAATCCAAAACACCAATCCAGCCAGATCCTTCTCCAGAGCTTTCAGGTAATACACCGCCTGGTAATTTTGTTGTTGTTACAAGTGGTTCTTCCGTTTCAAGATTAGGAGTTCCACTCAGTGTTACAGAAACAGGAGTTACGCCATCTTTAATCAGCAAATGTGAAGTTTCCTCTTGAGAAAGAGATTTAGAAGTAGTTATTGTTCTATGTGTTTCATTTTCTCCTCTCCTGTAGCTAGTTTCCTTATTAAGAGGTTCTTCAATTGCAACAAAATAAGGCGTCATCTCTTTAGCCTCATTAGAGTTGAAGCTCTTGGAACTCTCTTCTGCTAAAGCTGGGGAACTGGTGATCCCTGAGCTGGGGAACTGGTCTTCTGTTTCTGACAGCAGCTCAGTTGCAGCACTTGCAACTTCTTCATTAACTTCAGCATTTGACTGAGTGCTTCCTCCTTCAAAGTCTTGTGTCTTGCCAGTTGAAAGGCTGGGTCCTATAT
This sequence comes from Himantopus leucocephalus, assembly GCA_003993805.1. Classification (NCBI taxonomy): domain Eukaryota; kingdom Metazoa; phylum Chordata; class Aves; order Charadriiformes; family Recurvirostridae; genus Himantopus; species Himantopus leucocephalus. The sequence continues at coordinate 55,944,788 of RSEF01000031.1, forward strand.
TTGCAGGAACAGAAGTCTGAGGACTTGAAGTGCTCATGATTTCTTTGACAGTGAATGGCACTACAGAAGGAATAACAGCAAGGTCGTCTCCTGATCCTTGTCCTGAAAATAATGGATCACTGATGAGCTCATTAATTGTTAGCTTTTCTTCTTTAGTTGTCAGGAGTGATCTGGGAATATCTTTCGTAGGGAAAATATTTCGTACCAACTCCTCCTTTTGCTCTATATCTGTAACTGGAGAGCTTATGTATTTCCTTTCAATCTTTACAGATTCAGTTACTCTGTCGTCATTAAATGGCAAAAGTATTTTTTTAACAGAATCAGTTTCTAATACCTTTTCTTCTGAATATGGACTGGTAGTCAGAACATTTAGGAATCCCAGATGTTCATAGTTAGCCTGTGTACTTTTAAAGAATGGGTCTGTTGTTGTTTCTTCAGAAGATTCTATAGCTTTTGGTGAAGTTTCCGTTGGCCTGTCTTCCCCAGAATGTGTATCTTCCACCAAAGGAAGATTCGTAGTCATGACTCTCACTGTCAGTTCATCAATTGTTTTCTCTTCCATTCTTATGTCAGTTACAGTTCCCATTGTGGTTACTTCATGTTCAGTACTTGTGACTAGTTCAGCAGGTTCGATAGTGGAGGCATGATCCACAGATGGTGTGCTGGCAACTTCTTTGTCATACTTCTCTCGTGTTTCTGGTATCGCAGTGGGTGAAACGGCTGTTTTTTCAAATGATTCAGTGAGTGTGTCTGCTTCTCCAGATCCCTGATCAATAAAAGCAAAATGACTTCCAAGTATTTCTTCAGTAGGTCCATTAGACATTAGTTTTGTGGTGCTGCTGTCACCTTTGAATTCTTCTCCAGAGCCATGCTCAATCAGGAGAATCTTGCCTAATGAAACAGTTGAAGAACTAACTTTTGCATTTTTGCTTTCTGTTGATTCAGCTACCGCTTTTATACTGCCAGTACCATGTGTTACCACAATTTCATGAGGGCTGTTACTAAGCACTGATTCTGTTGATGCTGTGACCTCACCTGTTTCTATATCTTCAGTTTTAACTCCTGGTGCAACATGAGATATTATCTCTTTTCCAGTACCAGGACTAGATTTTACTTCAGAAAGAGCTGTGTAAGGTGGTTCTGTTTCTTGGTTTTGTTCTCCTGGGTTTCCCGTACTAAACACGTTCTGCGACATCTGACTTGCTACTCCAGACTCCTTTGTCAAGCTGTCTGACCCAGTGCTTGAAACTGGTACTACCGATTCATCTGTTCTTGCATGTTCTTCATATTCTGTTGTTGCATTCTTCAATGAAGCATCATCTATGCTGTAAACTTTTCCTTCATGTTTTTCTGTTTGTGTTTCAGTGACAGGCTTTAATGGAACTGAATTCAAAGTAGCAGACTCAATGACATCTATGTCTCCAGAACCTGGATCAATAAACGGGGAGTCAGTACTTACCACTTTTCTTGTGGGACCCCCTGAAAATATGTCTGCTGGTTCTTCTGCTGATCCTTCATTTATAAAAAGCTTCTTCTCTCTCAAGAGAGGAATGGTGGTGACCTTTTTGATTTCAGAACTTATGGTACCTGTTACTGGTACTGTTTCTCTGAGCAGGGTGGGCTCCTGACTTACAGTTCTGATTTCACTAGTGGTGCTTCCAAGTTCGTTCAACTCCAAATTTCCCTCTGCAGTAGTAGCTGAATTTTCTTGACTCGAATAAACAGTGCTCTGTATTTCTTTTTCATCTTCAATTTTCTTTTCAGTTACAAGAGAGCTGGCAATTACTTCTTCTGTAATAAACTCAGGCACAGAATTGGTGGCCACAGTTACTTCAGAACTTTGATCAAAAGCAGAATAAAGAGTGCTTATTCCTCTGGGCAAAGCAGAGGTGATTCCCAAAGCCGTTACAGAAATTTCTGTTGGCAGTACTGTGACAGAGCCCAAAGAAATATCTTGCAATGAAAGTGTTTCTGTTACTGCTGTTTCCGTTGTCATGGCTGAAGTTATAGTAATGTCCTCTTCTACATCTCCAGAGCCTTCTAGAACTATCAAAGAAGCAGCACTCACCTCAGGCTTTGCTGTATGACTACTTTCCAGAAGGCTTTCAACAGGGAAATCTGCATTAAGTTTAATAGTTGACTTATAAAGATCTCCTGGAGCAGGGGTCACCTCTTCTGGAATAAGGTCTTTCACACCTATGCCTACTGTAGCAGTATTAAAAACTGCATCCAGAGAAGCAGTTACAGCAGCACTTTCCACAGTAAACGCATCAGGAGTAGAAGTTATACCAGAATTTTTTTCATCAACTTCCTTTCTTGTCATTGTCACAATTTCTGAGAAGACAGAACTAGATAAATCCGATTCAGTGGAACCATCTCCAGAAGATTCGCTAGTAATCAAAAGCAAGTTTTTTGTATCCTTAGTAGAACTCTCCTCAGTTCCATGCCATGTTACAGTCCCTTTATTTTTTTGCAGAGACTGATCATATGAAGAAGTAATGGCTATTGATTTATCTGTTTTGGCAACTTCTGACTCACCACTATAAACAGGTTCTAACATTGCAACATCTGCTGTCGGTTGTGTAACTTCAAACGCCCCTATTACTTCTCCAGCTTTGCTGGGTTGCATAGTACCAGAAGCTTCAGCTTCAGGTATTATAAATGTGTTTGTTTCATTGATTTGAGAAAAGGTCACATTTTTTGAATGTGCAACACTTTCAATTTGATCACTTCTCGCTTCCTCAGCTTTTGTGCTCTTAGGTGCACTAGTAACTTGCTGCTTTCCATTGATGAACTGCAAAGCTGGAGGAGTTGTAACATCAGTAGTATTTTCACAGTCTTCTTCTTCTTCTTCAAACTCTATAATGTTTGGAAAGAAAGGATCCAATATTATATATTCAGATGAATCCTGCACAGAGTCTGAAGTACAGGGTTCAGTCTGAGCTGATTCTGCATCAATGTGGGGTTCATCTATTGCATGAGGAAGCATATGGCGACTGAACAGATCCAAAAATTCATTCACCGGATGATCTGCAAAAAAAAGAGAGCTTTTCATAATCCCTAAGTGACAGCGATGGTTGCGCATTATAGTAGATACATGAAGTACAAGCAATCCATTGGAGAAAAAAAAAACGGCAAAAAACCCCCAAAATGAAACATAGTAAATTCAGTCTGTTCTTCTATGGCAAATGGCAAATTCAAGTCTGTTTTACAAATAACATGTAATAATGTGCCCTGAATCTGAGGTTTTGATCTAATTGTTAAACAACTTGAGAAAAATGAAGAGCCATGCCACCCTTACAAAAAATAAATTACCTTCAGCATTGTGTATTTCCACTGAAATATTCAGTTCGTACAGCTCAGCATTCCCAGAGCAACAAAAAAAGGTTGTTTTTAACCTCATTTCTGCCTGGCTATTCTGTATTGCCCCAGTGAAGCCTGGCATTTATTTTGTGCTATGACAGCTCTATCAGATGACTACAGAACTGAAACTCCTTCTCTCTCCCTCACCTGTGCTTGTTGGGAGTTGTTTTATTTAACGCTTGTAAAGAGAGATTTTCTCCCTGTTCCTTCCTCCAGTAGGCTAGAAATATTTACAGAGGCTGACCTATGCCACAGAAAAATATAGCTTCTGCAGCCATTTTTTTGAGTCTTCCCAGTTCTCCTTTTCAAGCAGAAAAGCAAGAATTTAGTTATTTGTCCCAGATGTGTAATATGACATGGAAAAGCATGTCTACACCTGACTAATAAAGTCACTGTAAGAATCCACAAATTTTAGCAAACAGCAATTCTAGTCATTATACTGAGGAATCATATTTTCATAAAAGTTGAAGCTCTAATCAACACAGAATCGTATACCTTCTTTTCAAAATCATGAATGCACAAATACATAGGAATTCAATAACTGAAAGGGGAATGGCAAGTTAAAGCTTCTAGGGAGCTCTGAGAGTTTCTGATTCTCAGTGAAGTCCCTATAAAATAACTGCACCAACATACAGAACTAGAGAACTACGTACAGAAATGTGGATGGACAAGAAAGACGGCCTGTACTGTGTGCACAGCTTAAAAAGGAATATGTATAAATAGCCTGGTATATAGACTAATGTGGCATAAGGATTAATTATGACTTCATACACAGCTGTTAGGATCGTGCGCACAAAGCACGTAGCATGCTTTTGCACAGAACTGTACATAAAAAAATAACTATAAAGCCTGGATGGGACTGGATAGGCTGTAATTTGTAGGAGGGTACCATGAGTAACAAGTTCTGACCAGTGTATTATTTTTGTAGCAGTGCACACCTGGGAGTCCCTCAAATTACTAGCTCACGCTAAATCATTTATGGTAGGTAATAAATTTAATGAACAACATCTGTTCCAAATTCACCTAGAAGACATATACAAATTCTTACATACACAAAGATCTCTATCAGACCTTACTTTTACTTTGTTAGCTTTTTCAAGATCTCACATGCCACAGAGTTCCACATAAAAGAACCATAGTTAAAGGTATGAGATTCCAATAATAAACTTTCAGGAGGCTCTTTCATTAAATACTAAGCATTTCTGTTTTGTTATTTATCCAAGAAAAAAATAACCAGCTTTTAAGAAAATAGTGAAGAATCCAATTGAATTATTTTTTTTATTAGAATTTATTCTCCTTTCTAAAGTTTGACCATTCAGTGTTAACAAGCAAGTTGCCAATGCTCATGGTTAACAGCTATGAAAAATTCTCTTAAACCTCAGAGATGGCCAATAATCTACAAAAAAAGTGTAGCTTATATAACATATAACCTTGTTCGCTAAGAATAAGCAGGACACTAGGATGAAAACGTAAGAGCCAGCATAAAATATGAGTACAGGAGGGAAAAGTCTTATCTGTTGAACTGGTTTGTTAGACCCTTAGGACAGACACACGAGCACTTGCAGTAGATTTAGACTGGCTAGATGCAGCTGACATATGTTGCCCCTACTTATGTCCACATCCATTTCAGCTGCAGGTAAAGACATACAGACCTGAGACTATTAATAAGAGACAAAATGAGGACTTTAAAGGAAAGCAGTTTGGCTTCTAAATATGTTTATCAATAGTGTGCACATTATCATGGCAAACAAGCCAAAAGGAGCACTTGCTCAGAGAGGCGCTTTGTTACTCTGGCTCCAAGAAAAAGAAAGTAAAAACAAGTAGCTAAAAACTAGTAAAACCAAGGGCTGTCAGTTCAGCCTGCCAATCCAAACAAGTCCTAAAGGAGATTTATCAGTAAAGACTCTTATTGAGGAAAGTGATGAGGTATGCACTGAAATAGAGATGGAATAGATAGGTGGATGAGTGTATATGCAGCCTAGAGTGATTCTTAATCCATTTAATATGTCTAGATGTCTTAAATTACTTCCATGGAATAGGCATCTATCTCAGTAACAGTCAACTATGTGTAAGAAATGGAAATTCCCCTGGCTACAGGGTGGATTTTAGCCACAAGAGGACTTGACTGCAGCTACACATAACCACAGAGCGACTGATTGAGGTGGCATTAATTTCCATTGCAACCCTTCTAATGTCAATTGGTTCTAAACCCACATTAATTCTTCCCTGGATCAGACATAAAAGTTGCCTCTATGTTACCAAGAATTTTTTCTTGAGAAGACTTTTAATAATCTACAAAGAACACTAAAGGGCTTTTCCAAGATAATTTTTGAGTGGATGGTCAGTAAAAAGCATTTTCTCTTTAAAAAAAATTCAGATAAGCAGCCAAAGAAAAACTCATAGAGAATTAAATAGAAAACAGATTCTGACGTTTTCCAAACTTTCAGAAACCAAAATATTTAATTCAGAAGACTTATGGATTTAGCATAGTTTGGTGAAGTCTCATTCAAAATGGGACTGTTAACATCTAATCTGGCATCCTGCAGATAACAGAATTACACCTCTAGATTCCTGCAATTTGCCCATTTATTGCTTCAGAGCAACTTGCGGAGCTGTTTGTGAGAAGTAATAGAGTTCATTTTTTGTAGAAGGACTGGAGGTCTGATAAACCCATGAAATCCACAGAAAGAGTCACAAAATGTTCTGTGGACTTTGAATAAGGCCCTATATTTTGATTAGAATAAAGTTAAAAAGAAAAAAAAATGTAAAAAAAAGACCAAAACTATTTTGGACTGTTTGTTTCAAAACTGTGTGTTTCGTTGCATAATGTGACACTATCACAAACTCCATAACGTTCACTACCAAGGACCTATACGCACAAGACAGGTTAGCATGGAAAAAACAAAATAGTTTTCTTTAGTCAAATTTCTTCCTGCACTTGATATCCAGAAAATTTTGGTTTTGGCTTCAACAGAATTATATCAGGGTGAATTTAGACAATAGTATGACTAAAATATCATTAAATTATTGTATATACATGTTTTTATATCAAATTTCTGCAGATGTAACATTCGGTGAGTGTGAAAAAGGTGATGCGGTAACTTGCAATGAAAGGAAAAAGTGTTTGGCTCAGAGAGAAACACAATAAACAATTTAATTCTAGAAAAATATTGAGAATATCTGGGCTTTTTCCCCCATGTGCATAGTTCTTAACTATTCTGTTTTCCATGTTAAGTGACCTTGTTTCTTCCCGACAGATAGGTACTGTGCATTTATTTTTATATGCCTCCTCTTCTTTACAACAGTTGGTCCTGCACAACAACATAGTCATCTCCTCCTGCAGCAGTCTCCCATCACACACGTGATGATAAACTTGTACTCCCTGGCAACAGCCATAAACGTCACCTGCAGCTGATCGGATGCTCTGAGACCAAGGTCAGAGCTGTCTGGAACTAGGACTGGGGACAAGGAAAATACCTAATAACTAGCAGTTAGCGCAATGGTTGAGTTCATCAGGGAAGATCAGACCATCAGCTTAGGTAGGCTGTTAAATCACAAGTCAAGTCAGATGTCTCAGGCTTCACAACAGCTATTGATTAGATCCTTACTCGTTCAAAAAGAAGTTATTCTGAGAAAGTAATTGCAGGAACAGATTGTAAAAATATGCTATGAAAAGCACAGTGATGGCTATGAGGACCAAACGAACGTGCATGAATCATCATCTTCCTTATTTTTGTACATTCACGGAATTTGCTGCAGACTGAAGCTGCTATGAAAAGTGGATCCGAACAGACAATATACAGAATAATTCAGTAAAAACGCACATTCTGTTTCATTAAGACTCTCTGAATAACCTAAACAAATGATTTTAACTTGTTATCTCAAAATCCCTGCACATTTGTGGGACACTCCTGGCAGGTTGTCAAAGATGACCTACCAAGAGAGAGCCTACAGTCAGCAGACTTAAATTCAGCCAACAGGTGTCTCCACTTCATCTGGAAAATATTTAGGAGTCCTCAAAGTAGAAGAGGTTCAAATGGTTTATTTAAACTCTCTGGAAGTCCAGTGAAGACTCATATCTGGGCTTGGGAGAGGATCTAGCATGAGGAAAGACTTAAACAGCTTTATGTCATATATTGACTCCCCTGAACCTCAGCTCTGCCAGGGACCAGATTTGCAGTCTGGGTGGATTCAAACAGTTTTATGACTACGGCTTGCTGAAACTCTTCCAGTGAAACAAAACTCAACCCATTCCACAGGAATGTGTCAGTCTCATTGAATATATTTTGTTTTAAAGGCATACTGAAGAAGTAAAGAAGCGATCTAGCAAGATGGCCCCCTATACAAAAAAAAAAAAAAGATTTTAATTTTTTTTGTTGTTTCAAAACCTTTGTATTTAGTTTTTTCCCCCTTAAAGTATTACATTTAAATTGGAACAGAAAGCTTCAATTTTACAGAAAGAAAAGATTCTGATAACATCTTTTGGGCCATTTTATTTCATAGAACAGGGATTTTTTTAATTGTTCTTTTCATCTCATTTCAAAAGAAATAAGATTTTGAAATACAGACATTTCCTGCTGAAAGAAAATTCCTAGTGTCAGCCTTCGGTGCATGTAATTCCTCTAACTTGTGCCATCTTGTAATATCATTAACCTACCTAAGCACGGTCAAAGTGCAACAGTGCTTCAGGCATACCCCATCTACCCCGTCAGGAAAAGGTGGGAATACTGCCAAGGAGCTGGTGTAAGGTGTTAAAGAAACATGGCTACTATTACACACACCTAAGTAAAAAAGAGCAAAGAAAGGTCCAGAAATAATTAAAATTTTGATTATTTTAATCCTTCTACCTGACAGTAACATGACTAGTATGTATGATGAGGTCTAGTAAAATCCAGTTCTTGATTACTGTTCGGGCTAAATAAACAAAAGGTTTTATTTAGTTCACTTAAAAATGTTCCCCAGCTGGATATACATTTCCAAAAGTTTTGTTAACTTTGGCTCCCTTTAGAAATGCTTAAGGATGTAGGGCATGTTTCAATAGGTTTCTTTTTTTTTTACCTTCAAATTTTATCAAAATTTATGTTTTGTTCTCCCTCTGACAGTCAAAAGAGAAGTTTGCATTTTTTCAAATCTCATCAGCAGTAAAAATAAAAAATAAAATCATATATAAATTGACCTTGAATAAAAATCCCAACTACTCAAATAATTTTCTGGAAGAAAATATTTGAAAAGAATAATTTTTGCACAGCTGGCTGGGTAGGAGTTGAAAGTAATTCAAGGTGGGTGGTCAGTCTTGCCTACTCAAATTCACTTATCCAGTCTGCTTTACCTTATTTGGGTGTCTCTGCTTCCATGCAAAGCACACCCTGTTGAAGACCTGAGTATCAATTGCTGGCATGTTCCTAAACTGCAGCCTTTTTACAGCTATACCATTCCCCCAAGGTCCTTCTTGACAGAGTTGTTGGCTATGACCAGAAACACCTGCGGAAAGTGGATGTCGCTTATGCGGACATCTGTTTTGCACAGGGCTCTGGCCTGCATGGCTGTGCTTAAACACCCCTGCCAAATTTTAAAGTAATAGACAGGATGATGCAAAAACCATGTCAGAAATAAAGGAACCATTTTATTATAAAAGCGTATCATGAAGCCTTCTGGCAATCTCTGGCGTTTCCTTCAGCCTCATTGCTTCCTGCGTTCTCCCCCTGATGCAGCGGTAAACTTGTTAAGAAAAAACAGATTGAGTAAAATGTCAAGTTGTTAAGAATGGCAGCCGTGCAGTGTCGAGTCTAAGCCCCAGTAAGTGCAGGATACTGTTCCCTGGATAATGGCTGAATATTTGTCATAAAATATTCTAAGGGCAACTCTTCCCACTTCCTCTCTACTCCAATATGTCATTAACAAAATGACACTCCAGCCAGTAGTGTCTCCTCCTGAGCAGTCCCTGACACAAGCACCCTTCCAATGACAACATTTTACTTACTGCCTACGGAGAAGACAATTTTGAAACTCTGCAGGGCTAAACAACACAAAACCAAACAACAGACAACTAATAAATCATTTTCTCCAGCTGAAATCCTAAACAAAGCAAAAATTCAGACTGTGCAATCACACGGTATCTGAATTAGTTGGTCTGTCTGGACAGAAAAGTTCAACTCCACGGGACAACTCATCAGGTCAGGTGGTAAACAGAAGAGCTGGCTGGGAAGGAAAGCAACTGCTCACCAAAATGACTTCAGCCTTGATCTCATGTGTGGTCTTCCATGATTGACGTGGTAACAGTGAGATATCCGTGGGTCTTGCCCTTTCCTAGCCCACTTCACCGTCATCCCTTGGTTATGCCGCGTAACACCAGGGCAACCTCAAATACTTCTACCACTACACAGATGGAACAAGAAGGAACCAGTTCTGGCCCTACTAACATGGGAAGAGAGTGTCCCCTCCCAGAAGAACCAAAAAGGACTTATCACAACAAAAATTTGGGGCAAAAGTCAAAATACTGCAGTTACAACGCCAAAGAAGATATCCACCATTTGACAGCTCTGATGTGAAATGGCCTGTAATGAATATTCCTTCCCCTGCCCTTCTCTCCAGTAATGTCAACAATATTTGTCTTTAGGAGCAAACTTACAGTACACTCCTTAAGGTGCCAGTTCTGGAAAATATTAGGTTGATATCATGCTAATGTAGGAGTAATAAAGGTTGGTTTACATAGTAAGTAGGTGCTAAATTTTACTTTCTTAAGCGAAGTCATGCGTCTCAAAGGAAGAATTTTATGGGGCAAAAAATAAAACCAGAAAATATTCTGATGTTCAAGCTCTAAGACAGACAGCAGTGTTTATATATGTGGCTATATAGGAAAAGTAAGAAAAAGAGGGAGGGAGGGAGGAAGGAAGGAAGGAAGGGAAAGAAGGGAAAGAAGGGAAAGAAAAAAACCCAAACATTTTCAGGAGGATCGTCCCTGTGCAAAACAGCTATGGTGATGATTACCCCACCTGATCTACCCCACAATGCTCTTTTTACAGATACTCGGAGAAGATTACATATCTGTACTGTCACTTATCATTATGCTTTTCTGACATTTTATCCTCTACAATTTTCCAAGCATCTTTCAAGTACCTCATAAGTACACCTTTAATTTAATGTCTGCATAAGCCCACAGGTCATGCAGCCAGCACTCAAAATCACAGCTGATTAGATGCACTGTTTGGCTGCAGTCCCTGCTCCTTTTGGGGAGATATTTAGTGGCAACATACACTCAGTCTCTCATGGCAAATCTTTTTTTAGGCTTCAGTTTTCTTCATTGAAATATGACCAAAGCTTTGCTGGATAGTCCATCGCGGGGCAAATCACCCTTGTCCTAGACCCATCTGCTTGTGCAAAATTACTTGGGTTAGTTACTACAGCACTAGCAGTAGTAACTCAAATTACTAGAGTATCTTCACAATATCGTAAATGCAAGTATTTGTTTTAGAATATATACAATTAGAGTGATTATGTTCATAAATATTGACATACATGGCACATGCATTTTTGCACATAGTTCTGAGACTTGTGCTTTGCAAATATTATTCAGAAGACACAGAGAGGGTTCTGTAATTGCAATTTTAATGGAGTATTCTTAGCATTATCCCTTGACTTGTGGAAATAAAAAAAGCTGGAAAAGTTTGAAATTTAGCTATTGGGGTCAATCAACACGATCACTTTGGGTGTATAACATCCAAAGCAGTTGAGGGATAAATGGGATTCTCAGTTAAACCAATGTAAGGTTGTGAAAACCCCACTGCTGCAGACAGAATGATACAAATGCGACTCTTTTTCAGACAGAATTTTAGGAGAAGGAGTGCAGTACCATGTCCTTCATAGCCTTTCAAAAATTAAGTACTAAACAGTATTTTGATACATAATTTCTACCTGTATTAAATTTTGGGGTGCCTTTGATCCTCACACTTTCCTGAACTCTGCAGAGACATGTGAACAGCAGATGAAACAGAAAGAAGAGCAGAGCAGAAAAGGAAGCCTGATGCAGTAATTACTGTAGAATAAGCTTATAACTGGAGAAGATTTATCCGAGAGCAAGCTGCAGTATACCTGTAAATATTTAACCATTTCTTCGCTCAAAGCTGGGAAAAGAACATATAATGTATACAGAGCATGAGCTTCTTTTTAACCATATATATATATATATACAAATGCAAAATGGTTTCATTTTTTCTTTTAAAAGCAGAACTTTTTCCATCTATAAATTTTTTCTTGGCAAAAATGAAACATTTGTTTTGGAAAAATATTAGTTTGTTTTTAGAAATGGTTTTTTAAAGGGACAATTTGTTGGACAAAAGTTGAGAACAAAAGTTTTCAACCAGCTAAATATAGATGCCTAGCTGTGGTAAGCTTGGTGCAGCACTAAAAAAATGGCAAAGGGAGACAGATTTTTTACTATAAATCTGTTAGCACAAACTCCATCCTATACTGACATGGGTATATGGCTACTGACTCAGAATTAGCTCACACCTGACTGGCTCTGAGTGTGGGCAGAATAAACTGAAAAAAAGCATATAGCCGAAGAAAAGAAATTATTCCATCAAGGTAAGAACAAATAAATGCTTGAGTAACATTGTAATACTGTATTTTATAATACAGTAATTTATATATACTGTAGTTTATAATACATTTATAAATATGTACTGTATATACTGTACATATTTATAACTGTAATTATAATACTGTAAATAATATACTGTAATTTATAATAACATACTGTAATTTATAATACAGTTTGATTGATTTTCATAATGTTCCTACTTCATGTAGGGTAGAGCATACAACTAGCTTATGCCTTCTTAGGTCATCTGGTAGTCCTGGCAACTCAGTACCGTGCTAAACTGCTATCCATTACAGCCACTGCCATGCTCAGCAGTGTTTCTCACTTGGCAATGCTGGACTCCTACATCCAACCCCCACAAACAGCAAAAACAAACATCAGTGTCTGCATTAACTATTGCATTTTAGTAATTTCCAAACTGTGATGAGTTTGACATTAGTGTCCTTCTCCCTGATGGCATGAAATCAACCAAATTTAGTTGTTTTTCAGTTGATTAGTTCAACAAATTCTGTGGGAAATTACACTAACTTTGGTTTCTTCAAACATGAAAAGGAGTACCTGCACGAAGGCAACAGACATTGTGACCACTGAAAAGCTTTTTCCAGGTTCACTCACCATTACAAACCCATTATCACTATCTGGTTTCACCAGAGGATATATCCTGTGGTCTTTATCCTCACCTGTCAGTTGGACCAAGTGTACACAGCATTTCCAAAGCACTCAAGAATTTTCCTTGTAATATTTAATATTTCACTAAACATGTCACTGAAAACTCACTACAGCCTGATTAGTAAATACATGAGTAACCCAAGAATCATTTCACTCATCACTTCCAAGAAAGGAAAAAAAATAGTTTAGACAAAATCCCACAATAAAATCTTATTAAAAAGTCCTGATGCTACTCTATGTACATATAGGTATATTCTTTGCTTTCATTTTGGAAAAAAAAATTACATCAAATACTTGAAAATTCCTTTCCTAATGCCAAAAACTTCCTACTGAAACTGGAACTCTTGCTTGATGAGGTACTACATGAAAAATCCAAGATTATTGTTAAAAAAGTTAAAAATTAATGTTTCTTATGCACTCTAAGCTAACTCTAAGCTGGGTAACAAAAAAGTAATGAAGTGCAGCAGAGGTAATACCAAAGCAGGCACAGACCGCTGGAAGATGAGATTGCTCCTAATCAGGAACAAAATTCCAACTGCATTTTTCCTCCTCGGGGATTTCAGCCCTAAGCATTAATGAAGAAAAATTTCTAGATAATTTTTTATATTGAGTTCTCATCATTTAAGCAAATATAGTAATATGAGACTGGTCAGGCAAGTCCTAATACAATTCACTGAGCGGCTTTTTAAAAAATGTGAATTACTCCACGGTAGAAGATAGATAACTTTCGCTCCATGTCCCCAAAGGCGACACGAAATATGCAGCAGACTCTCTGAACACATCCTGACTTGTGCCAGCAAATAATTCACAAGTATCCTGAAAGACACCAGCAGGTATTATGTGTGTTATTGATCAAATTGATAATCTAAACACTTCCAAAAAGAGGGAGATAGAAAAAGACTGGCTGGATTGTCAAGGATTAATTCAATCATTAAATCGAAAATGTGCAAGAGCAACTATAAAAAAGACCACTGGAATCTACATACTCAAAGAATAGCCAACAAATATTTTTAAAATGCTATTATCAGACTAATTATCAAGTGACCCATCTTAAAGGAATGACTTTCTGTTAAGATCTTTAGCCTTTGACCCACTTATAAAAATACCTTTTTTACATTTCCAGGATCACATCCTGTATTCACTCAGAGTTTCACTGTATCCAATGAATCATTTCATGCAAAGTAAAATGGTATAGATAATATTTTCTGAAAGAGGCAAAAGAGATTATATCCTCACCACAAGTACTAAGATTTGTTACAATCTGGACACATTCAGTAAACTTCGGAACAGAAGACCACTTTCATCAAAAAAATTAGTCCATACTGTGTTTCCATGTAAAAGACAGCTCATCTTTTCTGCAATAGGATTTCTGAAGACATTCTCCACGTGTAAACAAGACTTCTAAACGGATTCCTCTCCTTCACAACAGAAGTATGAAAAACTACATTGTACCTATAAATAAAATTCCTTCATTTCTCTCATGAATAAACAAAGACCTATAAGAAAGCTCGAGATGTGTAATCCCTATGTCTAGATCTGAGACGTTTCCTTGGAAACAATGCAAAAACAGCAGGGAATGTGTAGGCATCCTCTGAATAGTATTTAATGTGACCGCACTGTTCCCTGTATCTACGGAAGTCTATAAAGGAATGTGAAAAAAGAAATTACTGTTCTGTAATAAGTCTTCAGGAAGAGCCAGCACTAGTGGCCTAAAGACTACTTACTAATTCACAGTCTTAGCTTCTTGTGAAACTTTCTAAGTATCAGGTTTTAGCTTTGTTGGACACGAGGTTGTTTTTTTTTCCTTTTCCTTTGTTTTGGAAAAAGGAGCAGTGTACAAAAAGCTTGCATTTATTACAACTACTTGCTTATTAGGGCTTGCTTTCATACAGGTCATCACTGCTGTTGTGTTTTAAATATGATTTGTATGTGATGGTGTCAAACCTATTTTTAAAAGCCCTCCACAGCACCAGTACCATGTGAGTGTTCAAATATAGAAAAATTCTAATTGGTTTAACCAAGCAAGAGGCCTATCAGTTTGGGTTAAATATGTTCATTTAAGTCCCTCTCACACAAATTTGTTTTGAAGAAAAAATCACCTAATTATAGAACAAACTAGAAGCTGTAAATGTTATGAAGACATTCTGATACCTACCATCCCCACATCCCCACAACAATTCTGCTCTCAATCACCTCATTGGAATTACTATGGTGTAATTACACTGGGGAAGATGATATCAGAATCTGGCCACGTTACTTAGCATTTAACACTTCAGTAACTCTAGACAAAATGAGAACTTGGCTGTCTCTATGCCAGGCTTTATGAATAACACAGAGAGTTTGGTCATTCAGGGTATGAAAATGACTTGAGTAGCTATCGGACGTTAACAAACCTGTTTCATTTGGAAATGTGTTTCAAAACCACTGGGTGTTTTTCTTTCTTAGCTGAACACACAAGTCCAGGGCTCAAAAGAAAACACCACCGAGAAGGACCGCATTACTAATTCAAGCACTGAAATAAGACCATGTCCATCGACTGCAGTGTGCTCGGGGCAGCAGGGAACATGGTCTTTCTCCAGCGTTGATGAGGAGCAGCAGCTGCCATAGTCTTTATGTCAGCTGGAACGTTACAGTTAATAAGGAGACAAGCCTAGCCCTCCATTAAATAAATAGGAGATTTTGCATTAAATAAGATGGGAAGTTGGTTCAGCCCACGTGAGGCCACTTTTACTATTGCTCCAACATCCCACCAGAAATTAATTCAGGTAAGCCTAGTTGCACAATACCAAACCGCAACAACGGTGGCCACAGAACACCACATCCAAATGCATACAAGTCAAAATGGACTTGCAAATTACATGTGGCTTTTCTCACAGCAATGTTTAGGTAAATTTGGAACACCTCTTAAATGCATGACGGTGATATCAAGAATTAAGCAGTTGTTAAGAAAGCTGAACAGCTTGCATGGGCAGGGAAGTCCTATTCATACACATCCACTTGGGCTGTGTACTTGGGCAGTCATTGCATAAAGCAGCAGAACGCAGTGAATGCAAAACAGCATCTTTCCTTTACAATGAACTTTGATTTGAAATTGGTCCTATGAATAAACAGTAGGTTTCAGTAGCACATACGTTTCCATTTGAGGAAAAACAAATGGTGATTTCAGCACATAAATGACAAAGCCTCCTCACATTCAGCAGAAGCTTCTCTAACACATGAAGTTTTTGAAAAGTACACCAAAAATTGCACATAGCACACCTGTGTATACTACAAAGAACAGTGTCCAGATAGATATTTGCCAGTGGGCATAAATAAAATAACTTAAAAGAGAACAATGTGGGTACAGGTGCAGACAGATACATGCCTAAACACTGCATGCTTTTAAGCTGGCTCTATTGCAAGTAAGGTGCTGCCTGGAAATGGTGTTGCAAGGCGTGCTGCTCCTGTCCCTCCAACACTGTCATCAGGTCTGGCCATAGCACCATCCCGACACCCACAGCCTCCGGGACAAAGCCAGCGTCTTTCCTCCCAGCATGCTCCCAGCGCATTTCCACTCTCCCACGCACGCATTCCCCTCAGAAGTTAGCAAAATGAGGGCTGAAAGGGGACATGGTTATTCTCTATAACTGAACAGAGAAATAAAAGTATCAAGGGATAAGTGTCAGGAAGAAAAAAGACCTATTCAAGCTAAAGACAATGCTGGCAAGAATAAACACGAGTATAAACTGGCCAAGAAGCAATTCAGGCTAGATATTAGAATCAGACTTGAAGAGAGCCATGACGATCTGGGACAGCCCTCCAGAAGGAACTGTGAAGACAACAGGATTAAATGAATTTTAAGACAAGGGCTGAGACGGACCTGAAAGGACTCTATTCTGCTTTCTTTGTTAAGGTTTATGACTATGACTCATTACCATTCTGCATTTCATTCAAATTTCGCATGCCCTCTTACACTGCTAAGACAGAAATATGCATGTCAGAGAATTACATGTTGAAACACAAAGGTTTGTAACCTCCTTCCATAAAATTCCACATCTACAAAGCACAAGTTCCTGCAATTTTGTTCAGTTCAAAGCTGGAGGGGACAAGAAACCAGACAGAGCTGGTGTGAGTCCCAGGGTCCAATGAGCACTTTGAAACATACTCACTAAGTAAAGACTTTTAAATGTCTCCAGAAAATGCAGGTGTGCAAATTACTCCTGATACAGACAGGACTTATGTTTCCAGCATCCCCTCAACCACTGTTAAACAACACCCCCACAAGCATTTTTCAGCTAATAAAAGCTTTATGAGCTGAAAAGTTCCTTCAGGTTTGGGGTTGGTTTTTTTTTTTTTTTTCAGCTGCTAATCCATTACCTTCCAGCAACAGCATCAGCCCTTGCCACTACAACATATAGCAGCTATGAATAAAAGGGCACGAGGTGGCAAGTTTTGCATCTTTACAGTGAAAGACAAACTCCTCTAGCCTATCTGATGCAATGGAAAACTGCTAATGCGATAACACATCACAGTGCAGGGCTATTTTGCTTTCTCACTTTCACAACACGGTCACGATCCCAAGGGAATAGCCTGTTGTTCCACTCAAGTGAATGAAGTTCCAAGCTCCTTCCACTATGAAACATGTGCGTGGTCCTTTTTGTAGCTTAGAAAAGGATGTTTCCCCATGCACAAATATATTTTCCTCATTAATTGGAACACCTGCCCTAGATCTGCCCATGTGTCATAGGCTGTCAGAAAAAACATGCCTTATATCCCTCATTAATTTGTGCACCTGCCTCACACTTGCTCACATGGAAGTATATGGGTTGTTTGTACAATACATTTTCTCAATGAAAACGGCTGTATTCTTATACAAATAAGCAGCTTAATCTATTCAGCAGTATGTTCTTTCTTATCAGCATTAGAGTGCATTTTCCAGAATTTAAGCTAATGAGCTTGACCTTCCACTAGGCCCCCAAATTAGTTCTGTTTCCATGGGTAATTTTTTTTATCTAAAAGTAACTGAAACTTCCTTTATGAAAGCTTTAATTGATTGCAAGCTAGGAGTATAACTATTTACCTTTGGGATGGTGTAAGAAAAGAAGTCCTCCAGGAGAAACTTTTACTGGTCTAATAAATTTAAGGGTTTATTGTATTAAAAATTTGAAAATATTTCATATCAACTTTCAGTTATATAGGGTACTACTTTGCATTAAGGGGGGGGTGGGGTGGTGTTTAAGACAGCCTAAGATCCTTGCCAGTATATTTAATTGAATTTAACCCAGTCAACATTCAACGTCTTTCAAGTGTAGCTTGAGTCTACAATAATAAAGAAGAATAATATCCCCTACATTCCATACATCCATAACACATTCCATACATCGACAGCACATTCCAGACGAAGACTTCAAAGTGCTTCAGCAAAGTTGGTGCCAGTTGAGTGAGGGTTTGAGACTCAGACAAAAGGTGCAAGAAATCCTTCCCCCTTCTCCCTCTACCAGTGCATGGCCATAGGTGAGGTCCCCCGACCCACAGCAGCAACAAGCTGCTCTCACCACCCTTCACCAGGAGGTAGGACACCCACCAATCGCAAAGGGACTTCTGTTCTGCAAGGGATACACTTTGTCCTGCTTGCTGGGAACTGCTAAAAATGCCTCCATCTCTCAAAACTCCACTTGTTTGGCATGACCCTTCTCTTCCACATGGAGTATAAAATATTGCTTATAACTAACAAAGCCTAATAGCACCTCCATGGAGCACTTAAATATTATTATGCCTATGCTACAGATGGTAAATGGAGCTGCAGAGAATAATATTCAGCTGTGTTAGTATAATAGCAAGTTTTTACTGTAATTAAGTGATACGGCTGATAGGAAACAAAACATGGTACCATATTTCCGCTGAGCCCTGCTTCACTATTAAACTGTTGCTTCTGGCAAAAGCTGAATAACGAGGAGGTGAAGAAAGATTAAAAAAAAAGAATAAATCAATCTCATAAATACTTCCAACACTTGAGCATAGACAAGAAGGAAAATATTATATTCATTTATACACAATACCGTTTAAACACCAAACGTCTCATTATGATTCTTATTTGAAACAGCTAGTATTTGAAGGGCTTTGGTAAGCAAGTTGTCATTTCTTAGGAGGCACTTTTGGACTCTTGATTTGAAAATCGTGCACGTCTTTGCTTATACCCCTCACTGATTATTTTATTTAAGAATGCTAAGCTATATTATCTTGAAAACATGCCAAAGCAAAGGAGGAAAAACCTTTGTTTTATCAGAGAGATGTAATGATGAAAACTGTATTTCTTGTTCCCATTTAGCTGAGAACAAAAAGCCAAAGGTACAGTTTATGTAGTTCCTGTATGACTGCGGTTCTATTTTCAAACAACGATACAATAAGAAGTTGAACTCTGTCCTAGTGAAAGGCATATGTTAGTAATATTTGCCAAATTCATTCCTATTCAGCACCTCCTATGTACATTTTCTTCAGCACAAAGAAAAGTTTATGGACTGAGGAACAATGAAGTGAAACTGGACTTGACAGGATTTTTGTGATGCACTCTTTCATTTCTGGAGAAAGAAAAGACAAGACTAATCTAAATCCTAAAAGAGAATAAATCTTTGGCAGCTCTAACTTAACTTGTGGTAAGCAGATATAGGGTGCCTTATCTCTGTGGATAGCTAAGTGGAGGAATTTCCACTGTCGGATTCTGAAAACAGAAAAATAAACTCCTTTTTGACCTTGCAAGAAATACATGATAAATCCCTTTATGTTTAAAGAGAATACAGATACTATCATATAGAAAATTTCATAATGTTTCAAGAAAAAGAATTATTTTTCTACACTGCCAGACTAAATCATTCCTAAAGGAAGAATTTTAAGGATGTATAGCTGTAGCTCTGCTTATAAACATCCCTACACATATGCACATATTCACCTGGAAAATGAATGCGCAGCTTTAGAAAGTTTGTGAAGATGTAGAAGGCAAATCCTGAAGAGTCTGTCCTAAGGACCTGATCACCCAGGCGGAAAGAAGAGTGACTATGAAGAGTGGCTGCGCATTGATGCACTGACCTTTAGATAATCCAGTTTGAACTAATTCCTAACTTAATGAATCACAGTACCCACACCATTCTGAAAAAAAAAGTATAAAATAAGACTGTCCTTGATGTATATGCAGAAAAATCCCGAATCATATACCTTGTGTGCTATCTGAAGAAAACACCCGGTTTCCACACCCTCCCAAACCATCCTACTTCTTTCTGTCCACCTGCAACATACAGCTGCCCAGCACAACCCACTCTCCCATCCATGATAAACTGTAGTATAACTTAACAAGGTAACAGGGACAACTAGTTTGCTACTACACAGTCCAGCTGTTATTAAGCCAAATTAACCAAATTTCCACAGGTACAAAAGTATTTAATATGTGACTATAACTCTAGTCTTCAGAAACTACCCTTCTGTTCTGACTTACCGGACTTGTCTCATTTAATTGAGACTTCCAAGACACAGGCAACATCTAAAGCTTCAGACAAAAGAATGATAATATACCACAGAAACAAAAGTAGTGTTTAAATGTTAAAACAACAGAACTATTATTTTCTGAAATAGAAAGTTAAGCTACCACTGATATGACTTGTGCAGTTTTATATCTTGTAAATATAAAGTAGGATAATAAGCATAAAGTGAATAAAGACACAAAATCCACTGTATGAAAAGTCCAATAATGATACGGCATATCTCAAGGAAACTACTTCTATAAAAAACCAGTTTCTTATATAACCATTCAAAAGCATTGCACATAGTTAATATATGTGATATAAAATTAATTTTTACTGTGTTCCTTCAAAAATAATTACAAAATAACTATAAAATAATTAAACAGAACGCAACATTGAACCTAATAGATATTTTGAGCTTTATCCTTTTTGTCAGTTCTTTCACATTTCATTTTAAAAAATAAGGTTTTACCAAGACATTTTAAATAATAGTCAGTTGACAGGCTTCTTTAATGTAAAATTTTATAGCCTTCAGCTATTGCATTATGGAGACATATTCATCATAAAACTCAATAATTCATTGCTACTTCAGGAGTTTCTGTTCTGGATACCCATGGAATTGAAGCTACATACCCATGTACAGTGCCATCAGCTAAAAAATGTAACGAAACTAAAAATTATGTCAATTTGCATCACAGATTCTGTAAAAAGGATTAAAAAATATTATTATATGCTACAAAAACGTGCAAAAACCCTTCCCCCAAATCACAGGAGGTCGACTTGTGGACGCAGTACAGTGCCTTAACCTATTTTAGCTGACCACACTGTACATGGCATTGTTAATTGCTGCAGACTAATGGAATGTTAAAATAATCTAGTGCTTCGTTTAGGACTAGTAATGCATGGAATGGAAGCTGTGAAATTAAAATGCTTGTTTCACAGATAGCTGAAGTTAAATCAGTGACTCGACAACATTGCGTAAGAAAACTGGACTGTAGCCATCATAACTTTTAAGAGGAAATACAACAGTTTTATATTCATTCTTGCATAGAAATTAATCTTACACCAAACCATACATATAACATATTTCTGAGTTTTTTTAATGGATAGAAAAATAGACCTACCAATATTTAGTAAGTTGCTGTCTAGATAAAACTTGTGTTTTGCATCTTTCAGTGATCCAAGAAACACCTCCAGTATATTCTAAAGTACACCGGTTTGTTATGATATACTGTCCATTCTGATGGACTGCAGGTCTAAAAGGCAAAATCTTACCTGTATCATTGCCTGTGATTTGAATAACATACAATCTTATGTCATTTCCACTATCAGGGTGTGAAGTAGAAGGAGACACCTCTTGAGGTTGTAAAGCCTCTGTGGCCTCCTTCACTTTGGGTGGTGCAGTAGGTCGTGCAACTGCAGTAGCAGTTGATGCTGTGAAATACTCCTTATCGATTTCTGGTTCTAACATCTTTCCTGTCAGATCATCATCAGCAGTGGCTTTACTGGGAGAAACAGATTCATCAATTATGATGATGTCATTGCTTGTTACCTCCTCTTCTTCCTCAGGAATGATACGTGGTGACTTTTGAGTAACAAAAGGCTTGGATACTGATGTAGGTTGAATTTTGTCTACAGCACTAATGGGAGGTGTTGTTACATCACTGAGAATTGGTGCCTTATCTGTTGCATTAGCGGAAAATGTAGCTGGTTTGATTTCTTCGGGTTCTTCTGATATTCCTGAACCTTCCAGAGTCTGGTTTGGAGAAGCTCCCAAAGTCAGATGAGTAATGCTTTCCACAGTAGAATGACCTGTTGGTGTCATATCAGGGGGCAACACAGGTTCCCAGCTCACTACATCACTGTCATCTTTCCTGGTGGGGGTTCCTCTGCTTTCGTATGTTTTTGCTTGGGTACCCGCTGTTACAAGCATCACTTCAGTGACCTTCTGTTCTTGATCAGTAGCAGTTTCAGCTTTCGGAGTCACTGTGAGATGCAAGGTTGTGGTGACAGTTTCATCAGGTCTTCCATAATCTGTGAGCTTCACTGCAGGCACTGACACTTCTGTCATTGGATATGTCTCATAATAAGCTGAACCTGTCTCATCTTGTTTTTCTTGAATAGCTGTTTGAGATGATTCAGATCCTGGTGCTGTCTTTTGTTCATGTATTTCGACAGATGTCACAGACAAGGTAGACTCTGTTGCAGTATCTGGTTCCTTATCTTGATCCTTTGTGGAGAGTTCCTCTGGGAACACCTCACTATCTTTTGCAGTTGTTTCTGTTGCTTCTTTATGAAAGATACCATCAAAAGGAGTCTGATCAGTAACTGGCATATCTCCGGTGACTACACTTTCTACAGTAACTGGAACCAGGGAAGCATCATGTTCTTTCTGTGGAACTGTAGTATCTACCTTTGTTACATCTGTAAATATAATAGATTCATTTGTCCCTCCAAAGCCAGCTGATGGTGTTCCTTTTCTGTCTTGAAGTGTTGCCAATGACTCCTCCTCAGTTGATGTCACAATGCTTGTCTGGCCTTCCTCTGTCACTGTGTATTTTGAGACCGCCATTTCAGTAGAGACTTCTTCAGCAGGCCTTGCTACCGATGTTTCAGTAGCCTCTCTTTGTTCAGTTTCTGGGGTAGGAATGGACATTTTCAAAACATACCCTGAAGTTTCATCTCCTTCATGTTCCGTTACCCCCATGACTGTGGGCACAGCAGTGGGTAATACTGTAACACTTGAGAAGGTAGAAGACTTCATTGTTGCACTACTTTCATCCACTGATATTTTGGATACTGTGGTCATTTCCAAATCCAAAGAGCCGCTTGTATGGGAGACACCTGTAGTATCTTTACTCTGATCAAAATCAGCTGATACAGCTTCTTCATCACTTTTCGTTTCCGCTGGCTCCATGCTTGCCTCAGTTTCATCTGTAACTGCTGAAATCTGAGCTCCTGGATGCTGTGTATTTTCTGTAATTTGCCCTGGAGACGATGTAGGCTCCATTCCAGAGATACCATCTTCTGTATCTAACTCATGTATTCTCTTAGTATGAAATGACTCTTCTGTCATGTACCCCTGATCTTTATCTGTCAGCAGCCACATGCCAGAAGCTGGAGGAGCCTGTGTGAACTTCTCACTTGCAGAACATCCCTCAGATTCTGCTGTAACACAAGGAGGAACGACAGTTGCAGCATGAGGGATCTTAACATCCATTGTTCTCGTTTCTGGCTCCTTTGTTTTTTCGTGCTCCTCTAAAACGACTGATCCTTCTGTTTGCTGAGATGAGCGGGTAACAGATGTGGTGCCTTCTCCAAAGCTTTGCGTGGAAACAGTACTTCCTGTGAGAGCAATGGCCTCAGATCCTGTTTGATTAACAGTTGATACAGAAAAGGATACAGGTATTCCAGATGACACTGTAGGCTGCACATCTCTCAGGTCCTCTCTGCTTCCTTCAGCTGAAGCCTCATTATCAAACACTGTCGCAGAACTAAATTTAACGAATGGAGTTGACTCATCTGCTGTAGAAAATTGTCCAGTGGTTACTGCATGCCCATCTACGAGTGTCTCTGATGCAGCAGGCACATCTGATTCTGGGACACTACCAGTAGCCATGCCAGAAACTCTATCAGGCATAACGGTGTACATGCTCTCTCTGCCCTCCCCCTCTGTAGTAAGATCATACTGATCAGTGAACAAAGCTTTAGGGATTACAACAGTTGTAAGTTTCTTGTCAGATTTTGCCTCCATTGACTTTTTTGTGGGTTCTTTTGTTGAGTGGGCACCAAGATACATATTCTCTTTTGTTAGTGAAACTGAAGTCCCTGTCCTGGGAAACTCTCTCCGAGAAGCTGGTAACAAGCTATCTGTAGCTGTCATCATAGGACCCACTTCTATTTGTTCAGTCTGATTATCAGCATCATGTTTTTGTGTATCTCCTGTTTCAGTATCTTCCCAAGAACCAGTGGAACTCTTAGCTACAGCTGTGCTATCCTGAAAAATTATAGAGGTCAAGAAAGCGTCCTCAATGCTTTCAGACCTACCTTGTTCCTCGGGCAATTCTGCTTCAGAGTAAGTGTGCTCCAGTTCCAAAGCTGCAGATGTGCTCTCTGTTAACCTTGGTGAAACATCATATTCAGTCCTTCCCAGTGTATCGTAAGTGCTTATTTCGCCATCTGTGACAGTCTGAGGTAGAAGGGTGGTTAACTTAATGTTCTCCATAAGCACCTCCATTTCCCTTTTTTCCTCAGCCACATCAGTAGTCATTTCTGTATCTTCTTCAGTCTCTAGGGTTGTTTCCTCCAAAGCAGGGACCTCTGTTTTGGTGACAGCCACTTCAGTAATCAAAGTCTCAAAAACAGGAGGTTTAAGAGTAACTTTAGGAGTTGATGATTTCACACTGTCAGTTTTCAGAGATGTAATCAGCTTAACAGTTGTAGGCTCTGATATGACTTTTTTGCCTTGAAAAAAAAAAGAAAAAAAAGTGTTAAGGAATCATTCAGTCAGAACACAAACAAACGTTACTTTAATTCATTTTGAACGTTCCCAACAAAAACTAAATGCTACACTGAGAAATAAGCATAAAGGTCAAAGGCTTTAGGGAGTTGTTTAGCGTACAACAGAGCTTTGAATGACATAAAGTAACACATTATAAAGCTGCAGAACGTATAACTTAAAATCAGATGAAATGAGACGAGTAGAAGTATTCCTCATATTCATTGTTTATATAATTACCCCTAGAAGTCCTCATATTATACAAGTACCCATCAGAGAGCAAAGTACCGATCAGAGAACATAACAGTTTATTTCATGATGTCATGAATAAGCGGTACTGCAAAGCTGTGGGTTTTCTTCAAAGCTTACTGTAGCATACAACTCACATGTATAAACGGAGTGAAATACCACTTTGGTTTATTTTCAGCACTTAATTACAAATTGCAAAAAGGAACCCTCACAGGAGTGAGAGCATGCTTAAGCAACAGGAACAAACATGCCGTCAGAAAGTACTATTTTATAATGCCGCAAGAGTTGCTGCCCTGCATTTAAATTAAACTAAGAGAAATTTATTGCGGGGAAAGGTGAGAACAGTAAACCATAAGATCATAAACTTAATACTATAATGATGTTGATCTTTGGAAAACACTTCAAAGATATACATATGAAACTCCTCACACAAAAGTGCTTCTATGGGAGTGTTGAACATGAAAAGGCAGAGTGTTGAACCATCTAAATGAAGGGAAGAGTAAAGGGGTACCTATTCTAGATTCACAAAAGACACAAAGTAAGGTCTTTCCAGTGAACCGCATTGTAATGTTTTAAAGAATCTTGCTGCCTTATCCCTTGTCTGCTCCTTCTGCCAATCCAATCTGAGGAGGAAATGTGTGCCGACAACCATGACACCGCAAAGTCTTGTGTCAGATTTTAAACTCTTGAAAAAGGTGAGTTTGTGCTAAGAAAACAGGATTTACTTGGGAAAAGCCTGGGGTGGAAACACCTTCCCTTCTGCCAGTTCTTCCAGGTCAGTAGTCTTCGGAAGGGCAATGGGAACAGACAGGTGGAAGAAGTGAATGTCTTAAATCAGTGCTGTTAATTGCTAAGTGACCAAGAGTCAAAACGCTTATATGGATGCGAGTTAAGAGCAAAATACGGTCCTTTAAATCACACTAAGCTTATGAAGAATGCATTAAACAGGCTGTGTATGTGAAGACTAACTGCTTACCAGACAGACATAGCTACACCTACAGCTTCTTGCAAAAGAAAATGTTGCTTATCTTCTAATAGAGCAAAGAAGTCTGTTCCCCTAACATGCAGAAATCAAAACAGTTACACTATTTTAGAAGAAAATATTGAAGCCAAAGGCTCACTGTTATAGCTGTGAGTTAATAAAAGAGATTAGGAAATTTTACTCAATATAAGGTATGAATACCAGTTGTCAGGGGAAAAAGTGAGTTCTGAGATAGGATTTTTACTTCGTGGCATAAGGGAATGAAGATGTTCTAGATGATGGTGCAGCCTCTGACTGACTCAGGACTTGCAGGAGCTAATAGTATGAGCAAAGAAGAGGAAGAAAAGTAAAAAATTTAGACAGACCCAACTCAGTCACGTATTTGTACAATGACAGTTTATACTCAAGCATACACAGTATATATGCATAAATCAGTTCTTTTCACACACCCATGTCTAATTAGGTACCCCTCTGATATTTGTAGATATGAATTCCACATGTGTAAGTTAGGGTCACACAAATATTTGTTTAGTTTCACATACCAAGCTTTGAAAATGTCACCTTTGTATGAGACCAATTTAATTTACCCTGAAGTAGACAGGCTTGCCAAGATGATGGCTGCTTAGGATTTCTAGAAGAATGGGTAGATTTACAGAGTAGGGAAATGAGGAAAAAGAGCTGATATTTTAGCTTTCTTGAATGAGAAGTGAAAGTGAAAAGGAACTTGATGTCACGATGTTTAGAAGTGGTGGTGTTCTTTGCCAGCACAAAAAAGAAATGGATTCTTTTCCCTACCGTATGTTAAATCTTTTTGTGGTTTTACAAAGAAGACTTAGCTGCTTATATACTGTGGGGTTTTTTTGTAGGTTATAATATTCAGTTGAGTAAGAAGGAGTAAAGTTATTGAAACCCCACTAAGCAAAGCATAGCCTTAACAGAGTGATTTTTGTGTTTTGGGGTTCCATCTAAAGTGGATGTTTATTGCTCTTTTCAATGGCTATGTGATTCAAATGTGAGCTGGTGTTTACGCAATCAAAAATCAACAAATTCTTACAATTTCTTTCCCTCTCTGCTTGCATGAGGATGGTTTAAACCACAGAGTTTTAATTCACAACTATGGAGTGAAGAGTGAACTCAAGTAAGTTAGCATTGTCCTCCTGAGTGGTAGCTGGTAATTGTTTAATTTCTACCAAAAAATCTACTAAGTTGCCTTAAAAGCTCTTTCTTATGGCAAAATGGAAAGGAGACACCATAGTCACGTATTCTCCCTTCTAACCATAGGATGAGTTTCCTTAATGCAGATTGAATTTATTTTGCAGCCAACATCAAGTACTCATTCAAACCTCAACTACTGTATTTTAAGTGACTATCAAGATCACTGTTTGAAAGAATATGAATATGTAATACCATCTAACAAAGCTAGACAAAATGAGAGCATGAGAATAGATTTTAAAATCTGTGGAAAAAAAAGGTAACTTTATTTCATCACTGCTGGGAAATTGTGTACGCTTACTCACAACCGTTTATGTAGCTCCCCAATTTCCAAGAAATGCTTGGAAGGCCCAAAAGTTCACATATTTATGCCTGAGATGCAGTTATTTGTTTTTCATGACTCATTATCTGCTAATTACTTGATAAAACAGGTACACATTTATGAAGTAAACCTGAAAAAACACCAAGCATACTTGATTCACTTATATTAATAAGTGAATCAATAAATATTAAATTCTCATACTGGTGTAAGAAAAGCACATATTTTTTAAGAGTTTATCAACAAACAAATTTTCTCCTGTGGAAACTGACACAGGGTTACCAGTGTGCAAAGAGCAGTTCTGGTTAAAATCAACTACAGGGCTTCTAAAACTGCTTTGTCATAAATACGATATCTAAGATTTTTCATACAGATCTTTCAGCTTTGCAAACTTATTTGAGTGGATCAAAAGAAGATGCTTCTTCAAGGAGCAATCTATCAATGCTATTTTTTTTTTCTGCAGGAAAAGAGAAAAACAAAGAGAAGGTTGCTTTTTTAATAGACTGAACATCAGTTTGAACTGTCGTCCACTCCACCCATATGTTTTGCATTACTGTACTCCTTGCATCATGCATGCAATATGCTATCTCCTTTGTCCCTCTTCTGATTCAAGATATGAGGCAGATTTTCCTAATAAAATTCATGAACATATTAGCAGCAAGAAAGCAAATTATCTCAGCAACAGCTGCTCATATCAAAGTCTATCTTGTCAGTTTCTAATCAATTCCTTTTATATTGAACAACCTGCATGAAGTTGATTTTGGATGGAGTATATGACTTTGCAGAGATACTATATTTTTTCACTCACTATTTATTTTATGCTTTTGCTGTACAGCATTTTCTTCCTCTTCTCTCCTACTATTGTTTAAATAAGGATTTAAAATAATGGAGCAATATTAAAACAGTATTTTTTCAAGGAAATCACAGTACATAACTTTAGATGTGTTTTAACTTTGCGATTATCAAATAAGGATTTTAATATGTTCTGTGTTGTTTAATAATAATTTCAGGGTATCTGGGTGTACTTTCTGGAAGAGAAAATGCTTATTTTAAAGATTATATATATTACAATTTATATATATACATTTTCAGCATAACCAGTCCCACAAACTTTTTAACCATGTGTCTAACTTGAACGACCTGAGCAGTTTCTCTGCACTTAGAAATATTGTTTCTCTGTATTGTAGGCATGTACTTAAGAACCTGGAAGAACATAGACCTTACAGATAGAAAAAGAAATTGTTCTGAGTCATTGCTAACAGCCAAAACAACAAAAAAAATGTTTTAAGTCAGAAAAAAGCCCTGGAAATAGTGAATTCTTTCTGTGAATAACAGCCAAATTAAATTATTCCAAAATATCAGTAATATTGAGACAGTCAAAATGGTTTTACATCTTCCAGCCCATTTAGAGCATGATGCCTATGCAGAGAGGGTGCTTTGCTTAATTTTTATGTATTTTTGTATGCTAATTTCTGTTTGCTGCTTTGTTAAGTTTGTTCTGTGCGTCCGTCCCTTCCCTGCTACCAACTCTGGCAGAGAGGACAGTCTTCAATGTTCCCCTGACTCCAAGAGTTATGCCAGCTGGAGTTTAAATTACTGGCAGAACCTCCTAAATTTGACAAGCCTAAGAGTAAGAACAGATAAAAAAAATAAAAATTGGTGCTCTGGGTTACAGATTGAGCCAGAAAAGTCTCATTATTACACTGACTCAGTACCCGCTCACTCAGGAAGCAGAAAGGTGGACAGGGGATGTGGAGTTTTGTTCATTACTTATGAGACGTGTGGTAGCATAAGGAGGATTCAAAATATGATTCTGCAGCTATAAGAGTTTCTCTATAACTCCAGGTGTTATAAGTCTATAACTCCACTTACCTACGCTGTGTTTTTACATTAATGCAATGAGAAAAATTGTTTAAAAATCTAAATGCAGTATCCATTCCCATTTACAAAATATGTGCCATATCAGAGAAAATGAATGAGATTCTTAAAAAAAAATATGTACATATTCAAAAGCTGTTGGTCTATCTTATTTGTGAGGAAAAACTTAAACATGCATCCCCTTCCCACCAGTGCCCAAAGTTCTTTTCTTCCAGCTACCAAAACAGTAGAGGCAGCAGCTCTATTAGCTCTGTGAACACAAATACTCTTAAATAAAGCCACTTGCTATTTCATAACTTCTGAAGTCAGACGGTTAAAGGGGGAAGCATATATTATCTCCTGGTTTCCCCACATGCACATGTAGTTCTGCGAACAAATTATAACCTGTCAATCTATCCACAAATGAATAGCAAAAAGCATTTCTCTTTCCACATTATTTATAATAAAATTGCCAAAAAGGACAAAAAATCAGTGAGCCCTTTTAGTCAGCTCTTCCTAATGAAATCAGTACCCCAGTACCAAATAAAAGCAACAATCTTTGCTTCCTGACCATAAAAAACAATTGAAGAACAAAGAGAGCCAAGATTGTCACTCAGGTCAGGAACCGACAGCAAAAATCTTACTGCTTTGCTCTCCTCACCTAGTGCGAAAGGAGACAAATTATCCGTATGTCCTATGAGTGGTACCCAGTTCCCAGAGCAGTCAGCAAAGGTAATAAAGAGCAAAACCAATCTATCTTTCCTGTACTTGAACACCTAAAGAGATACATCTTTTACTTCTTCACCTCGTTGCTTCTAATCCCGTCCTTGTAACCTGACCTGTTCAGTGATTTGAGGGAATGAAAGGAAAACGCCTTTAACAATGTCCTTTTTTTCTTTCTTTTTTCCCCTCTGTCCACAAGGTTTGCCTTTATGGACTATTCTTACAGAACCCAGTTTTTAATGACTCTGATAAATTCAAGTTCACTTCCTCTGGCAAAAGAAGTGTCTCCTCCTGAAGGTCCACCTCCAGAGGCTCCAATCAGTTGCTCCACATACATCAGCTAGATTGATAAATCAAATTCTCTCTGTTCATACATTACACAGCATTTAAAAGGTTAAGTTGCACCCAATCACCACCTTCTCCTTCGCAGGGTGAGGTACTAGTGAGATCTATCACACAGGATTGTGCATCGAAATCTTCTTGCCGTTTTCAGCACAGTCTGACTGACTTCTTGAAATTCCTTCAACATGCAACTGAAGCAGAGCAGGGTAAGAAACATGCTGCAAGCTGTTAGTGTGCACAGCCTCTGTGATGTTTGCCTGTTGCTATAAACTCAGCAAAGAGCTTCGGGGATTTATCCCTCCTGCACCTGGTCCAAGTTATTACTGGAGACCTCTGCAGCTATGTAGGTCTTGCTAAACCACATATCTGAGAGAAGCACAGAGATCTACCTTCTTAGAAAATAATAAAAGCTAGAGAATTGTTATCTGGTGGTAGCTGCCTCCCTAAGGCAGCTTAAGCCCTTCACATAGCTTCACCTTCACAGAGGGGAAAGGAAGCATGAGAAGAGACAACAGCCTTGTACACACTGTGGTCAGTGCCATGACCTTGAGATGCTTGCCTGCTCAAAGGCATTTTACCCATTCTGGTACTGGACTGTGAAATGGTGGAGGACAATGGCTTTATTATGTTCAGCACTCTATTGTGTTTCATTTTCTTCAGATCGACAATTTTGTTTCCTGGGTGTCACCACGCCCAATGTCTTCAGCATTCTGTGGTCATTCCCAAGCTTATAAAAAATCCACAGATCTCCCGTAATACAGTCCCTGACATCAGGCTGGAAATAACTCCCTCATCCAGGAAATAGCTGGGACATGTAGCTACCAACGGTTGCTGTGGAGAAGGACAGAACTGCCTAGTTATTCAAAGTTTTCCAAACTAAGTCACATGCAGCAAAAGGGAAGACATTTCTTCTGCCAGCTTTTGAGCTATGCCTAAAAATCTTATCCTTTCTGCTGCTAGACAAGTGGAGCACAATTGATGTTTTCTGAGCCTTAGCCTGCAATCATGGTGATTCATATTGTCAGACTTCCTAAAGAAGGGGCTTTTTTCCCTTTCCCTGTTCAGGAGTCCTCCACAGAAGAACACTGCTTGCAAGTCACCTTGCATTACCAAACACCCCTGTCCTAGTGAAACACTGAAACAAAGGGTTTGCGTTGGAGAGGTTTTGGGGTGAGTAGGGGAGAGGTTGGTAGAGAGACAATTATTCTCGACTTTCACCTTACAAAGGTCTGTCCTGTTACATATCATGAAGATTGTTGCTTCCTTTATTTCTACTATAAAGTGCGTTCTGATTTTGAGCTTTAGAGAGATGAAGCATCAAAGAAAGAGGCCCTCAGTCACAAGCAGGGGTTGACTTGGATCTGCTGTTGACGGGGCTGTATTAAAACAATCAAACAACTTGGATTCCTTTTGTGATGAACACATATGGCAACACTGTCTCAGAACTGGAATTTTCAAATCTCCAGCTAAAATGAAATCATAATTCCAAACCAAAGTGGCATAACCAAAGAGAAACAACAAAGGTGCATGAAACAAAGTCAAAATGAAAGAACAAGTCTGAAGCAAAATGTTCAAATCCAAAGCGAAATGGTCAACACCTGTTTTGAGTCAAGCAAAAAAATGTTTTGCTGAAAGATTCGCCAAAATCAATACGGGTCTATGAAAGAATTCAGCTTTAATAAATCAGCGTTTCTCTGCAAAACGCAGATTTTTGTTTCAAAAATTCAGCCACCTCTGTGTATGAAGTTCATCAAGTTCAGTTTTGTTGCAGGTATGTAGGACAGAAACTGTATACATTTTGATTAGTGCATTTATGGGTGCAATTTATTCTACAGATACTATAGTATAAAATGCCCCATCCAAAGCCAGTTGAAGTCTGTGGTAAGATTCCCACAAACTTCAGTGAATTAGACCTAATGAGGCTGGGAAGCTGAGGGATGGAATTAAACAAATACCCTAAAGCTCTATGCAAGAACTAACTATTAGAAATAGGCATCCATTAAAAATTATTTTTTTCCCTGATACAATATTTTATTCTCTTACAAATAAACATAAGAAGGTGTTCAACAACAGTTGTTCCACCTTTTTAAAATTATTTTTAATTGTAAATAGGAGTCTTATATGTTAACACTTGAAAAACTTTTCCTCTGATGATGGCCCCTTCAAGCAGCTTCTAGTACTTAATCATGTGTCGAACCTGAAACTTTTTCAAGCCTCATCAGATACATGGTTATGTACCTCTCAGAAAAAAAAGAAGAACTAAAGAGTCTGGCAAAAGTCTTGGAGGGATAAGAGGAAACACACGGATAATGTTTCAGAAACTCAAAGCCATGTGGTTTCTGTAAAGTGAAGAATACTTGTGATCAAAGTGAAAAAGGTTTTTTTATTTTTTTAACAAGATTTTTAGATTTTAAATCATGTATCATTAGTCTGGGCCACTTTTATTTTCATAAAGTCAAGACATTTTGTACAACGTAATTTTGTAACCAGAACACTTCTGAAGTTAAAATCCTGAACCTAACTGTACTGTTAAATGTTTTCCAGGTTGGCTGTTTTATTGAAACCAGTGTATATCATTTGTAAGTTGAATTTACTGCTTGGGTTACTGTTTTTCATGTATTTTAATACATATGATTCCTTTTTAAAAGTAAGTCTAATGTTCAAAATGCCGACTGAATTTTCTTTTAACTGCAATTTAAAATTAGTATTTTGAGATTTTCCATCAGAGAGACTTTTATTCACAGGATAGGAGCGAAGACTCTAAGCCAGGATGAAGCAAGAGAGATCCCCTTTCTTAAACATACAATTTGTCTTTGTAATTACTAAAACAGATGCCTGCTTTGCCACACACCTCTTTCTTCAGCGTATATGTAAATTCAAGCATGGGACTCATCCTTTCTGTGGCTGGGAGACAATTTGTTTTGGTGGCCTTACTCAGGGGGTATTATTCAGCATGAGTAAAAGTGGCAGATGCAGGTCCTTCATCACTGCCATTTCACTTCAGACTAAACTTGTGGCCATAACCCTCTAAGCTGAGTCAATGGGAACTTCACTAGCCTTCACACAGGAGGCAGAGGAAACTTTATGGGGATGCTGTAAATAACCTGAAATTGCCGCATGAACATCTGTGCTGCAGACTTTCGGCGCTGGTGCTACCTGGGTAGCTGGCTTGATCTTGCCATATTCATGGAGGCACTCTGTGTTTTTCCCTTTAGCTGACTAAGATCTCATAAATGCATGTAACAACTTCCCTGTTTTCTTCTTTGTCAG
The DNA here is from genome assembly GCA_003993805.1 of Himantopus leucocephalus. NCBI lineage: Eukaryota > Metazoa > Chordata > Aves > Charadriiformes > Recurvirostridae > Himantopus > Himantopus leucocephalus. Next base: position 55,978,361 of record RSEF01000031.1, read on the forward strand.
TAACAAAAGATTTTTGCTGGTATGACTGGGTACTGAGGCAAGGAGGAAAACATAATAATGTAATGTGAGACACTTAATGAGCACAGTAAGAGCCTGGAGTGCATTGGAGTTACGCGGAAAGAGTCAAGATGTTGGGGAGGACTGTTTTGTTGTCTGGCACTGTGGGAATTGCTGTGTAAAAGCTTCATATTGAGCTAAAAGCAGTCAGAGCTTGGAAATAGTGGACTTTATGTGATGCACTGAAACTCTGAAATGGAGATAATGAGAAGAAACTTCCAGACAAAAGATGATTTGAAACAAGGACTTAAATTCAAGCCTCCTGCTATACTATAGAAGAATTTTTTTCTTTCTCTCCCTATTACTGCCCCAAAAAAGGGACTAGCTCCAAGGCTCCAAGAGGAGAGAGTGACTCACTTTACAGCTGCTGGTTCAGGCAGCTGCTTGAGCTGTGAAAGACCAAGATGCTCGGCAGTGAGTACTCATTACTCACCACTTGCATACATCTTTTAGCAAAAGCAATGAAGAGTTACAGCTGGTTCCTGTGACATCCTGAGCACCTTCTGAGAGGGAGAGAGAGCTTTCAGTAACTTCTGAAATGTGTGGCAGGCAGGCACCCTGAAGGAGGGTAGGTACATGGTTTAGCATTACACTCCTGCACTTCCCTACACAAAACCAGACGTATTTTGCAAAACCTGAGTCATCTAACTAGTAATGTTCAATTAATTGATGTAATGTTGATTGCAATTAAAATTGCTAGAAAGCAGCCCACTGTCTACTAAATTGTGTTGGTTTTGTTTAGTCTTTTCTTCTTCTTGTAGGAGTTAATAGTCATAGACTGTCTACTTCCTGGGTTGCAAACTGATGAAATATTTATTCTCCATGTATCAAGGACAAGAGTTTGCAGAAAAAGCAGTTATACAGAAAGCAACAACCCAATACTTATCAGGGATGTTTTTAGAACAAATGGTATGTCACTAGAATTTGTTAACTGAAACTTCCGGAAAGAACATTGAGAAGGCACGTGTTGTTTGAAAGGAGTGAAATTCACACAAACAAACAGAAAGTTGGAATTTGTCCTAACTAAACACTAGATTACAGGCAAAATGTTCAGTCCCTACTTCAGTCTTTTAGAGGGCCTGATGAGTTTCGTCCCCATTAAAGTCAATTTGACCCATGACGCTAAAAATTGATCATAAACAATTTGTGGGAGGAAAAGAAAGATTGATATGACAAAACTCTGCTCTGCAGATTACAGCACACGCTCCTGAATTTAACTAGTCTTTATTCCTGTATGCAGTTCCCTTGAAGTCCAGTAGGACTACTTCCACATGCATAGTTTTGGAATATCTTACCCACAAGCAATAAAGGAAAAAAAACCCAAACCCAACAACCCTGTTTTAAAATATTGCAGAGAAGAGTGTCTGAGGATAGCCAGATTGTAATGTTATACCAGATGTTGAGATTTGTTCTCAAGCAGTAAAGTTTGTTCATAAGTGACCTTTCAATGTCTGAGCTGGAAAGATCTGCAGCTGCAGTTGGTTCATCATGCACAAAAACAGGGACAGTACAGGGTGCACATTTAAGGCAGTTCTGACTTACGGTCACAGGACTGAGTCCAAAAAACCTAGATATGCATAGCTAAAGACCAAGTTCTGAACTTTTAACTCAACACAAGTAGCCTTTACGCGTTAATGTCTATTGTACTATTTGCAGCTACAGGAACTTCCTTGAACAGAGAGGCCTGCAGGAAAACTGTTGAGCAGTCCAACCTCCCCGTGCTGCTGAGGAGGCTGCAAGTCTCATGGAAGCAGGATATTCAGCTGGGAAGAAGCACTCTGATCTCTTAGATGTGATGCACCTTCCAACAGTATCAGTCTCCTCTTGCACAAAAAAGACTCCTGTGATGCAGGGGATCTTAAAGGATAGAAGTAAGGTGATAGCACCCTCTCTTAATAGACGCAGATAGCTGGTCTGTGGCATTTGAAAGGGCTGCACAGACACTTAATGTTGCACATCATGAGATGAATGGATGGGTGTAGGAAAAGAACAAGTAGTCATCACTACTAAGAGAGAGAAATGTAGGAGGGATGTTCTGTAGGAGACTAGCCAGATGAGACCAGGACCTCCATGGTGGTGGTCTATGAAGCACTGCTGGTTCCATGAAGGCCTGGCAGACAGGCAGGGATCTGGAACTGATGCACAGGTGAGATGATATAGGGAAGAGAAACTCAGGTACACTAGAAGCTGGTGAACCTTTGGGACAAAAGGAACCCATGCAAGGATAGGCTGCACCATAGTAACAGCAGAGCTGGCAATGAATATGAAAGAGGTTACAGAGGAATATTTAATCCCAAAAGTCAAAGGAAAGCTGACGGGTATGGAGGATATCTGGTTTAGATTGATGCAGTCTACCAGGTGATTGCAGCAAATGTTTGATGTGCCTCTGAAAATACCAGGAGGGAAACAAGCAGCAATAAGAACGGCAATTTAGATCATCCACATTACCAGCTGACTGGCACATGAAACACTAAACTAGTGAGAGGATAACTTACAACTGCTTTAGAAGCTTAAAAAAGCCAATGGGACAAAACGCCTGGAATTCAGAGGTAGCCCCCCCAAACTACCAGCATCTCAGAGACCTGAAAATGGCCAGGCTTGTATGCAGTCTGTAAACAGCCTCTCTTATTGCCATCATTGGAGACAGAATATCAAGTTAAATGACAGTCTTTCACCTGGTCAAGCACGATGCTTCTTCTGTTCTTATGTTCATTGACACAAAGACACCAGGGTGCACTCAGGCACCAGAATATGTTGCATCTGCAGACTCAGGGTGACTGTAGGTTCGGTACATCACTCTCTGTAAAAACACTACCCAGGCTGAAATCTTACCGTAAAACTTTGCCTATCTTTATCTGCCAATATTACTTTGAGATATATGTTTTAATGCAGCTTTTCTCTCTTTTTTGTAAAGCCATAATGATAAAACAATTATTTAGAAACTCATGCGCACCACAAGAACTGAAACAAAAGACATATTAAAGAAAACACATTTCAGAGTTAGCATGGTGAGCTTACTGAAAATTATAACTAAAAAAAAAAGCTTACGTTCATAGCAGTAGGCATCAAACTTGCTATCTGGGTAAGGAAAGCCTGTTTGGTTCTCATAGCGATACAGGGTTCTCACCCCAAGTAAACCTCCACCACACTGGGGTCTTGCCACTGAGGCTGGGTAACGAACGCTGCCATCCGCCAGCCAGCCATAGTCACACTGGTCAAAGCCATTCCTCCAGGCGACATACAGGTTCCCAACAGAAGCAAGAACACCGTCTCTTTTCCGACACAGCTCTCTAGCTTCCTCAAAGGTGAGCTTCTCAGGGGCCGAGACATGAACCACTTCATCTAGAGGAAGAAAACAAAGATAACAAAGACTGAGTATCACATTCCACCATCAAGTCAGCTTAGCTCCCCTCTTCTAGTCAGTGTCCAGCAAGGCTGGGGTTTTTTTTCCAAAATTTGTTTGAAGAGTTTTTTGCTTAAAAAAATCAGATAGTTGGAAAATCAAATATCCCAGATTTGAATATGAAAATGAACATACCACAAAGCATGAGCATTTATATTCAAACTTTATGCCATGAAGTACACTGTGGTCGGAGATTGAGTCCCTCCCTCAGTCTCTAAGCAGAAGTCAGCAGCCTTCAAGCTCCTCTGTGACCTCTGTTGGAGTAGACTTTGCAACTAAACTGCACTAATTAAATCCAGTGCAACAGAATTTACTTTCTCAGTAAAACAAATCTTTTACATCTGCAAGCCTCTTACCTGACCTTTTTAGTCATCACTAGAATCCACTTGAGACACATAAAAAAAGCAAATGTTCTTCACTGGCTGCTCCACAGCAGCTTCTAATGTCATATTTCCATCAGTCTTAATCTTGCCCCGTGGGGAAACAGGTGAGGGAATGCACTAGACATGGTACATGCACAAAGCCCTTTTGTGTGAAAAAGCTGAATTACTCTAGAATGCTGGTAGTATAGTTTAGCTTCCACAGAATAACAATATGTAAATAATAGTGATCCAGTTGGAAACTGAAACAAAACCAATAGCACATCTAACATTTTACTTCCAAGATAAATCACCATTATGCAGTTGGCTTGGTTGCCTCATTCACCCAAACACTATAAACAAATTCAACGCTCTAATGTTCATATCCTGGGAATGAAACAGTAAACTTACGCCTTTCTAATTTTTGCTCAGACTTCAGACGGAATTGATGACACCTAAAATCAACATGTTCAGCTGTAGAAAACACTGCAAATTCAAAATATTTGTTACAAGAGAGTAATCCTTTTCCTCAACTACAGTAGGCCAGAACACAACAGTCACTGTTGCAGGAAAGCATTGCTTATTCATATTGGACATGCAATCTGTCTTACCTCTGCAGTTGTCTCAAGGCAACCTAGCAAAAGGCAGACAGAAACTACATCACCCCAAGCAGTTTCATTCACATCAATATTACGCTTGTTTCAGGCTTGAAAGGAATGTAAGTGTGAAAGGAGGCAACATGCCAATTTTCTTTTTCCTCCTAGGTAGAAACTCTTGATTTGTTATTACAGCTGTAATATCAATTCCGTAGTGTAGGTTTCTTTATACACGTTCAGGGAGTTTCTAACTTAGAGGTAAAGGGACAGAGCACGTCTATTGGAGAGGGAGAGACAAGGAAAGCAAAGAATCATTCATCCTCAGAAGCACCAGAATGCTTCATTCAGCTCTTCAGACCACACAGATACTGCTCTTTTTTATTAAACACTTCTGCAGAAGACAGCTTTTTCTGCATCAAGAGGCATATGTGGTATCAGAGCCAATACAGCATGATGGACGCTGTTATCCCACCATACTGTTCCAACAGCAGTATAATGAAACAATGGAGCAAAGAAAGACTTCTCCAGAGCAGTCCCCTCTGTTCTGAGGACTATTCACTTATCCTCTCACACAGCAGCCATGATGCAAATGAAAATTAGTAGTTAAAATGATTGCAACTAAATAGCAGATATCGGTCTGGTTAGACAAGAAAATGAGACAAGTAAGAAAACCAAAGCATTTGAATGGTTTCTAGAAACAACTGTGATGGATCAAAACCTAAATAATGTCAAACAATCCCACAACATTCCTTCTGGGAGAAACTTAGTGAATATACAAGAAAATGGGTAAACAGTGCAAGATTAATAGCAAAGCAATTTTTCCATCAACTGATCTGGATCATTGCCTCCAAATGGAGCCTGTGCATAACATCATTAAAGTTAGGGGTATTTATTCCTCTGAGCTGTCATCTGCACTCTGTTAAAGCAAAGAAACTTAGTGAACAGTTATGTCTTGCTATAAGACTTCAAAATGCAGGTTCAATCCATACTTGTGTAAGAGAGGTCACTTTGGAGAGAACGTACTCATCCAAGTTGCACAGGAACATTTCTATATGGAAATCTGCCTTAAATTTGCCTTGGAGTATGCCCGTATATGCAATATTGATAACACTGCACAATTAAAAGATGGGTTGCATATCTTTCTTTGTATTGAATCTGTTCTACTGACCCCACATATATTTATTTGGTTCATCTCTTAAAGTCAGCTGCTGTCATATAGGTACCATCTTTGTCAAAGGGTGTTTTACCAGAGAAACTAAATGATAAAAAACCCCATGTGCTTAAGGCTAAATGCATCCTAACCAGAATACTCCAACAAGTGCAGTCCAAAGTCACATTCTTTGCCACCTCTTTGGCATATTAAAGAATTTGTGATGATAAATTCATAAAGAATGTAAGAAGGTGCCAGAGCAATCAGCAAAATTCCCTTATTGTCGTTCATCATCACATCATGTACCAAGTAAATACTCATTTATTTCAGGAATGCTAGTGATAAGATAAAGGGTACAAATATGCTAAAACATGGCAGCTTGCAATTGCTGTAGTTAAAGAGTGTTCTTCTATGATTCCAGACTTCTTATTTTAAAAAAATTCAGTGGAGTGCAGAAGTCAGATTCCAAATAGCAGTTGTCTAGGAGATAGGACTCTGCAATTTGTCTGTCCAGTTTGAAAATAAATTAAAATTCTCTATGACTGAGTTTGTGCTTAATGTGCATAATAATTGTTGGGATGAAATGTGAAAATTGGAGCAAGAGTTTAATGAAGGCCTTGCTTGCTATATAAATCCAGAAACAGTTAAAAGTTGTCCTGCAAACTTCTAAAACCACCTCACAAAAAAAAGAGAGAGAATAGTTTATGTTTTCTGTTGAGCAATTGGGAAGAAAACAGTGCTCAAAACATTTCTTCAGCTGAATGGCATCAGTTTGATTTACAGCAGCTCTAAATTATAAGATGAGAAAGTTTTCACAATCTTGCCTGCCCTTCTCACCTAGAGCAGACTGTGGGCATTTATATACTTCATGCACAGCAGATTTAGCATTTCAGGGATACGGTGACCCATACAGCACAGAGACAACTAATCAGGACCTACCGTTTGTGTGCAGTAAGCACAATCACCTGGAATGTGCAGGGATGACATTTTGCCATCCACGTCACCCCTCTGACATAATTAGTGCTGAGACACGTGCTCAACCATCAGTCTCCTTGGTCAGAAAGCGATGACTAACAAACTATTGATATTTTGGGTGCATATTCTGGAAACACTACTTAATAATCCTCCACTTCTTCATCCTCACAGAAATGTGGAAATTTGGTTTATCGAATGTGAAAAGACCGCTGGTCCAACTTCACTGTCAACGTGGCTTTTGCTCTCATAGTGAGAACCTGAGTTGGAAACCACATTGTTACCCAGTCAGCCTACACAAAAGCTGGGCAACAGAGCAGGAAACACAGAAGAAGGCATGTGAAGAAAGGCACTGATCGCTGAAGGAAGAACAGCAAGAAGCTCTAGGGAACTTCCTCTGGCACCAGCAAGCACTTGGGGAAAAATCATACAATGGAACTCAGGTTCTGCTTAGCTCTTTCACGGACTTAACCTCAAAACTGACAGAGGCTTTCAAGAGGCCATGGAAAAAGGACTTGTGCTCCAATCCTGACTTCCAGCATGTCAGTCAATGTAGCTGAAACATCCTGACTCCTTCAAAGTACAAAAGAGAAAAGGATTTGACCCTTGCACAGAAACTTCCTCTAAAAAGCAAAAAAGTTAACAGTGAAGCTAATAAAATGTATTTAATCCATGCAGTCACTGAAATGAACTCCTATTTTTGGAAACACAATGGGTTCCATATTTAACAGGAGGATTCATCCTGTCACACTCTTACAGTATCTTTATTATGATGTCTGAAAGCACCTCAATTTCCCAGCCAAAATACTGGAAACAAGGAAATTAAGAGAAAACTTGTCTGGTCAATAAACAAATGACATAGCCACCAACACCAGCAGGGCAGATTCAATTTTCATGTGTGTTAAAAGCCATGTGCAATGTTTTTATAGCTGGAGTACACTCCAAGTAACTTAGCAATATTATGCACACAAACCCCAGGGCTTAGACCGGCAAATGAAGAGAACCTAGTCCTATAGTACAAGGGGGTGAAATGGAGACCATGACAATGTTTAGACTGCAGACAACAGTGTAATGTATATTATCGCTGGCTCCTGTTTAAAACCAAGATTCAGGTTGATCATCCAGCCTCAGTAGTCAGAGCACTTGAAGTATCCCCAGGATTTTCCTGTTACATGTGCTTGTTTTGCTTGGTTAAAACAGACACCTGATGAAAGTCATACTTTTTCCCTCTCTTTCAAATATATCAAGCTAGATGAAGAAGCCAGGTTTTCTCTTGAAGACAAAAGCTGATTCACTACAACCCCCAAGGAAAAAGCTTAAGATCTACAGAATTATCAGCTGGTTTTATAGCAAGCTTCATTCCTTTGAAGGTTAATTCATTTATTCTTTCTCATCAGGAGACGTCTCACTGAGCTGGGCATGTTTGTAGATGTGAATTTCATGAATCACACATCTTAAAAGCAAGCACAGAAACAAGGGCAGGCTAGAACCATAGCCGGGGGTCAATACACAACATGTATTGACTAGGGTAAAAGTAATGAATCTAGATATAAGCCCTCCAGCACAGACCTTACCAGTAATTTCTTTTTCCATAGATGAAACCACAATTAAGGGACTGGTGGGCTGCTACTTCCTAGAGGAGATCTTTTAGCCTGACTATGTGGCACTCTTTTCCCAGAGCAGAGCATCATCTCCTCAACATCCATACCATCACCCACCATGCCAGGCACAACACAATGAGCTACAAGTCACTTGCATCTGGCAGATGAAGGCATCACATGCAAGTCCATACTAAAAGTTTTGCAGATGTCTGACGGATTCTCTCAAACTGCAGAGAAGCTTTAAGAGGTAACCTGTGAGTCTCCAATTAATGCTTTTGACACATCCAGTAACACACCAACTGCTGTGGATGGTGTCTGGTCAACCACCTATGAAATGCCCTTGCTATTATCCAATCCACGTAAGGGAATGACAAACACTAAGGAGGCCCTTAAGATTTATTGGCTTGTGATACTTCTTGTGTTTTTCCGCATTTTGCTCTCCCAGAGCAACAGGAGCCTTCATTATTACAGTCTCAAATTGCAATTTGGTGCTCACAAGCTTTACCTCACGGTTGGGTGCTCAGATTCTACAACTTACACTACCTTCAGCATCAACTAAAGAAAGATATAAGAATACCCAAAGGGACATTAAATACACAAAAAGCTAATCATTCCCATAGATGCAAATGCTTAACTTTAACAATTTTAAATACAAACAAGACTAAAAATTTCCAGTACATTTCCATCTTAGCTTCCTGATGGAGTTCCTGATGGAGGAGAAGAAACGTTATCCCCCACTAAGAATTTGGCATCTCTCCTTTTTTGAGCAGAATGGGTCTGTGGTGAACTTCAGACCTGTTCATTAGTTGTTTCTGAGAGATGGAGGAACCCACCAAGCTCATCAAGCAAAGATGCCTTTATGGGGATGTTAGAGGTCCAGAGTTCTGTGACTACAGTTGCAGGTCAGGGTGCCCTCGGTCAGGCATGAAAGATGGCTAAAAGTGACAAAAAATATCATCTTTTTTGATGTTATACAGAACGTTCGAAGGACATTTCCCCACCTGCATGTGGGGAAACTCATAACCTGATGTTACTGCTCCTCATAAACTATTGGTCACAGCCACATGGTCGGCAGTTCAAAGCTCAAGCAGTCATGAGACATTGCCATCGTGACTTTCTTTTCCTCAGAAACATGGAATCTGTCCAAATCTTCATTTCTAGAACACAATCAAGTGTGCAAAGAAGCAGGAATACTGTGGCCACTTTGGGGACTGAAGCATTTACCTTCGCACCTTGAGGACCACACGTCTCAAGAATTTCCATTTCCTCTCCTCTCTTTCTCTCTTTGGCCAAAAGGCCTACACAAAAAGGCAGCAGCAGCCACGGGCAGGACTACCAGACAGCTTGTGCACCAAGGAGGGAAGTGATACTGCCCACATGTATCCCACCCGTCCACACATGCATGACGATAATGGAGACCACTACCCTTGTCTTAAATACTCTGAAATAATCACAGAGATACATTTGGGCCAAGACAGACCTGAAAAGTTTCATCTGTCTTCACCATAGGCAGGGACCATGGAGGCTATGTAGAGTTAGCCTGTTTATTAATCCAACTCACGTCACAGCCTTCCACTTCTTTCCCAAACTGCACAGACAAGATGCCTTGTCTCAGCTGCAGTTCTCTTCCTCCATCCTGCCACTGTTAAGGGCTGTTTCTTTGACACCCCAGACTAGAAAAGGTGTATCCTTAGCAAAGTCACAAATTACTGCGAAACACTCTCTAGGACTGGAAACCCACAAAGACCTAAGCAGATAAGTTCAACTTTGAAGCAGAAGGCTAGACAAGCTGAAGAAGTCTTTTTCTCTTACAGGTTAGAACAAGTTAATTGAGTCTTTTTGATACACATCAGTAATGATTTAATTAAACTCTCCTGAATGTCTTCAGTCTATTCTATGCAAAACCATAGGCTGAACAGGAATCCACTGCAGTTGACAAGACTGGAAGAGTAAACTTTTCCCATAGGCTTGCCTTCAAGAATGAAGCGTAGCATGGCAACGCTTACAGAGCTCTGCTGGAGTTGCAAAGTGTCACTGGCTTTTACTTATACAGAGGGGAAAAAGGAACTGTATCATTCTTTGGGGTTTGTGTCTTACTCTCACAAAAATCATTTAAACATCAGGATTTTTGGATCTCCTGAAAGATGAGCTTTATCACATTATGAGCTCAAATACAATACAAATACAAATACAAATACAATACAAATACAATACAAATACGACCATGGTATTATTTCCTTTTTGGTTTGGTTTCCTCTGTACCCCTCTTAAGAACTCTTGGATCCATGACCCTGTGTTAGGTCACACAATTCAAGTCTGAAGAAGTGTCTGGTATAAGCCAATTCAAAGGACGTGACCCTACCACAGGCCCTGAACTACGAAGAAAAGACCCTTTTCTCTGTGTCCCTGTTTTAAAATCTAATCTAATTGTTGCTCCAGAATCAGAATGGACTCCAGAGATCTTTAGGTGCCCAAAACACAGAAGAAACTTCTCACCTGAAGCCATATTTTAGACTATGACTTCTTTAATTATTATTATTATTATTATTCTCACAGAAATCTCCATGACAATAGCAAAACTGCATGGGACTAGGTGGAAAGTATTAAAAGGACATCTGGTTTTGTTTTTTCTTTTTCTTCCCTGCACTCACTGCTGCAGGGGGAAATGGTGCACGGAAGGAAGACTGTATAATCTTCCCCACAGCCACCCCTAAATAACTTTCTTAGCATGAGTCCCCATCAGCATATTACATACGTTTGTTAGACATATATGGCTTCTAACTGGCTTTGGCCAGAAGACAATTCTGCATGGAGTAGTTTGTGCTTTGGCTCCACACCACACACTCACAGCCCCTCACTTCATCAGTGGACTTTGGCGAGCAGACCTCACTTTGTCTCCATTTCTGACACCACAGCACTGTCAAATCAATCACATACACACCTATCTGAAGACAGAATGGAAACCCTTCCTTCCCTGTCACCCATTTCCATTCAAGGGATTATTCCATAGAAGACGCTGGTGCAGACACCGCTTCAACTGGAGGTGTTAAGAGAACCTCAGAGTTATATCCAAACCTTTGCAGCTCAATCCCTTTAGATTAAATTTTTTATTAGTAAATCATCTCCTGCAGTTAGAGATACCCTAAATGTTCTTGTTAACGTTTGGCACACTGAAATATGTGATGAAATATGAAGAATGTAAATCAGTTTGTAATAAGAGGCTGTGCCCAGTACCTATTTAATGACATTTTGACTCCAGCTTCTTATTTTTATCATTAGGAGCTCAGAAATTTTAAATCCTTCCCATAATTATTCTTTGATGTGTATTACCAAAACTAGAAATATTTAACATATAATTGTGCAGTCTTTAATCTCTCTGGCTTTCCTCAGAACAAGGAAATGGTAGGAGTTAGCCTAGACAACTGGTTTTCATTTAAGCTAATAATTTGTTTCAAGGAGAAATCCATGTCTCTGGCTAACTTTGTGATTTCATATGGCCAGGAAGGAAGAAAACTGAAATGGTGTTGTTCCTACAAATCCTCAGTGCAAGTACCCATATTAGTAGTGTAAATTCAATACACATTTATTTTAAAATGTATTGCAAGAATTCCTACCACCATTTATGGCCTTCTGGGGTAACATGCTAACAGCAGCCAACAGACCAATAACTGTTCAATGACTTCCATGATGACATTCTCATTATGGCCCAGATTTTGATATCATTAATCAAGCACCATCTTATTCCATGAATAGTCATCCCACTGACACAGGCTCTCCAAATAAGGACCCATTTAGTGCAAGTAAGTCTGACAGATTTGGCATTGAGTCAGAATAGGCTATAGAGATAGGAACTTTAAAATTTGCATGGAAAAAATCATGTTTAAGCAGAGTTCTACCCCATACTAGTGCCATGAACGTCCTTTGTTATTAATGAAGTGTCGAAAGCACTCATTACAAAACAAAGGTCGTACTTTGCAGAATCAGCCTTTGGTGGACAGGGCAATCAGAAATTTGGCATAACCTTAAATCTTGAACTGTAAAACTACCACCAATGTATGAACGTGTTACAATACAGCAAACAAAACATAGGATCTAGTTTACTGCAGTGTTCACTTTCCAATAATTTCCATCGACATTTTATCTAATTTTCTGTCTTCCATGGATGAGTGGTTCCAAAGTGTAGTCTCATCGATGCTACGTAACTTCAAACAAGTTCTGCATTTGAAATTAACTTCTGTTCTTACAGAAACTGCTTCTGTTATAGAGACAAAGCCATCTTGGCTCCTTAGCCCCATCTTAAAAAGGAAGTCTGTCTCAGAGGCTCAGGTTTCTGTGAAGGCACTGAAGAATAATTTATCCTGCACTATACAGTGATGTGGTGGTACTGTGTCTTCCTAACATGCATCTGTTTCTTTTCATCCAAACAAAATAAATTAACTCCTCTGCATGTCAGTATAACATACCTATACCCTATATCCATAAAACCATCATGCCTTCTGACTCCTACAAGTTATTTTCAGACTCCAGTTCATTTGAAAACTTCTGAGAAAACAGGCAAAGAAAAACAGAAGAAAGGGGGAGGGAGTATCTTTGGTTAACAATTATAATAATCTGGCATTAAAATTGCTCAATATAATCAGAAAAAAAATATTCCTATGCAGCAAGGTTGAGGCTGTACAGCTAATTGCCAATTATCTTGTTCACAGCACTCACGTCTTCACAGCACATACAGGACCTTCCTGCTATGTAAATAGCTTAAGGATGAGTTTTTCTATGCGCTCAGTGTTGACCTGACTCTGCTTTTATTGAAGTCAATAGTAAAACTGTAAAGGGAATTCTTCTCCCTTCTCAGATTCAGCTTACTACCACAGTAAAGTGCTTCTAGTAGCAATGCCACTGTCTACCAACAAAACAAAACAGGCAGCCGTCATTTATCACACTGCTTTGTCTCACGCCCTCCGCAGTGCAAAAAAAGCATACAACATGTGCCAGGCTAAGATGGAGTGCTCTTTTCCTGATTTGGGAGAAAAGATTCTAGAACACTTTTCTAAATGACTACTCTGGGAATCATTTAGATAAAGGCTAGATCAAACACACTGTGCCTTTGGGAAGGATGGTGATGAAACTCACAGGCATCTTTGCCTCCTGCAGAGTTTCATTCTGAACCTGTACCCATCTCTATGAGCATTCTGTTACCATACAATGGGCTTTGTAACCGTCTTGGAGAGTTCCAGCGGATCCCAGAGGTGAAGTGGTCAATCATAGCCTTCAAGTGAGACCTACAAGCCCTTGAAGGTCTTGTCCTTGTAGGTCTTTAACCCTAGTCCCAGGCTACGGGGCCTTTAAGATAATGGCTGAAACTGCATTTGTTTCCATCAGTTTTCCACAGGAAGCTACTGTGCAAGGAAGAAGATAAAATGAACATGCTTGCTGTTACCTGGGTTGATAGACCAAATCTCCCCAATATTCTGTGCTAGCTTATATTTCTTAAATGCTGAAGGTTTCACATCCAAGCAGATCACATTACCACAGTCCAGCTGATAGGCCACAAAGATATGCATATGTTTAAACAGACCGTAACCCAAAACAATAGGACAGAAATACAGAGCTATCCAGAGAGGAAAGCCAGCTCATCAATCTTTTGGTAAATGAAATTTTGTAACAAAGAAGAATTAAGTAATGTTCATAAGAAAATGAAAGCGTATGCATGTGCATCTTCACTAAGAAGACTGCACAGTTGCTGCAACTTCTTTGAACATCGTGGCCTGGTTCCAGGCTGTTCTGAGCACAGAACATTAGCTTCAGTGCCAGGTTTCAGTTTTGAGGTTTTTAATTTTTATTTTTAAAAGCTCAGTGAGAATATTTGACCCTGAGAAATTGGTGGCTGACGTGCATCCAGAATAAGCTTCTCCGTATTAGTTACACTCTTCTGTTCTTAGGAGGGAAAGTCATCTTCATCCAGGAAAGATACAGATTAATCCAAACTTCATTTTGTAAGTTAGGAGAGACCCAAATTGAATTTGAAAGACTTGATTTAGAGATGATTCAGAATTCAATTCCATCACAGACTGATGGAGGGTCAACATTATGAACTGTATGTAAGCACTCATATGTGCTGCTCACTGACTGAAATAGATGGAACATAAGTAAAATTAAGACAATGTTTAGCAGTAACAAAATTCCGTCACTTAATTTTCAGAGTTCCCAAGCTTATACGTTTTTTGAGTTTTGCAAGACTTGCCTTGCTTTTATTTTAGAACTCTCCAATATGAACATAGTCTGGGGCAGATCCTCAACTACTAAGTAAGAGAAAAATGCTGATTTCAGTGACTGAAGTCTCTATAAGTCAGGAGAAAACTTTGCATTATTTAATTTATTTCTGCTCTAAGATAGAATACAAACACTGAGCACCTTAATTTTGCAATTGCTTGTCACAAATATAAGTACACGTACAAAGTCAGGCTTGCTCAGAGCCATGGCTGATTTATTGTTCTGATGACTTCAAGAGCACTAAACTAAATGCATATCAGCCATGGACCAGCCCAGAAGATATTTAATTAGGAACTATAAGTATACTTTTAGAAAGAAACAGTGAAACTAGTATGGAATAAAAAACCTGTCAAGACAGAAGCAGTGTGACACACTCAGACCACTGCAGTAAATGGAAAATGTACTTTGGTCTTGGTTGCAAAGTATTTCTGTACCAGAATGAAGTTCCCACGTGCATAACTAGCACAAAGCCAAAAAAAATAGGCTACAGGACAGTAAAGGCTATTTCTGCATTTATATTTTAAGTATACATATTTAACTAGTCACAGTAACGTCTAAGGAGAAGGATATCTGGTGTCTGCAACGTATCTATAGTCCCAGTGAAAGGATACAGTTAAATTCACTTCCAGAAGAGAGATTATGACAAATGATTACAACATCACATCTGTAATACGGAGATTTGTGCATGCTAGAACTGCCCAACCACAGAAAAATTTACCATATTTTTCTTTTTACCATCAAACTCTTTGTTGAATAAAGACTGATCATAGAGCCTAACCATGGAGTGCGAGGTACCATGGGATTCACAATATGATCCATGGTTCATAGTCACCATGTGGCAGAATCATATTCACTCTGCTGCATTAGAGCTGTTTAATTAGCAGCTTTTGCAAAGACTATAGTTGTACTATGGAATTGCAAAGAATTTTACTAAGGAAGATCCAGTTTCCTCACTGGAAAGTTTTTGCTTGCTTGTTTCTTTTTGATGCTAAGATGCCCATTTTTCAAAAAGATATTATTAAACTTGGATTGCAATTAAATATCTGTCTAATTTTATGTCATGGACATAAAAACCTTAATTACATACTTTATGAGCTATAATACAGTTAGCACATGTATATATCCATCTTTATATATAGATATAGTATATATAGTTTCTCAAACATTAAATGCATTTCTTTGAAAATCCTTTTTATAACATTCAAAAAATAAGTTGCTTCAACAGCAACTTTTGTAAGATCTACTGCACTAACTATAGCAGCTTTAAACCTGACTGTCTCTTTGTAGACTCCACATTTGCCTTTAATTAAGGTCTGCTAGACCACAAACTATAGGTTCACTACATTCAGTGATTCTCTTCAGATTCAAAACAGCCAAAACTTACTTTACACAGAATTTCTCATTTCTTTGCCTTTCCACATTAGAATCTCCACTCATTTTTAAATTTTGCAGTGCAGAGTAAACATGGACCTATCTTACCTTCCATGTGTTCCACATAGCAATATACATCATAAGTTTCATTAGGAAAACGTCGGCCATATGTCCTGACTCCTTTCTTTCCCATTTTATCTCCAAAGCAGCCAATTCTTGGATGTCTAATTGGATACCTGAAATGCAGCGTGTTCATTTTTATTATTATAATAAGTCAGCATTTTAAGTCTGTATAGGTTAAGCATAGTAATTTTGGGGAACTGTGTCAAGAGGCCTTTTAAATGTCTCACCTAACAGTCTGGTCAGACACCCAGCCAGCATCACATTGCTCAAATCCATCTTCATAGGCTGCTTTCAGTTGTTCTGGGCTTGCTATGACAGCACCGTTGTCCAGACAAGTCTGCTGAGCTTGTGTAAAATTCAGAGTATATCTGCTGGTTGCTGCGCGATAGTGAAATACAACACCTGGAAAGACCAAAAACTTATATTAGTGACACCTTTCCCATCGTTTCTGCATCCTCATGCTGTAACTTTACCTAGGTATTGTTACAATGCTGAATAAAAATAGTAAAAGTCTAAGAGATATGCTGTCTTATAAATGATGTCCCCCCTCTAGTGGCTGGTACCAGTAATTATATAACACATTTTGTTATTAATAGCTGGTGAAATTATATTTACTGTACACACAGAAAAAAGTAATTAAACCATATATTTGTTTTCACTCCCATATTACAGAAAATCATGATCAAAAGGGAGAATGAATACTAAAATATGTCAATGATATCACATAGTTACCCGGACTCCGCCAGTTCGAAGTGCTGTTTGGCTAATTGCACTGCAGGCAAAGTTGCTTGTGTCAACAGCGCTACCTGACATGTTGGCTTATTGGCCCACATGACACATCCAATTGTGAGTCAAACTGCATGACCAGGGAAGACCAAGCACATCCAGTCTTTAGGAAAAGCGGGCTTAAAAATACACTTTCCGAAGCAGCCAGCTGCAGTAACTGCACGCAGAAGTGCCAACAGAGAATGGGGGGGATCCCCTGATTGCTTGAGGTCTGCTAGCTGCAGTGACACATGTGACCAACGGGGACACCAAAAAAATTGTGCATTAATGCAGATTTGATAATCGATGATGGCCCTGATGTCTGTTCCTATGCATCAAAGCCTAACAGAAATATAACATTTACAAATATTGGTCAATTTTTCATAACCATGTTTTCCTGCACACACTACAAATGATACAGACAAAACAAAGCTTGCTTTTATTTGGGACCTTTCTGGTTCTGGAAAGAATCTTGACAATTTCAAAAGTTACTTGAGTACGTCAGACATTTGGAGAGGGAAGGCTAGAGTTAAGATGGTTTTGGTTAAGATGGGATCTGTCTAGAAGCCACATTCTGTTTTCTGTATACACATAATTCCCACTGAATTCGGCAACAGCTGCACATACACACCTAAAATAAACCATAAAGGGCACCAACTCCGAAGTGGCAGAAAACAGACATTCCACCTTGCAAAATCACTTCCCCCCTATTGCCAGTGTCTTTTACAGTTTAGCATCGAAAGGACGTCTCCTGATAACGTCTGAAAAATAACATTCAACCTCACTCATTGCACTCTAAAATCTTCAGAAGCTTTGTAACGCCATAAATCATCCACTACACAGAATGGCTGCAAAGCAAGAAAAATAAACCATAAAATATTCCTTTTCGCTGATGATTTTATTGGAGTACTTCATGACGAGGAAATAACATACTGTAATACAGTTTGGGAAAATGGTGGCACTGTAGCAATAGTGAATTTAACAACAAGTCTTTGTTATTAGAGCATTGTTGAATGATGGAAGAAGTCTGCTAATTTATGAATAAATAGAAATATGGGTAACTAAGAAAAATGTTGATTCAAGAGGTTTCAACATATTTAGAAATAACTTTTCTCATGCAGACAAATTCAGTAAAATTTTGTCATTTATCAAAGTTCTAGATATAGACAATAAATAGAAAATACACATTTTTCTTCCTGCCTTGGTTCACTAAGAAGGTTTCTGAGATTAAAATAGAATATATTGCCTGAAAAATACTCACAGGTAGGTTAAACGTCAGTCATCAGACACCAATTTTAGCAAAGCCACTGGCAGAGAAACAGAAAATAGGAAACGCTGGGAATCCCCATATTTCATAATTTAATATAGAGTCACACACCAGCTGCCAGCACTAACTGGAAGATTACAGACCACTGGCATCCCCATAAAATGCCTTTTCAGAACCACTGACAGAACTCATCATGAACAGTGCTTCTTCCAAGCAACAATGTAATTTCAGCTTCAAATGGATCCAAGCATTGTTTGGCAACAGCGACAAGAGAAGAATACACCCTGAAAAATTATGGCTATGTTTTTATTACTAAATTAAATGTTCCAGGTGCCTGCAATTCAGTCATCAAGAGTGTTAAATTGTTAGATTAGTTCACTGATTTGGCCCAGGCCCCACAGCACCCTTCCAATTTCTGGACAGACTTCAGGAGCTAGCAAAGACCAGGGACACCTTCCGATGGGCACCTTCATCCTGTGCTGGGACCCAAACGAGCATAACAGCATGGATGGAAGCCACACCACTCCAAAGAGCCTCAGTGCTAAAGCACAGCCTCAGATGCATTCTTTTATTAATATGAACTATCTGTACTGGGAGACACTGAAAGGGAATGTGAGAGAGAGGGTTTACTAGCTCCTATATCCCTCCACTTTCTCTGCTATGGGGCATCTTCTATTGCTTGTCTAGGGCAAATCTACATACCTTTTGTGTTGTCTTAAGAGGTGCAAAACTTTATTTAGACATGTATGTATATATTTTTGAATAGACGTGTGTGTGCGCGCGCATATTTTGGCTTTGTCTACGCTAAACAACACAGTCCTTCACCACATGTCTAACGCAGAGCACTACCTTACAACATAAAAAGAGTCAGGAAACAGCAACCTTTGAAACTGAAAAGCTTAAAATAACAAAAATATGATTTGGATATTATTTTTTAAGCTGTGGTATGCATTAAAATATTTATTTTACTATATTAGGAATTTAGTAACATTGGTTGACTCTGTGAGCCTGTTACTTGCTGGTATAAATGAGCATGGCTCTATTCAATAGTACAGAAGTGAATAAAAATGTGATTTCAAGTGACCTGCCTGGTATTCTGGGTCTGGAGTAAGAGATGGGCAAGTTTTACATAGCTCACAAGAGAATCTGATAAAACATTTACCCTGAATCATAAGTGTGAACTCATAATAATTCACAAACTGGGCATCTGGCTTTACTGCATGTGGTTGTTGAATATACACAAACATTGTAAACCTTCTCTTTTTCTGTAGCATTGGTGTTTCTGTAATATACAATATTTGACACTGACTCTGTAACTCAGGGTCAAACCAGAAATGCCCATTTATGTGAAGCAATTTGTTCATTTGATTTGTTGCTTTAATTTTAATTAAAGTATTTTATATGAATTTAGATTCATTGGCTGGTTTTTTAGTTGGGTTGTTTTTGGGGGAGGGAGGGAAGAGGGGCTCCCAAGATTACTTAACTGATTATATATGACTTCAACTGGGCAGAAGAGCACTGCTTCTCAGTACAACCACAAAAAGGCTCATTAACTTAGCGGGAGATGGCAGTATACTTCTCTGAACTTGCATTTTCGAAAAAATTTCTACTGCTTAAATGTGAGTGTATTCTCCACAACCAGCTATCTCACCTCTCATTTCCTCCATGTTGGAAGCAACCTTCATAGCTAGCTAGCACGGGTTTGGGATCCCTGTGACACCTGAATAAAGCAGGACTAAAGAGTTAGTATCACTGCCAATTTAAAGTAGCTTTTGCAGTGGTAAGAAGAGCCTTTGGTCATTTGTAAATCCTGGAAAGGAACTTGGAGAATGCTTTGTTCTCCTCACCCTGATCCAAAAGGTAAACTTCACCTATTCTTAGAGTTGAAGGCTCTTCCATTTCCAGTGAGGAGCTAATGGACATAAAAGAGCCTCCAAGATGAATGGGAAGGAGGACGTCAGTATGTATAAGCCTGTGCACCAGCTGCAATAATTAGAAGACCCCCTGGGGCTAAGAAGATTAAAGTGCAGGACTTTCATTGTTTCAGTTAGACAGAGAGAGAGAGAGGGGCAAAATCCATTGTCCGAGGTTTTGCCCTTTAAAACATTTGTAAAGGATTTTTTCCCTTTGTCTATTTCCTCTCTGAAAGAAAAGGCAAGAAAGGAGTTGTCCTAGGAACAAATAAAGCAACTGGAAAACAGACTACAGCAGTATAATGTTGTCACCGAACATCTGGCAAACAAAGTCAGTGTAATTACAGGAAAGAGTAGCAGCGTCTGCAAGAAAGAGCACTCACAGGAAAGTAATTTGTAGCATCCAAAATTCACTTCTGAGCAAGGCAGAATGCTTCTAATCATTTATCTGTGTTTTACACCAGAAAACAAAAATGTAAAGTATTTCACTTCTAACAAACAAGGGCTTCCACGGGTAAGAGCCTGGTTCTGTGGTTTCACACCTTTGGGTTGCAACTTTGCTTTATTACTTGCCAGGGTATGGTGCAGCAAAACCCTGTGGAACTGACGGGGAAGGGCTCCTTGGGTGGCTAATAAATTAATTCACTCTCTCTAGTGAACTCACACTGCTGCAACATGCACTTTTGGGAGTCACAGAAAGCCTGAATTTCACAAGTTGTCTCACACAGCAGAGAATATCTAAAGAGAAAATATTATGATGGCAGTGGTTGTTAGTCTGTTTATTTTTATGTTAAAACCTTAATCATGTGGTGCAGACCCCTGAAATAGCCCTCAACCCACTGCCAAATCTACCCCAGTTCGGTGATCCTCCTTGCCTTTAATGCAGAAGACAATTTACATTACAAATGCATGCCGAAATAGAGGTTACAGGACTGAGCACTGTATGAAAGGAAGGAATAGGGCAGCATTTTCAGCTTCCTGCATGAATAATTCATTTGTGCTCCTCGTTCGAGGTTTTGCACCCATCTTCCGACCCCTGTCTCAGGCTTTGGCAACCTGAGCACAAGCTCCCCTTGCATCAGCAGGAACTCTGTTGCCAAATGCCTCAGGGAACTTCTCGGCATGGGGAGAGAAAGTGCGTACAAACTCCTCTGCGCCGTCTGCCCCAGCGCCTCCTCTCCAGGGACAGAAACTTCTTGCGCTAACTTGCACATCTCTCCTCCGTGCAAAAACCTTTGCATCCATCCTCACAGAGCAAGGCAGTTGCGTGCAGGTGTACACGACCTCCTCTGAGCAAGTTGGTCCAGAGAAGGAAAGCGGTGGTTGGTGCTGAGCTTTACATTATTTGTCTCCCGGGGTGGGGGCGGGGGGGAACTTCTTTACTACATCTGTATTGTCTCTGAGTACACGGCTGGGATCACCCAACCCGTTATCTCTGCACAGCAATGTACTAAGTCACAGAAGCGTTAAATGAGGCCAAGGCACTGCTATTTAAATTAAAATTACTTAAAAAAAAAATAAAAATACACAGCCTCTCAGAACTGCCCTCATACTGGGGGATGCCCAACAACCTCAAAACAGTTTAGCCATGAGTACTGGCCTCTGCTCTACCATCCTGCACGTGAAAGCATGCCATGCATTGCCTGGGCTCAGAGCTCTCCCACCAAAGGTCCACCATCCAGCCTGATGTGGAAACCCCACCAGCCTGTCCATTGGCTGCCATGTTCCCAGACCCTTCATTGAAGGACTTGGCAGCTTGGCAGAACGTTTGCTTCCCTGTTCCTGGCATGCACTGCACGTAGACCTTGCGTCTTTCTCACCCAGAAATAAATTTCCCTTTCCCATCCTTTGATGGCCACTACCCATTGTGCTCTTTCCTGCCCAGCTACAGAAGTTGGAGGTTCCTTGGGATCCACTTTGCAGGAGAGTAAAACACAAGCTTAAAAATGCAGCAGCCCATGTTAATTTAGTTAGCAAGGAAGCACAGAAGTTCAACATCAAGAGGTGATAAGGTTTCAAGACAGATAAGTCTAAAAGATTAAATAAAAGCATCTCTTCAAATGTCATACTTAAAAGATAATGAAGGGGAGTTCTGGCTGTAGAGAGAATAAATCAATTAGGTTGTCAACACACAATCTCTTAGGGCTAACAGCACAATTGAGCGGTGGTGTTCCCACATTGGAAACAACCCCCATTTATTATCATTATAATGCCTGCAAGAAAGAAGACTTTGCATAAAAATGAAAATGTGAATTGCCATCTACTCTGCTTTCCTAATTGCTGCTTCTTCCCATTAACAAGGTCTGTATTTTAAACCTAGGATTTTCTTTAATGGCTTAAAAAAAAAACCCAAAGCCACCACAAAACAACTAAAAAACCTAAAAAAGTCTTGCAACAGTATCAAACAGAAACTATCAAAATGAGGCCCATGAAAACCGTGGTCTCACAAAACATCAGTAAGAAAAGGATAAAATTCTCTTACTATTGGTAAAAAATATTCATTGATAAGATATGAAAAAAAAGAGCAACAAAACTGGAAGGATCCCATTTGCCACTTTGATCCCTTTAAATCAAATAATTTCCAAGGAAGGTAACAAAAAAGTCAGCTCAAATGCGTGGTTTCTTCAGATTTTTTCTTTTTTATTACACTCGATCATACATGTTATTTTTTATTGCCCAATACCATAGCACCACACAAAATGAGAATTTCATTAAATATTCAATTGTATTCCAGAATTAAGAGTACTGTTACATTGCACTTGTAGGTGAGCTTTTTACAAAGTATCTTAAAACTATATTGTACAAGTGGACTTTGTTGTAACTAGAGAGCGGGAATAAACAAGGACATAAAGAGGTACAGCAATACTTTTATAAAATCCTTTCTGGGATTCAACTCACCAAAGTCTGCTTTGCCTACAGGTTAGAAGCCTAGTCTAAACTGCTCATCTAAATCTCTCTAATCAGTGACTATGGATATGAACTGCCAGAGCGCTCATCTCACCCAAAACTCTGATCAGAGAGGAGCTGAAGGTAGCATGAGCCTGTGCGTTTAGCTTAGACTAGGCGCTCAACTCAAAATTCTTGAAGGTGAAATAAATCCTACCCTGACTCCAGGTCTTCCACTGTCAGACCTGGCAGCCAAACCAATGCTGTGAAATTGCATTCGGAAAACTATTAGCAGGCAACGAAACACTTGGGGATGATCTTCAGAAGGCATTAGCTGCTGATCATCAACCTCCACCTTATTCCCAAATGTCTTTACCAGGATACAGTGAAAATGCACCGGTGTCCAAAAGCAGATTAAAGTGGGAAGGAAGTGGCAGCTCAGTGTTAGCTATCGCAAAGGAAAAACCATCTCTCTTAAGTATCTGAAGCCTCCTGAGACGTGATATTTTCAGACAACAGTGGTGAGAAAACGACTAAGAATGATGACAAAGTAACATTAAGCATTCAAAAACTGTGAGGCCAAGGACTCCTAACGCGAGACAGTTTGACTTGTGGGTTGGTTTAAATAACATCAAGAAGGGTCAGAAGAAAAGATCAAAACACTGTAGAAAGATGGAATTACAAGAGCTGACAAAGGAAAACTTGCTCCTGAGAAAAAGGGAAAATTTCAGCGGGAAGTGCAGAGAAGGCAGAGAAGACAACGCGTGGAAAGAAAAATTGAGTATGAATGAATCGTTCTGCATATTTCATTTCTATTAAGAAGTTTAAGTATATAACACTGTAATACTGCTAGGTCCATTTTGAGCATAAAATATCCCCGTCTGAGAGGTTGATAGCAGCAAATAAGGTGTAAGGAAAGCATTTCCCATAATTACTAACAGGAAAGGAGGTATCTAGTGTGACGAAACTGCCCTTCTGCATGAGCCTGCAGACCTGCCGGCGCTGGCGCCGTCCCCTGCCTCAAGGACAGCTCTGCGGTTGCAATTAATGAGCAGGGCAGGCATCTGGCTGCCCAAAAACTTCCTGCGTGGGCTAAAATTAAGTATTTCACTCCTCTCTCTTACACTTTCACCAGCTGTAAAATGAAAATAGTAACATACAGGGTACAGTTCAATTTAGCCCCACTGATCTTGGAGATGAAATATGCAAAGCACCTGATAATCTGTATGAATGGGTGCTCTCACTTTATTTCAGGGTTAAGAAAAGCACGTAGCACAGCACGTAACATGGTTACTTGCAATGCCAAAGGAACTAGATTAAGTGACCCAGCACGTCCTTCTAGTCCTACATTACTATGACTTTCCCAGATCAGATCCCCAGGACTGTACGCACAACTGAGCCACCCCGGTTAGTAACATGAACACAACCACTCTTATAACCCTAGTAAAGGCAAGACAGTTCTGACTTAGCTTTAAACTGAGCAGTTTAAACAGAGTTCAAATCAAATTATTTAACCTCTATCAGAAGCTCATGATGCACATACAGTAAGCACTGCTCAGAGGATACAAGATACCATGTTAAGCCACAGTGTCTTGGTGATGTCTCTGAGCTCCTAGTGAACAGAATATTCACTGTATAGCTATTGATACCCAAGTAGTTGGCATAGGTTGTGTCTATAACCAAAGCAAAGAAAAAGCACAGAATTATGGCAGTTTCCAAGATCCTGCCATTCTTTAGGAAGATTTTACCTGTCAACAAATGATGTAGTAGAAATATGCAATGTAGAGACAAAAGGAATGTGAGTGATTAAACATGTATATCTTCCATGTGAATAATAACTATATCTTAACCAGCTGTGGTTAAGCTGTGGCTTAACCAGGAGTCCAACTGTGGATACCAAACATTTACACACATTCAAAAAACAAATGGAAAAAAGAAAAAAAATCTGTGCAGGTTTTTTTTAACATAAAGCCATCACCTCTGGCTCAGGAAGTCCCTAGGTGACAAGTCCCTGACAGCAACAGGAAAAATGCAGGAAAAACAGTTACATTTGCCCTTCGGCATCAGCTATTGCTGCTTTCATTGGAACAGGACACTGGGACAGACAGATATTTTGTCTGAAATTGTACAGACATGACTTTGGTTTTCGCCTTATTTGCAAGGACCATAAATTAGACGACAGTTGATCATATTAAAAAAAAAAAACCAAAAACTTGTACTCAGACCCTGTGGCAAGGTAGGATTTGATACTGAAGCATTTTGAGCTAAAGCACCGAATACAGGTTTGTCATGGTCAAAGAAGGCAGTTTTGTATTGACATCCCATCGTCTTTATACTGTTTTTAATAACATATAAATCTGAATTTTCCAAAATTCAGATGTTCATTTGGCATCTAAAAATAGCAAATTAACTGGATATTTACATACAAATTATCAAATTTGTCTGTTGTGATACCTACACAGAAAAAAATTGATGCACAATTATACACCTCTTTTGTAGACAGTCTTGGTCTTGAGACTCAGGAAAAAAAATACTCATTGAAAGTTTTACTGTTTACTTTCAATGACTAATACCAACTGTTCAGCTTGTACAGCTTAACCTGGGAAAAACAATATGCTACAGAGAAAGTTATTCTTTCTTAGAAATCCCATTTTTCATTCAGAATACATGCCATCACTGGTAAAATACATTCATTTGATGCACAATGGGTTCAATAAGTTTTATATTCCTAACATACCTTGAAAGGACAGAAACAGCAATTACAATAATTTTTTTTATTATCCAGGTTCACTCTCCCAGTTATCTATTATCTTACTTGCAAAGGTTTATTTGAAAAACAAACAGCACAGCTGTCTAAGCTTATCTACCTGGCTTCATTGATGCTGAAATATCCTTTATGTTTCAAAATTTCAAAGGAGGTACTGTCCGTGAAACAAATGGAAAACCTGAAAATATCTAGAACTCAAGTCCTGCGTTGGTTTAAAAAAACCCAAACAAGCAAACACACAAACCCCATAAAATTATCATAATAACAAAAGCTCAATTTCACCTACTTCAGCAGAATGATGCAGATAAACGTTGGCCTACTTCATTTGGCCATTTCTGAGAAATGTATTAAATTAGACTCAATGCACATAACAGTGTTGGCAGTTAAAAGAAACAGATGAATGTTGCTTTCTGAAGCATTAGTAACATTTCTTTCCACACCTAAATTACCCCACACAGGGAATTTCGCAGAAGCTTCCTGTCTTTAATCTTCACTTTAGGGTTAAGCTGTATTATCAGGCAAGTACTACCTGAGCTGGAGCTAACACTTTTTCTCATACTTTTAATCCACTGAGAAGCTAAAGCAGCACACGCCTGCTCAGACCTCAGAGAAAAAGTGCTACACAAATGCATTTTATGTTTCACTTGTGATGAGCATAAAATGTGCAGAATAGCAAAACTGGTGGTAATTTTGCCAGGACTTCATGGGTCGCGCTGCAAGCACCAGCGCCAGCTCCACTCGGGAGAGCTGACCAAAGCACAGTGCTGAACCATGCTGGCCATCAGCTCTCAAGTTACTGCAATTAACACGGAAAGATCTCCCCGCGCCACGCTAATGACTGGCAGCAAAGAATGCACAGAGAGCGTACAGAAGATCACGTCTCTCCAATCGTCATCACTCTGGGGTGCAGATTTAAAAAGACAACATAATGGGAATAAATTACATTTGAGACTAATTTTTATTTTTTTTTAATAAAAGCTAAAATCACAAAAAAAAACATAAAGCCTTACTGAAGTGAGGGCAGGAGATTTGAACAGCAACAGTCACGTGAAACCCTTATGAGTCTGAAAAATGATATATGTTTACTTAATGTAGAAAATGGAGAATGGAGTGCACAAATGACAATTTAACAATGCTGTTTTCCATTTGGGTCAAGATTCAGCTTTTTCCCCTGCTGAAATTTTGACATTAAAGCAAACATGGTAAAGAACAGTTAGAGAAAGAAAATGGAGTGTGCGAAATTTTCTTTCAATTAAAAAAACCCAAAACTGATCAGGTCAACTCATTTCAGTGTTTTGCAGGAGCACTAACTACAGAAGCTAAAGTACTGCCATAAGTAATCATATATTTTATTCTAGTAAATATCTGCTACTCCTGGATATATCCATGTAGTCAAGGGAGCACTTGAAAAGGAATAAGGAATGCCAGGTACACTAGTTACCGGAAAATAATGTTCAAACCAGAATTTCTTTTGCTTTTGCCATTAGGACTTGTGAAGTTATACAGACGTTAATGGTTACGCTGATTTATTGTATTTCCAAATTAAGACCACACCTTCAAAACCTTTCATTGAATCAATGCCAAAAGACTGTTTAAGTTAGGTTAAGCATATTGGAAGAACAATGCAGTACTAAGCTCACAAAAAAAAGAAATCTTAGCCAAAGCCGTAATTTCCAGCAGCAGATATTAATGTTTGTTTTGGGATTCAGTCATTTGAGTAAATAATGAACTTTCAAAAAACACCTAAGTGCAAAGGAGCGCGAGGCAGAGTCCAAACTAAGGCTCACACGAGCTGGTACATCCACACAGCACAGTCTTGTTCTAAGCACGCAGAGTAATTTGGGTCCAGAATTTGCATTTACATGGCAGAGAGCCTGGGCTAATATGTCCTGCCTTTCAGCACAGCTTGTTAGCTCAGGCTCAGTACCAAATTGACAGGGCTATACAGCACCAGGCTCTGGAGCGGTCTTTACGCTGTACTCATTGAGCTGTATAAGCAGCCTCTTAGGAGACAAACACCTATAAATCAGACGCTCATTTGCCACTTACATGCTTCTGAAAGTCCTGACTCTTCTGTCTCTTTACTTGTACGCTTTTTCCCCTTAAAGTTTTGGAGGCTGTTTCCTTATAGTGATGGCAAGCAAGCTCTTAGCACTGGATCCTCCATGTGGAAGAACATTAGCAGCCACCTCCCTACTGGTTTTCCTGCAGCTTCTGCCAGACGGGTTTCCTCCTACTGTCCAACCTTTATTACTGGGACAAAAGAAATTCTTCCTTTGTGCTTGACATTTCTACCACAGAAAAAGTGGCTCCCAGTTTTGTTGGCATTACGGTTTTGTACATCAAGTGACAAGAGAGGCCAACCTCAGCTCCAGTAGCAAGGCAGTTGCTTCTTTTCATCCCACACAAACAATTAAAAAGAAACTGTTTCTGCCTGCCAAGCCTGTCTTCTTGTAAGGACACTGACATTTTCAGACAGATGTATTAGTACAATATGTATCCTATTTCAAAAGGGCTTGTTTGAGAGAGGGAGCTTGTCTTGCAAAGGGTATAAAACCAATCAAATGTTTTACTTTGGGAATAAGCAAACAGCATTTGTTTCAGGAATCAAGAGGAGCGTCCTCAAAGGTGTAAGTGAGAAATGAGAGAGCTATGGATTGGAAAAGACTTTTAAGAATAAATAAAAGGCACAAAGGAAACAGGAAGAGTCAACAGTTAAGGAGGGGTAAATTGCTAAAGATGCTTCTTTAAATGTTCTCTAGCTATACATTAATTACTAACTTTCACAGTTTTAACTAGAATCACTGTTGACTACAAACGAAATAGATAAATCCTTACCTTCAACAGCCAATGATACAATGCCTTGTGTGTCTTCAACTCCGTACATAACATCACAGCGATACACCCCTGCATCACTTGCACGCAGCTTAGAGAAAGTCAGCGAGGCGTCACCAGTCTCCTCTGAATGGGTTGGAACAGACACTCTGTCTTTGTAGCTTTGACCTATTTTGATGTTGCCATTTTGAGCCACCAGGACTGTGGTTTCTTTTGCATCTTTTCCACTTTTATCCAGTTCAACCTTTGACCATTTGATTCGAAGATATTCAGCTGCATAACTGGAAGCTATGGTGGGCGTGGTTGAAAAGAAGCATGGCAGGACTGAAGTTCCAGAGAGGGATCCCTTTACCAGGGTTTTTTTTTCTGCTTTTACTAGAAAAAGGGGAGAGAGGGGGAGAGAAAGAAGAAATCCCGTTAGTGGAACAGCGAAATCGGAAACAGATACATTTCATTGTTATTTAACGATTCACAGACATGCAAGACCCGAAATCCATAAACCATAGCTGATTTGTAACAGGGCTGATTAGTATAAGCTAAAAAAGAGTTTGCATTGATATCGCACGCTGCTGATGGAGCCCTTTTCTGTTTTGGCAAATATAATTCACTGCTTTCTGACTTATTTTCTCCATTTGTTATAGTCACCTTCTTTAGAAATTGTTTTGAAGTTTAGATGACTGATGATCTGTAAGAGCTATGGTTTTTTACTTCATAGGAGGAAGACCACCCTTAGTGAAAGATGGTGAGTTACTATCACTACTATTACTACTAATATGCATTTACTACTATCCAAAAGCACGCATACGGTGGAGCTACTGATGTTTACACCTTGCCTTACCTCACAGTAGCTTGTTCGTTTGCTCCTGTCCTAAGAGTAAAACATAGCCTGTGACTTTGCATACATGACATCCCTTACTCCATTATTCTTTAAGGGTTAACTCTTTTTATTGCATACGTGCTGAAACAAAAGCCTTTCCAGTGAGATTCTCCCAAGTAGTCATTCTTTTAAAATTATTTCCTTGTAGCCTCAGGGACTTTAACACATTGCAGTAATAAACTATTTCAGAATGTTAAAGCTAAGAAGGAAGTAAAGCGCAAAGAAAGTCCCTACTTGGCTCAAACTTGACATGATAGGACCTTTATCGTTTTTTATGACATATCCAGCTGCAAACACTTTACAGTGAAATGTTTCCATCTGACAATATCCTGAGGGGAAAGTTGACTACTGTTCATCCAACCTGCACACAGAAACTGTCTGAAGAGAGGATTTCTGTTAGATTTATTTTTTATGTGATGTTATTTCACCATACCTAATGGCTTAATGAAGATAAAAAGCTGATGCACAACAGTATCTGTCTTACCTCTTTCACTGTCCTGCACTCTAATATTTTTTGAAAGGTGGAACACGCTGATCATTAATTTGAAGTGAGCTAAGATTCATAAAGTTTAGAAACACAATAACTTCAAATACTAGCCACCAAGAGAGTGATACATGAAATAGGAAACACCAGCACATGAAAATTATCTAGCTATTTATCTATCACCAAAAATATCATCTCTCCATAAAGACTACAAAATCAGGGGGGAGGGGAGGGGAGAAGACAAAAAAAAAAGAAAAATTGCTCATTAAGTTGATTATTTTTAACAGTGAAAGATGACTTTATATGGGATAAAGTATTGTTAGTATTATCTAGAAGGTTCAATACAAGTATCATCACTTGATGGCCAAGCATTTTACTGCAAAAACAATTAAAAAAAAAATGGACTGACCAAGGAAGACCCAGAATTTTGAATGGAAGTCCTCGAGTCTTTTCCATCCATGCCTACCTAACTAGAAATCCTTGGGAGCACAATGCAGATACACTCAAGATGATGTTACCAAAACTGATTAAACCAGAAAGGGTAGAACAACACTGGTATAGCACTGTGCCAAAAGAGCTGCGTTGCACCCAAAGCTCAGCTGAAGGGCACTGTCTGAGCACATTTACCAGCAAGACATTCACCCTGCGATTCAGGCATGTGGTGAGATTTTCATTCTTCCATTAACTCATAAACAGAGACAGGTGATGGTACAACTCACATTTAACAGTCAAACTAATCACTTCATACACTTTTGGGCCCAGACCTAGCAAGGACCTATTTGTAAAACAGGGAAAGGCAAAACCAGGTCCAATATAAAACTGAAGACTAGAGAATTCACAAGACTTGAAGACAAGCCTGTAGAAGTTACTGAAGACTAAAGACTAGCTCAAAAGCTTTGACTGCATACAAATTTCTTTAAGAAAAAAAAAATCCATTGGGGTTTTTTTAATTGCCATATGGAAATAAAAACTCAGCTCACCATAAGTCAATTGATCGCTACAAAACTAGAAAGTCCTGATTTTATCCTGAAGATGTACAGTGTGGAAACATCAGTGCCTTTTATATCATCTTTAATTTCTTGAAACTTTGCTGAGTTACAGTCGGGTAGAGATAAAGAAACAGAATGAATACTCAGTCCTATCAGTTGTGATAGAATTACTGCCAAATTGCACAGGTGGGAGATTAAAATCAGTCTCAAAATATTTAGTATTTATTATGATCTCTTGTCATCTATATACATTACAGGAACTTCTTAAATGAAAAATGACCTGGTTATAATTATCCTGACTGACAGAATTTTAATAAACTTTTGAGAACATTGTTTCTGGTTATGAGTGATCTGGAATATCAGCACTGAACCCTGAGGAGATTTCCTCTCTTTAAAACTTCTGTCTGCAGATCAGCAGACTGAAACCCTTGGCAAACAACACATATCATCATGATATGCAAACTAGATCTATCCTAAATTGGGCTACACCCCAGAATAGGAGACCACGTAGCTACAAACATGCCTGTTTAACTGTAGAAAGCATTATAAAACATTATATAAAAGCCCTCTTTGTTTTGATGAGAAGAGGGGAGAAGAAGAGGGGAGAAGCTTTTCCCCACTGAAACAAAGAAATAATATTTGGCACTGAAACATAAGATTAAGTGATATTCCTGCACTGTTCCAAAAAGCTTGATTTCTTGCAGCAGTCCAGGTTAGCTAGTCAAGCAGAATTTACTGGCCAATGGAGAAAGCATCAGTATCTTATATTAATCCATATAGCTTTTTTGTTCCTTTAGTATTTTCCCTATGCTTATACTCCACGTTACGTCTCCTTTTCAGCCACTATCAATGGTATGTGATAGACTATCCCTTAGTAGGGACATGGCAAGCAAAAATACAAACAAAACATTTTGTAACTGTTGGTAAATTTGAACACAAGGTGAGAAAAACGGGTATTTGCCAATTCACTAGTCAGGAGATTCCCCAGTGCCAAATATTGTTTTACACCAAAGCTCCACCCTGCCATGTAGGACCTAGAATACTTTTAATGTCATGTAATCTTAAACAAGAGGATGGTTTTGAAATTACTAATCTGGATGGCGATTAATACAAGCATTTTTTTCTGTTGCTAACTAATGTGTATCACTCAAGCATAATTACTTCATTAGGGAAAATACATAGACAATAAAGAAATAAAATACACAGCTAAGTCCAAATCACCTCGCCACAAACACTTATCTTGGCAGAACTCCCAGCAAAGTCAATGGGAGCCTTGTACAAAACAATGGGACTATAGAGCTGGGCCGAGAGCAGTATATGGCAGTCAGATTACGGGCAGATTCAGTAGATACCATGCCTTAGCAGTTGGATATTTTTGTTGTCTTCCCCTATTTAAATATTCAATATCTCCAGCATCAGAATAAGTAGCAAGAACAGAATGCAGAATGAAAACTTCTCTCTTGAGATGTCCTGCCAGGTCTAACTCACTGGATTTTGCCACAACTTACTACTATCTTATTTTCTCCAAACCTAAAGCTATGGCTATGCATTTGTATCAGTTTATCACGGGGATGATGGCATGTGGCACACTCTTTCTTTAAAAAAAATAAAATAAAAATTCCAGCTTGCCTTTTCATGGTTTTTTTTCCCTAGCAAAACTGCCTTAGGTCGTCCTAGTCTACAATTTCAGCTGTAAAGTCAGTTTACCCTACCAATGATGTACAGCTTGATACCTTTCTTTTGAAGTGGGAGACAAACTACAAAAGAACTCCTTTCTTGGGTTCCTTTCCCTAGGATTCTTTGTACATTTTTTCTGTTGTAAATGTTACAAAATTCTTAAGATAGAAGTATAAAGAGAAAAAAAAAAAAAGTGGGACAGAACTCTGCCCTGTTGTATTACATTAACCATAATGACCACAGCAGTAGGTCTGTAATGGACAAGAAGTCGGAAGAAAAGAACGCCCTACATGAAGTGACACTGGAAGAGCAATTTTGCTATGTAATTGAGCTTAACTGAACAGAATACTGTTGCTGAGTAAGCAGACAAAAACACATGCTTAAAGAATAATAGATTCTACTTATTTTAAGCCAAATTCATGAGAGAAAAAAACTTGAACCTCATTTTTTAGTTCAACAACCTACCTAAACTTATGCTTAACTGCCCTGACTACCAGCAGAAATAGAAAGAATTAATGAAGTTATATGTTCTGTTAATCTGACTACTAATACTGAGCCTAAGAGGAGTCTTTCCATTAACCATAAATCTTTTAAGGAAGATAATGATAAATTAAAATTAATGGACTGCTTACACAAACTTGTATGAAACTCTGACAGCAGAGTTAACAGACTGAGACCCAACAAAACCCCTCACTGAGTTCTTTACCAGGTGGTTTGTGGTCTGAGCAAGGAGAGTAAGAGAAGGAGGCATTGAGTGATGAAGAATCAACTACTTTCATAATCTGCAAGAAACTCATAGGAAGCCAGGCAAATGTAAATCTCAGCTGCAGAACTCAATATAACATATGCAGACATCACAGCCATGCACACATGTGTTTTATAGCACATACAGAACATAAACAAGATCAGATAAAATGATGTCTATACTGGTATATTATTTATATACCTTTGAAAAAACATATCACACACTGAAATCCAGGGGATTTCTACTGTATTCTGGATTACAGGGCTTCCACAAAAGCATACTCACTCATGGCATGACAAACAGGGTAAGATAAACTCCAACATTGATCATAATCACAAGGTCCAGCTTGTAAACTGCAATATCCTGACACTAGCTAGCTCAAACTGAGTAAATGCCACACTAGCAGTAGGTGTAAACCTTGCTCGTGAACTTCTGTCATTAATCCTTCACACGTACCAGAGCAAACAGCAAAGGTCTTGCGGAGGGCGCTCCCGTGACCCTAGAAGCTTACACCATATTTCCTGCTGCCCTCCTGACAAACATCTTCTAAGAATTTAAACTCTTAAAGAAGCCATACAAGACCATTCTCTATTTTCCCTCAAAGGAAAAATTCTTTTTTTGCTACATAAAATCTAACGAGCATGCCATGCAAACATGCTAGGTATTTATGAATGTGACATTCACAAAGATGAGAGTGGAAGAGAAAACAAAGACGAGAATAATGACTGGTGGTGAACGCATAAAACTTTGTGTGCTTATAAACTGATGTCTTCTAAATTACGCTTCAGGTTTGTTATGACTTAATATTAAGACTCACAGATTCCAGGATTTACACTTCAAAAATAACTGCTGATATTAACAAATTTCCCATATGATTCTTGAAAGAAAACTTTTAAACTTTCAGAACAGTTTTGAAAGCCTTCTAAAGGAAATATTGCAATGCATCATATTGAAGCGATTATTTAATTAAACTTAGTTAAGTCACATAGAGTGACACAACCCATTGTGGGAATTGAAACACGGGAATTTGTGTTTCATGAAAGATTTCAAGGTTTCAGTTTTATATTAAAATTCAGGACTTAAAAAGATAAAAAGTTGAAACATAAGATGTTTAACTCTTCAAAATGCAGAGATATATTTTTGGTTTAGAGTATTTTTTTAAACAAAAGCAACATCTGTACTTGTAAAGATTGTCTGTAATCTTGTAACACACATGCTCAAAATTGTTATTACACAAACTGGCTGACATTTCTACAAAACAGAAGGATATGAGTTGATCCCACAGACTGTATTGTATCAATTCATCAAAAAGAAAATATTTTTCATCTTTGTCTTCTTCACCATGCCTGTATTTTGAACATGTTTAAGACTCTCTAGGGCAAAAGTATGGCTCCCAACTTCAAAAATAAACCCCACAAAAATCACAATGTGTTCTAGGAACATAAGGGTCTTTCTGAATTCCTTCTGAAAGATTCAGGCAAATAAGGACCAGTCAGGACCTGGTCTATATTCCTGAGAAGCCCTCACCAGGAAGTTCATATGGAACTTGCTTCAGTACTAAAAATTCTACTCTGGAGACCACATGAGGCATTTAAGATGTGATAAAAGGTGGATTAAGTCAGGGGACATCTAAAGGTGCCATCCCATGTTCTACCACTCTGACGATCCATCCCACTCCTCTCAAACCATGAATTCTGCCAGTACTAGCACTTCTGCAAGGCAGTGAGTCAGATCAAAGGTCTAATCCAGTGGAAAAATAACCTGCAAGAAATGCCATATGCCATCTTTCAAACAAGCCATTTACCTGGTT
This sequence comes from Himantopus leucocephalus, assembly GCA_003993805.1. Lineage (NCBI taxonomy): Eukaryota > Metazoa > Chordata > Aves > Charadriiformes > Recurvirostridae > Himantopus > Himantopus leucocephalus. The sequence continues at coordinate 56,013,278 of RSEF01000031.1, forward strand.
CTGTTGGCCATATATCCACAAAAATAGTAGTGTCAGCACAAAGGAAAGTACAAAAACTAGCACCAGGGGATGGAAAAGGGGGAGGACTATCCCACATAGTGCCAAAATGTTTATGTGATTAGACTGGCCATGGAACTATGCCCTAAGCAGACAAGAAGAGACTTTAAATAGGTCATAACAGAAACATTAGGTTTAAATTTCTTCTCAAATTTCTTTGCCTTACTTATTCTTTGCCTTTACATGTTCTCCGTCCCAACGTCGATTTTCAGGGGAAATTTTATGTTTAGACCTCTTCTCGTGTGAGTGAGGTACCACCATTTACTCCATTTTGAAGCTGACTAATTATTGCTAACAGCTCTTCCTTTTACTATTTCTTAAAACAGACATTTCTGCCTTAAAGAAAGCTGTAACTTAGAATCAACCAACCCAAACAGAGTGGTTTGGTTTGGAAGGGACCTTTAAAGATCACCTAGACCAACCCCTCTGCCATGGGCAGGGACACCTCCCACCAGACCAGGTTACTGAAAGCCCCATCCAACCTGGCCTTGAACACCTCCAGGGATGGGGCACCCACAGCTTCTCTGGACAACCTGTTCCAGTGTCCCACCACCCGCATGGTAAAGAATTTCTTCCTAATATCTGCTCTAAATCTACCCTCTTTTAGTTTAAAACTGTTACCCCTTGTCCTGCCCTGGTAAAAAGTTTCTCTCCATCTTTCTTATAAGACCCCTTTACATATAAGTAACTTGTCAAGTAAAAACTTCCAAGTTTACCATGTAGACTTACTTTGTAAGTCCATGATCTCTCCTGACAATCACTTTGCCTTTCCAAATGCTCCATATGAACAAATTATTAAGTGTCAGCTGTGAATCCAAGATCCATACATCAGTCTACACTTACAGTGTAAGTAAAACTTACTTACAGTAAGTAAAAAAATGTGGGGAAATAAAAAAAACCTTGAAATGTCAAGTCATGTCAATGTTAATAACCAAATCAGTCTCAGTACTCCATGAATAAGAAAATGGAAGCTCAGTTTTAGTGGCTTGTCCCTGCCTGAAGCTTTGAGTCTGAGGCCCCGGAGGACAAGTCTAATGGTCCTGGCCTGTTGTATGTTTAATGAAGAATGGAAAACCAAAACCAGCTTTAAGGAGGAAATGATGGTTGGAAATAGCAAAGGATGCTGCTCCCAACCTGCTTGAGGTAAAGAAAACCACATTTTTTAGTTCGCTTCACTAAGTACAATAGTCTTTTCCTTTATCTTACAGGACCACCTAAAGACTTTGCTAGCAAGTGTTCAAGCTGGGAAAAACAATCAGTACATTTGATTTTCCCAAAGGCTAAAATCAGTTTGAGGAGTTCTGGAATGACAAGAAGGAGAAAAAAAAAAAAAAAAAGAAAAATCTTGCTTTGAGTCTTGGAAAAGCTATTATCCCAATTTTGTGAGTCTGCAGCAGCTGTAGGACCTTTTCCTTACTTGACCCAAACTTTCAAATAACCATGGCAACCACACATGAATACATACTTTAGTGTTAACATGTAATCACCAAGAGAAGTAAGGGTTCCTCCTTTCCACCCAGACCAAAGACCTTCAGCTGCCTTAACATGTCCTTGCTCCAGACCCCAGCAGCCAAGTAACCTGCCACCATCTTAGCCCATGGCAGCCCCCACGCAAGAGGGGGCTGGCAGCCAGATTTCCCACTCCAGAGGCAAGTCCCTAACTGATCCTTGACAGACTACAGACAGGGCAAAGCAGAAACTGGGGCTACTGGTTTCCCCTGCATCCCACTTGCACATGGCACGTTTCACTCTGAGTACAGAAGAGGGTGCGAGCTGTGACCTGTAGACCCAAAAGGCTGGTGTAGCATGATGTACATGAGCACATGCATCGGGATCTGACTGGGAGGTGTGTTGAACAATATTCCTGTAGCCCAAAGACTCCCCCATTTCATCCACCACTTCTGTCCCAGGAACCTGCTCCTGCTCCCGTGCCACCAGCACTGGTCGCTGCTCCCTCCATGGCACCAGGCTGAAGCTCCCAAGGAAGGTCTCTGCCCGCCACTAAAATTATACCCCTACCTCATCTACTGCAAGGAGGTCCTTTGTGGATCATCGAAAATGATGGTGCAAGAGATACCTGGCCGACAGGTCCAACAGTGCAGAAGCACGGGTTAAAGGATTAAAATGCATTCTTGAATATCTGGAGAAGGCTATCCATTTTGCTTTACACAGTGTAATCCTAGGGCACTTACTTTATTATTACTTGAATTATAGTAATAGCACTTACAAACCTCAGAAGACATCAGACAGGCATGTAAAAACCTTGGCCAAAACATGCTCACCCACCAAGAGTTTTCTATATAAATCAGTAAGGCAATGAGAAGAACACGGAAACAAAGCTAGTTACACAGTGCGGCAAAAAGAGTCGCAAAGGCAAGACCAGAAACTGAATCTCCTGAGTTTGGGTTGTTTCCTGAGTCCTGGGAAATACCCTACCAATTGGACCACTAAAATGAATTTTAGTAAATGGTTCTGTGTATAACAGACTTACCTTTAGGTAGCATGCAAGTTATAACTAATGTAGAGTACATCCATAATATGCTTTTTATACTTAACAACATCTTGACCTACAAATAAAGAACAAAAGAGTAAGTGATTAGTATTGCATTGTGTCCTTATCAAGTGTTGTAACTCAGTACATCAATATTTGTCATTGATACTAGAAGCAGTCATCTACTTTAAAAAAAATGTTCAGCAGGAAAGTAATTCTTAATATATTGATCTTCTACCATTTTATTTGGTGTTGTTAATTTATTCCCATACAGTTGTAGCAGTATATGAGTATAATCTGCTGACCTTTTCCTGGTGTGTTGCCAGTTCAGATCTAACCTCTGGGTATTTTATGCCCATAACACAAACTACCCTGTCATTTAGCAACAGCTAACAACCTGGATCATGTCAGAAGGGGCTCCCATGACAACCTTCTCATGAATTTTGATGGTGAGTCAACAGCCACGATATGATCCTTCCCATCTGCAAGTAGGTTGCAAGAAGACTTCCTGCTTTCAAGATTTCTCCATATAATATTTTATGGTGGAAATTTGTTATAATGACAACATGTCCCTATCAAACACAGAGCCATAATGGGTTTCAGGTTATTGAGTTCAGAGTGATACTCAAACATGTCAATCCCCTTTGCATTTGCTTCTCACTTCCTTTACAGATTCCACCTTCTAACAGCTGAAAAGTTCTCTCCATATATTGTATGTACATAACAATATATTGCATGTTCATAATGGTACATCTTCATTTTTATTCCAGCTCTTAGTTACACACATTGAATCTGTAAATATCCCAAAAATTTCAAAAGCACACTAACAAAAACGTTACAAGTCCCATAAATGTTAACTATTATAATGGGTTTATAAATAGTCCTTCTTCCATATAGTTACATATATGTACTATCTAGCCAACGTAAGAAATAACTTTCAGCAAGTTTATCAAACACTGCCATTGAAAATTTTTTACCACAAAATCCTGATATGCTATTTGAGTTCTTTTCTTGTAACCTGAACTGATAGTTTCTTCCTGTCCAAGAGAGATTATAGTTGAACTGCTTCAAGGAACAGTGAAACAGAAACTTAATAGATATACATCTGTGTTACAACTATTGAACTTGTATTGCACATACATATTTTAGCATTTTTTACATTAGCATTTTAGTTCATTGGTACTTACATATAATGCTTTAGGGTTAAAATGTTAACTAATACATTCAAAAATCTCCACAAGTTATACTGAACACGACAGCAAGAACACACAGAGAAACATCTTCAGAAAACTACTGGTGACGTGTTCAATCTCAGGAAAGTTTTCTCCACAGCTTACAGCTGCAGCCCAAACTTCACATGAGTCTGTGTGAATTGGCATCTGTCCTGTAACGGCTGAACATTTTAGAAAAGACGCAAAACATCTCAAACCAAGCCTTTCCAATGAGGCAATCTCTAACATAACAGCATCATGTTAAAAATTCCCACCCAAAAGGGCTGAAAACCCAAGAGCTTCTCATTCCCTATACATGGATGGCCAGAGCCGGCTGGTTGCACTGGGAAACACATGCGGCAACCTATTCCCAGGGCGTGGAGGAAAGAATACAGCTGCTTTCCGTAGAGCAGATTGCACACTGCCAAAGACGCCCCATATTCAGCCATTCAATAGAGCTGAGTGTATAATGTGATATCACTTATTTTGCAATACTAACTTCATGGAACTTGCACTTTTTATGACTGAATCCCAAACAAGAACCGAGACTTCTTTGACTTCATTCAGTTCGAGCCCTATCTGCCATGAAACTTTTTCTGAAGACTCCTAACGTATACCTCCAGCACCATCAAACCAAAGTTTTACCTCTCCCCACACTTATACAAGCCAAACTGTACATGGAGAAAACAAAAGTGGCTATTTAATAATTAACTTTAAAAATATATGCTGTGCCCTGGTATACTATGTATGCCCTAATAATTCCCTGTATAAGGCTGTTATGAGTGAGGGGGTTGCACAAGATAAGAGCTGCAGACATTGAAGTCCTTTTAATACAATGGGCCAGCTCTGAAACACAGACAGTCACATGTTTGCTTAGATAAACACTTAAATGATCCTCATTATTACACAACATTTTTTAAAAAAAAAGAGAGGTCACACTGAGCCTGTGGGTGTGCACAGACTAGAAAGCCTTTCAAGCAGTCCTCGTATCTTGAAACTGCTGGAAGCCTCAAGCACCAAAACCACTGCAGACTAGTTCCTTCAGTAACACAAGTTCTCTGAAGATAGCACAAAAAGAGGACCTACAGACAACTCCAGTTTTAAAGGCGGTGAATGCTGGACCTGCCTGCAAGACAATGCAAAAGCTCTAGCCCCTGTGAAAGCAGAGTGGCTCCAGACTTTCTTTTGAGATGTTCTGTCTACATGTGTTTCCCATGCGTCATGCACCGGCTACATCAACAGCTAAACAAAAATCTAGAACAAACTGTTTACAAGTTTAGCTGTCCATGTTTACCCATACGCTTTATCTCCTTCCTACTCCAGAACGCAACCTTGGCTTTCGGGACCAGAAACAAGGGAATCAAAGAAATTCACCACGAAAAAGAATAAAGGATTTTCTATTTCCTGGAAGATGGGTATGCTGCACCTAAACAGGGCTGGTTGCATGTTGCAACCACCACCTGCTGCACTGCAACAGCCCTGACCAGGAGTACCTGCGTACTTGGCACATGCCAATGGGAGACCAGTTGCCCTCAGAAGTTCATTGCAGTGCTGTCATGATAAGAGGTGGTGTAACTGCTTCCACATTTGGTAAGATGACAAATCCTGGTGCTACGCTCAGAGCCAGCTGAGGGGTCTGAACATGAGCTTCTGCCCTACGCTACGAGTACAGAGTAGAGGGAGGACCTCATCTTCCCATTCCTCTCCACTTTGCGCACTAGCACAGAGCACTGATCCTCCAACATTGTGTTGGTGACTCCATTACAAATGCAATTCGAGGAATCTTACTGACAAAAACTCCACATCTTCAGGTTCCAGTCACTAAACACAATACATGCACCCACAATGAAATATCAAAACAGAAAGACAACCGTGGAAGGAGAATTTTGAAGATATCCTGTGACTGCTGAACTCAACCATTGGTACAGAAGAGAGCATTCATGGCTGTGATGGCTACTTAGCCTTTTACTGAGCAGTGCAGGAATTACACCTGCTGCACCAAGGGCTCAGATAGCTCAAAACAATTGCACTGTTTGAGCATGGAGCTTAGGATGAGACATGTGCCAAATATCCCCACTCAACTATAACAAAATAATCTCTCAACCTTTTCTTTTTCTAAATCTCCTCTACCCCAAGGTTCTTACTTAAGCAATGAAAAACACTGGGGGAATGGTCCGATTTTCAGCCCTTGAAGCTCACAAGCATGATTCCCATGCAACCCTCCATGCATGAGGGTTTTCACACACTGGTCCTTGGTGTGCTCCCATAAACACTCCTGGGTTACTGAGTGCTCTTGTTCCACTACAGCTGCCAGAATTAAATGTGCAATTACCCTTGCCGCCCTCTACAAAGGAGAGTGTGCAGCCCCCAGGGCAGCCTAACCTAGGAGAAAGCAGCGCTCTGCAGAGCTGGTACCAGCAATCCTCCTCAAGAGCTGCAGGCAAGGCAGAGGCTGTTGCTTAAGCCCAGCACCCCAATTCCCGTTCAGTGCTGCCCACATTTCCAGGCCACCGCTATCAGATGTGACTGCCTCTGCCTCTCCGGCTTTTGCTGGCAGAGGCTGCAGCTGACTGTGCTCCCTTGTAGCCTCCTGGGCAAAATCCCTGCTCTAAAACTGGTTCATATTTCCCATTCCTGCTCTCTACAGCTTACAAAGGCCTCTGCTGGCTGGCTGCTGTACTGCCCCTAAATCTACTGCAATTAGCCAAAATCCTTCTAACCATACCTTTTTCCACAAGCTTTTTTATTTTTTCCCCCTGGTGTCACCACACCTAGAGTAAGAGAAAGCCATAATACTGTGGACACAGTAAGAAAATCCTGCCAACTCAAGACTGCAAGACTTGAGTAAGTGTTTAATTTCCACCTTTTGTTGAAAAAGTATCTCACTTAGTGTGACCAAACTTGGGTTGCCTGCTGGCCAGTTTCCAACTGGACTGATCCATTCTGTTAGGAGCTACTCCTGGCAGACGGACCTACAGCAGTAATTTGCACTGCATTCTTAAACTAGATGCAACCCTGAGCGCGGCATCTTTTACCCAAAAGATGCCAAGCCCTTGAGAAACTTCACATCTTTAAAAACTAGCAGCAGTGGTTCTCTCTGAGGGGAAAGAGCAGGGCTCCTATTTTTGCAGGCACTGCTACCTTCCCTTACCACAGCAAGAACTCGCAGGAGCAATAAGTTCTGATCAAATTCCAGCTCGTGTTTAGTTTACAATGTAAGCTTGATCTCACACCAATGCTATTTTAATTTAACCAGATGGGAGAACATCATGTCTCTCTTTCAGTTTTAAACTCCAGGTTAAGAAAGACAGTGATTTGTCCTGGTGTGGAACAGACTAAAATCTACCATCCAAAAACTACTCCAAATTTCTGAAGTTGGGACAATGAGAAATCAGCTACTTTCATAGAGGTGACACCGTCTTTAAAGGTTTCAGCTTCTCAGGTCACGCTGAGATTGATACAACATGTGCTCTGCAGCTGTATTGTGAAAGCTGGACGTGTTCATCGAACACCTAACAAGCAGCCTCTGCCCATTGACCCTCCTCGCCTGCACAGTGGAAGTCAGGTTCGCATAAAAAAAATAAATAAATAAAAAAAAAGGGGGGAGGGGGTGTGAAACCCTAGCAGAACCTGGCACCAGAGAAGTGAATGGAGGTTACTGCTCCTACTAACGGGTAAAACAGTAAATTGCACAGCTTTCCGATAAAACCCCAGCAAGCCAGAAATGACCGATCCCAGATGCAGCACACCTCTTGCCACCTTCTGAGCTCTGCCCGAAACCTCCACATCTGCTATCCTTTCTCAAATGCACGCAGTCTGCGCTTTCTTTTGCTCTTGCAGCCCTTTGATCCGTTTATGCCATCTGACTGTTAATTGCTGACGTGTATCAACCTCCCCGTAAGTGCTGCCTAATTAATTTTGCCGGTTTCACCACATCTCCGCCATGTGACTAATTAGCCCACTGTGCTGCCACATGGCGGACTCAGCCTGTGTCCAATTCATCAGCGGCGCGTCCGCTTAGCCCGTTATCCCTTGCAAAGGTCCTCTCAAGGCCTCTGAGAAGGTCCTAGGGGCATCTGCGTCACCCCTTCCTCACCACCTCCAGCACCACCAGCCGCGGGGGGGGAACTCCTCCTGTGCCGGAGCCTCACGAGGCGAACGGCCGTTCCTCCCGCCCCGAGCGCGGGCCGGGGCGCAGACGGGAGAAGTGACCCGAGCACAGCGTGTTCTGGCACTCCTCGCTCCGGCCGCTGCCGAGAAGCTGCTGCCTGAGGACATCCCTCCCAGGCCTCCGCTAATTTATGCCAGAAGCGGCTCTGGGCTCTCGGACGGCCTCACAGAGAGGCGCAGCGGGAAAGCATGGCGTGGAGCGAGGTCCCAGAGCTTCACGTGCTCCTTCCAGCATCACCCCACACGCAGGCTTATGCCTTCGCGCCTGCTTCCCAGGGACAGCCGTGGACGTCTTCTGCCCCACCGCTCCCCACTGCCCACACCACCGGCACGGGGAAGGGAGCAAGAGCCACGCGCGAGGAGCCCACAATGGGGCAAAACACGTAAGGATGCAGCTCATGGCGACGCCTCGGCTGGACGAGGGTTTCCTCAGCGCCTCTCACGGGCCCGTCCAGCGTCGGCGTTACCGTCGGGCTCTCGGGAGGCCGCGGGTGCTCTCGCCCCGCCTCAGCCGGGCCCCACCGCCGTGTCCCGGCCGGGACCAGCGCCCCCGGGCCCGCCTNCCCGGGCAAGGGCGGGGGGGGGGCGGTGAGAGGGCCCGGCGGGAGGCGGGAAACCCCCCCCGGGCCCGCCCCGCTGTCAGACACCACCCGCCGGGCGGCGATCGGCGTTAGCCCGGTGTGTCTGGGCGGGGTGGGCGAGGAACGGCCCGACACGCAGCGGCGACAATTTTTTAAAAAAAATTATTTTATTAGGAGGATAATGATTACCTCCTCCCCCCCCCCCCCCCCCCCCCCCCCCCC
>RSEF01000031.1:56024442-56040471 GCA_003993805.1 Himantopus leucocephalus
GGGGGGGGGGGGGGGGGGGGGGGGGGGGGGGGGGGGGGGGGGGGGGGGGAGAGCGCTGCTCTCTTTGCCTACAGGTACCACCAAGAAGCAACGAGGAGTTAAAACCAACCTTAGGTCTGCTCGCTTGCATCCCTTTTTTCACGACGGGGAAGAAAAGAGATTATTTTTAAAGAAAAGACCTTTCCCCCCTCCCCTTTCTTCTCCCACCCCCCAAATGCCGGAACCCCGATGGGAACCGGACGACCAAGCCGCTCCTTCACGGCGCTGGGAAGAAAGCGGAGGNGGAAGAAAGCGGAGGATGCAGAAACCACCCCCTTTCCCCCCTCCCGCTCCTCCTCTCCTTCCTCCTCCTCCTCCTCCTCCCCGCCCGCCGGCCCGGGGCTCCCGCGCCCCGGCCCCGCTCGCCCCCGGCGCGGAGCTCCCGCCGCCCCCGCGGAGCCTCGCGGCCCCGGGACCGGAGGCGCGGAGCCCCGCGGCGGGGGGAGCGCAGCCGCCCCCCCCCCACGCCTCCCCTCACCTTTCCGGCGGGGCAAACCGAGACGGGCGACAAAGAGAGGACGCAAGACGAGAAGCCGTGTGGTTCCCCCCCCCCCCGCTTCTCCTCCCCTTTAAAGCGTTAGGGGGTCGTTTGCATCCGCGGTGGGATGGAGATTTCTGGGCAGGAGAGGGAGAGTTTGGGGCTGGTGAGACAAAGGCACAGGCGGAGATAGTGAAGGTGGTCGCAGAGCTCCTGCCGCCCGCCAGAAATGAGAGGGGCGGGCTGGGAGGGAAGGCGAGCTCATCCTGGGCATCCCCAGCCCGGGAGGGAAAGAAAACCCTGGAGGGAAAGAGGGTGGTTTCCACTGGAGACCCTCAGCGCTTTTAAGAATGGAGAGAAGGACTGGGGAAAGTGAGGAGCTGATCAAGCTAGCCAAACAGGCCTCTGCAGCCCCTAGGTATTTTTATCCCACTTTGTTTAACTCTCCCCCTCTTCCCTGAGAGCTAAGGTTTCTGCACTGAACCAAAAATCGTCCAGAAACGGGATCTCCTTTTCTCCTCTTGGAAAGACCACGCAGACTTCCTCCATGAGTTATGTCAGAAGCCTGAAACATTGTCTGATTTACTGTGAATGTCAGATATTTTTCTTTGTAAATATTTTAGGCAAAGTAAAAAGAGTAAACCTTTGCTCGGTCTGCCAAATGTCTCCCATGACAAATCATTGTTTTCAGATGTTCAGATTTGTGTGAGAAAACCCAACAAAGGGAAAATGTTTAGGCTTTGTCTCAATCCTAAAGCAATATCATTGGAGGAAAAAAAAAATCCTGCTAGCTATATCATAGTCCTGAGATGGTGAAAAACACTATTTTCATTACACACTTTTTAAGCACAGGTTTTATGTTACTGACTCAACAATGATTATCATTTTAAATGTGAAACACAGACCCTAAATGGTTCTTTATAAGAAACCATTGTTTTGAAATATCTGAAATTAATTAGGCCGTGGCTACAGCCAATGTGCAAATATCAAACTGAACATCTGTGGAAAAAAAAGCTTCCCATCACTTGAAAGAATATCGTGAATCTGAAATACATTCTATCAAGGAAAAAATAATTTGTCTGGCATAGTTTCTCTCAAGCCATCTTCTGTGGCTTTACGGTCACCTTTTCTTCATCTTTTCCTATGCTTTTTTCTCCTGAGCTGCTGTGTGTGAAAAGCCTTACATAAAAGTCAAGGAAATAATTCATGTAATTTGGATGCCAGCAGTAGTAAGGTCAGTTGAGGGAAATCAAAGATCCTTGCAAAGTTATTCCACTTGGCCACTAGCATTGAAGGTCCAACTTCCCATTGCCATCCACTTGCAAAGGGCTGTGCCGTGCCAGCTGTGCTGAAAATGGGTTCCTGAGTCCCATTGTCCTTTTAAAGGTACAGAAACATAGGCGGCTTCCTGATTCTGCTGTGATTCAGTTATCTAAAACCCAATGTGTTTTCAGAAACCACAAAATCTTTCGCAACAATAGACTTTTGCAAGTTCTCAGATTCCGTATTTAAGAAAAGCTTCTCCCGGTCCTTTTCTTTCCTACGCTTAAAGTCAAATATGTTTTTATAGCCAAATTAAAACTCTTCAAGAAGTCAACCTTAGCAGCAGCGGTAACCATAGTGTATACAACCACTTTCTCAAATGAAACACTTGATGGCTTATGTCAATGTTTCTTTTGTGGCAAAACCCTTCTCCACCTGTTTTTACTCCATATTTCTGCAGCAGAGGAGACAGCACTCAGCTATGAAAAACTATGAATAGAGTGTTTCATTTGGTAACAGAACAAACCACAATTGATGGTTAGGTATTATTTCTGCATTAAATGTAACGATGCAGACACGGCATTATCTACACTAAGATAGTCAGCTTCCAGGACAGAGTTTATCAGCAGGAGGGCCAGGACACGAAGGCTTTCAGCAGCACTTGACGATGGCAAAGGCACTGGTATGTTTTCCTCCTGCATTTTGATGCTGGCTTCTGTTCTGCCTCAGTGTTTCTGCCCTGACTCCAAGGACAAGGGGCCAGGCTGGGATGTTTTTACTTATGCTTCCATGGCTAGTCCCACCAAAATTTGTGTCAGAAAGCTGGTGGCATTTAGTTCTGCCAAAGTATCAGGTTCTGTCTCCAAGTAAGGCTCAAAAAGCAGTCTGCTTTACGTGGCCAGTTCTTACTCTCTAAAGAATAGTAGCTTTGTAATTTGGGAGAGGAGTTGTTAGGGTGAACAGGTCACTGCCGAAGTTCTTCTTAACACTGATCCCTATGAGGACCAAATGCAGGACAAGTCAAGGGAGGGGGCAAGAAACTTAAGAAACTTATCAGTTCTGGGCGGCCTGACCCATAGTCAAGTGTTGTGCTAATCCGTTCTGTCTTTGGGCTTCCTCTGATAAACTCCATCCTGGACACACATTATTTTTGTTTCGATAACTCTGTGTCTGCATCATAAGCTTTAGTGCAGAAGTAACCCTGAATAATCAAATGTGGTTTTGTTCACTTGCTGTTACCAAATGAAATCAGCCTTTCATAACTTCTCTTTTTTTTTTTCTTTTTTTCTTTTTATGATATGAAGGTACCACCATTGTGCGAAGAGTAAACTTGCTGGATCTGGTTCCACACCAATAGGGCAAGCTCTTGAAACGGATTAAGAGAGATTTTCTTAACTAATCTCTTTTTCCTGGGCCTTCTCATCCTTTGCTAAAGCAATAACAAACATTCACAATGTGATTAATCCAAAACCCACTGAAATCACTAGAAAGATCCCGCTGACTCCACAAGGGTCAGTCAATAGTTTCTTCTCGTTTGCCATGTGTGAAGGGAAGCAAAGAAATGAAATAGAGCAGGAAGGCCCATAAAAAGAGGAGGAAAGGGAAACCGAAGGATCTCTCCTTGTTGTCCACCTTACAGGAAAAATCTCTGCTTTTCTTCCCTGGGGACTCCCTTTCGCAGATCAAAATAAAAAGGTTGAAAACTTGGTAGCTGTTAGCTGGCAAGGAAAGATGAAAAGGTCCATGTCTACAAGAAGAGTCATAGCCCACCTTGAGAAAAAGAGAGTGTAAGCGAGCTGAAAGAGCTGAGCCAGGCTTGTTCCTGGCATCCTGCATCTTCTGGCTGGCTCTCAGACATGGCCAGGATAATATCTGTGACACTTTCGTTTAAAATAAATAAATAAATAAAAAGGGCAAGGCGTTCTGCAAATACATCTTACACAATTTGTAAGATTCTTGGGGTAGCTGGAAACATTTCCCCCACCAAAACCTTGCCAATTCCTATGTAGGAAGTGATCCTTTTTTGCTCAGTGGGGAAAGGGTGGGTATAAAAGCAGAGAGAAATATTCAGTGCTTCCACTGGAAAACCATCTCCCTTTGGTGCTGAGGAGTGGGCAGGGCTCCACGTGGTCTTGGCTCCTGCCAGCAGCTGTGATGGCTTCTCTGCTCTGCCTGCTGCTGGTCCCACCACTGCTGACGCTCAGCACAGCCTCTGATCCTTACACTGCTGGAGGAGTCCCTCTCTGATGAAAACTACACAGCTTTGTTGAATGTTCTGTGAGTTTTAATACTTTTTTTTTTTTTTNTTTTTTTTTTTTTTAAAGGCCTCAAAGCAAGTAGTACTCAAGAAGCTCATTTCCATTTAACACAGAACATGAATTGCAGTGGTAGCAGAGAAAAGTTGGGAAAGAGGAAGCAACTTTGCCCTGAAGACCCAATGTGCAAATAAAAATAATCAAAGACACAAAAAACTGTGATTTGTAAAGCAATCTCATTGTTTGAGAGGAAGACTGGCTCAGTGTTTTGGGAAGCCTGGAACTGTCAATAAGTGAGAATCCATTTGTGGCGTCCACCACGAGCACCAGCACCATGCTCTGCAGTTCACGCCTCCTTCAACAGCTGCGGCGGGAAGGTACAGCAAATGAAGACACCTCCACAGGCGAGCTTGGAAAGCCAGGCATCAGGCAATACTGCTAAAATGCCCCTGCAGACCAAATCAGGGCACTCTGTCCAAGGAGCCGCAAGCTCCACATCCCCCCCAACACTATTCCCAGGTCTCCATGGTGAGCAAGTATCAGCAGGGCTCAGTTATAACCAAGGATTGCTCACCAGTTTTTGCCACTCTTTTAGCGATGGCCATCTCCTGAAGACATGTGCCATTATTATCCTGTAGCTGCTGAAGGAAAGATAAAAATAAGTGTTTCTGGTATCTAGATATTCAGCAAAAGGTTTCCTCTGGGGGGTCTTCCAGGATGAGGGAGAATAGGAACAACTTCAGCGTTCATAACATTGGCTATAGGAGGTAAAAAAATGACCTTTTTAGTATAAAATCAGACAAAAATACCATAAACTTCATGAGACTTTCCTGTACCAATGCCAGTGGACCTACCACTGCTGTTAGCCTGGTGTGGAAGTGCAATGGAGGGATCCTCTCTTCTAGTTTGAACAAGACACCTGGCTGAGCACATGCCTTCAGCACAATAGCCCCAGCCGTTGACATTTCCATGCCCAAAGTGCTTAGATAGCAGCTTGTGCTATCTCTTCTGGGTGGTGAGTTTGCAAACGGGGTCGGTGATATGCTCCGGAGCAGATAAGGAGCTCTCACGCTGAGGGCACGAGCTCCCTCGAGACTCTCCAAAATCTGCTGCCATATGGATGTTTTGTAATTGCTGCTGGTCCTTCCTGCTGGTCCTGCCACCAGTAACGGTCCTATGAGCCAAGAAATGAGGGGGACTGCGGTAAAATACATACAGATAAACCCACCTGCCTGGTATTTTATTTCAAAGGACAAGAGGTGGTCTGCTTAGATTGGGAGGGAAGGTATTTCTTTTTCTTGTCTTTGGCCTCAGCTACATCATTGCACAGAGTATTCCAAGAAAAGCCACTTAAGGAAGGCCAGCTTCTTTCTCTTTTTTTTTTTTTTTCTTCCCCTGGTTCAGATGCAGGAGGGGTAAGGGAAGCTGTGCTTTTAAAAGTTTCTACTGAAACCAATACTCATGCTACCCAGTAGCATACCCGGTTTCACAGCTTCTGTGTCTTGCCTATTACCAGCATTGCAGGATATCGCACTGTTTTGTGTGAGATATCAACACAGGATCAAACAGCTAACCATTTGAAGATGGTGTCAGCCACCCCAGGGGCCATGCTGGTCATAGGATGGTAGGAGAGGTCATAGTTTTGGGGGAGTTTGCTTCTTGCAGACTGCCTTCTGGCTAGTTCCCATCAACTATTCCACAGTCCCAAAATGTGTAGGGCCTATCAGGAAAGCGAAGTAATACAAAGCGTGTAAGTTAGAGGAAATCCCACAACATGGAAGCAATAACTCACAGTGAAGCAAAAGCTGGCTGGTCCTTTGGACATAGCTGCTGCATGCCAACTATGGCCAAGCTGTTACAACAAAGCACTTTGAAGTACAGCAACCTCCCTCTCTTGCATTAAGCAAGTCTTTAGCACTGCAGACTCAGGTCAGTCCAAGAGGAGAGAGGATCCCCCCTATACGCTCTGGGGGAGCAGCTCGAAGCAGCTCGGTGCTGGAGGGTCTTCCTGCTTCTACATAGAAAAGCAAATTTTTGCGCCAGGAAATTTGAGGAGCCATTGGGACAGCAGAGACAGAGGATAGACCTGGCAGCAGCAAGGTAAAAGCACTCTGAGGGACAACATGGTCTGACCGCAGGAGCAGTCTATCTTGCATGTAGCCATGCAGAGGTAACGGGGCTTGAGGAGCTGCAGGCTGCCATGAAGACGAAAGAAACCAGGGGACAGCATAGCTGAAGGAGAACGAGTGTCAAAACAAACTCCACAGAACAACAAAAGGCAGGGGAAAAATAAGTGTTTGTTTTGCTCTTTGTTTGCTTTTTAATGAAAATAGGCAGGCCAGTGTTTGAGAGTTGTTAGCATTTCTTGCTGACCTGCAGCTGGTGCATTTTTCACCCACTTCTGTCAGAATTTATTTGAGTTTGGTACTGAACGCTGATCAGACTTTGCCCCTTGCTTTACTTAGGCTTGGAATTGCTTATACAGCAAACACTCTCTGCTAGGGTTCTCATTAATCCACTTCTTTGTTGAGGTTTCCTAGAGGAATTCCTATTTGGTAAACCAAACAGAATTAAAAGGAATGCATCTGCACTGGGGATATCCATCTTGGGTCCTATTGTCCCATCTAAATTAGACTAGGAGGCCCCCTGTGTTTGCCTGGTGCCATGATTCCCATTGGCACTTGATAGAGAATTAATAGCACGTATTAGTCGAGAGTATTTAGCAAATTTGTGGGGACCTCTGGCAGCGCAGCACGTCCTGGCCGCCTCTCGCAGGCTGAGCTGCTGCAGTGGCAGCAGCCACACGGTCCGTGTGCCACTAGGTGGCACTTCCCTTCTTACAAATTACAGTAATTAAGCCGAACGTCTGATGCCGCTAATGAACACCGCCCGCTCTTTTTAGTCGGCTGAAGGGGATGGAAGCTGATGTACAATTTATTTTTTTTTTTAAAGGCAAATTGGTGAATATTCTCCAGGTCGGCTTCTTATCTCTGCTTTTTTTCAGATGCTCAGAGCTCACAATGATTTCTTTGCCTCTGCATTCGTTTTGTTGAAACTTGTCAGCCTCCTACACGTGTATAAAGTTGGATTCTTCCCTCTAGAGATAGTGCTTGTTATTGAAAACAGACAACTTTCAGTCCCAATTCAACATTCATTCCTTCTTTGTTGCCTTGGTATCAGACTCAACCAATACGCCGTGAAAGAAGACAAGACAAGAAAGCCAATTTGGGCCTTCCAGCTACTCCTTTCACAGCACCCACAGAGAAAGTTTAAAAGGAGGGAAAACCTCAGAGTTTGGCCCAAGAAAATGTACGCTTTCTTAAAAAAAAAAAAAGCCAGGTTTTACTGTGGATTATGCGACATTTCACCTTGTGCTTTAAGTTTCTATAAAGCCTAGTTTAGGTCAAACTGATTTTGGCAGAAAACCAGGCATAACTAAGAGCTTCATATAGTTTCCATCTGAAAACATAAATCAAGCAGCAGGCTCATGGACAGCCCAGCCAAGGTTTGCTGAATCTTACAGCTCCAGACAGTGAGGCTTTCAGTGAATGTAGTCTGATATGTAGTTTTGGCTATGATATGTAGATATGTAGTTTGTTTGTTTTGCAAAGCATCTGGGCACGAGGGGAGGAGGAAAGATAAGTGAAATGTGGCTTTTTCCAAGCTCAGAAGCTGCCCCCGGCTCCCCGGTTGCTTGCGAACAGTGGACTCTTTTACACAGTCCTGAGTGGCTCAGCGGAAGCATGTGGGATGCAAATGCGAAAACGGTACGAGGGGATTTATACATTTTTTAATGCGTGCACAGATGTATTTATACTGTATCATCTGTGATGCAACCAGATACCCATTCATACCTGCACACTACCATTGCCCCTTTCACTTTTTATCCATCCATCTTTTTTAGCTCCATTTTTTGGTGAACTCGGAGGCTTCGATTTTGCTGAGTCTTGCACGCTTTTTTGTGCTCAGGTACTTTCCTCTGTGTTTAGTGGGACTGCTGTCATGTGAGGATCGAGACTTTAGTTTGCAGGGCAGGTTCTGTATGTTTTTTAGTGGAGTGCCTTGTCCAGTTTAATAGAGGTATTTGCATTTTTTTAAAACTGAATGATAACACATGATTTCGTATTTGTGGAATGGTTTAATAAGCTCTCGTAGGCTTAAAGCAACACGAACAAAGGCTTGAACAATGCTTTTTTCTCAGAACCTGTGCATTTCATTGTAATTTTGTTTTTGCGCTCTGAGAGTCTGAGTGGTTTCTAGCGAAACCCATCGCATAGTGCCACCTCTGCCGATCGCTCTCCGCTCCCTGCACTACCGCCGTCATTTCACTCTGATTTGCAGAGGGCTGTATTGTTTCTGCCTGCGAGTATCCCTCAGGATTAATGCCTTTTAAAACCTCCTGACATATTCCAGTCCATTCTGCTGCTTTCAGCATCACACTGAAGACTTTCAGTGCCCCACTTTGTACTACAGATCCCGTGCCTTATTAACAAATACTAATTATGTCACTGCAGCCACACACTGCAATAGCTGCCTTATATGCAACCCAGCTATGCAAGATGCGGGGGGCAGGAGGGAAGAGTAAATGCTCAGTACAAAATGATGGATGGTTAAAAGGTGAAATGTTATTATATCTATGATATTTCAAAGCTGAGAAGAAAAAGCGTGCTCCAGTTTGTGAACACAGGGCCGAAGCTGAGGGCTCTAACGTTGGTGCAATGCCTAGAAAGTGATCTGTGTCTGAAGATCGGAATTTTTTCGTTGTTGTGAATGCTGTATTGACTGTGATTTTTCCCTGGACAGGCAGTGGGACTGCCGGACATGTGAGAGGGCTGTATAGATGCTGGGCTGCATCAGGACACCCTATAGAGAGGTGCTTTGGAGCCAGTGGAGGTCCTAGAGCCCTGTTAGCCCCTGGTAAATCTACTGCTGTACTTGTCAGCAGCAACTGGAGAAATTTTTCCATGAGCTTTGCTTCTTCTTGCAAAGTTTGCCCAGCGTCTTCTGTTCATACATGTCTTTCTTGAATGTATAACATGTCTGCTTCCTTCCAGGGCCTCTCCTTTTCTTGGGCAAACACTCCTTCTATTTTGACTTAAAAGCCGAGAAAATCCTGACTCTTGGTTTGTGTTTGAGTTCCCACACACCAATGCTTACAGTATCTCAGGGCGCTGATGGAGAACAGGATCTGAGGTCTTGTCAACATCTATTTTCACAGGATCGTTCTTCAAACTCCCAGTGCCGCAGAGTAGCTGATTGTGTCCGAGGAGTATTCAGCGGCACTAATTCTGTTTCTGAAATCATAATCACTTCCATCAGCACGAGGGAGACTGAATCATGGGTGCTAATACCCCCGTTGCACATATCTTCTTGACAATCCTTGTTCCTCTTAATTAAATTAAGCAACTGTGAAACTAAAGAGAGGAGGGCTGAACAGGTCAAACAGAGGAAGAAAAGATTTTTACTTTCATTGCTCTGTGCTAAAACTTCGCAGAAGCTTTTCTCTTGACGTGAGAATGGAGTTAATTCCACCCTAAAAAAAAAGGTAAGCAAATAAAGCTCTTAAGCAGAAAAGTTGAGGAAATCTTTAGACTGTTTGATTTTGCTTCGTTCTTTTTGCTTCACCTTTTACAGATAATAAATTGTAAAGATAAATTAAGGAGCTAGGTCAAAAATGGCCCCTAAAATATAAAGTAGTAATAAACTATCACTATAGTTAGAGTCATAATTAAAATACCCGTGGGATATATAAGTCCCATCCCTGAGACAGCTCCCAAGCAATGTCCTGCTGTTGGAATGTATTAACTATCGGACTATGGATGACCCTTGGGTGCTGAAAAGCTACAAAGATACTCATTGACTTTTAAGACTGAAAGTAACATGCATAACACGGATAGAAATACCTTACATGAAAGTCTCTATATAATTTTTGCATAAGAGTTAATGATTTGTGCAACAAAGCCACAACAAAGATTGAAGTCAAGGAAAAAATTAGCTATTTCTTAGTTGCTATAGCTCTTCAGTATTCATTTACAGTCTTCACTTTGTCGAAAGACAGCTGGTGCCCAACTGATGGTAGCACACTCTTCAGCCTGGATGAGCAAAGTAACTTATAGCTCCCTTGCCCTGAGAGAGAACAAGGGGTTTCATGGGAGGATGCAATGGAGACAATCCCGCACGTGCACCTCATTTTTGCAGCAGACGAAGATGACCATGGGTACTGTGCAACCACCACAGGTAACACAGCCCACATCTGAGTCTGATGAGGAACCTTCTCTCTTGGCAGAAGAAGGGAAAAAAAGACAGCAATTTAATTTTTTTTAAAACTAACATTTTTTCACTAATATTCATTAGTTATAATTACTTCATAGTCCACATTCTGGACCTGATGATGCAGGGAAAAGGCCTGAGCCATGGTTACAAACATCAGCTACAGACTGAGCAAAATCACCAGTGTGAAATCTCTGTGGAAACAGAAGGGGTCGTTACATCTTAAAGACAACATTTTAACTTCTAACAGTTTAAGAAATTAAGTTTGGCTATCGAAGTCTTGAATGGAACCATCTCTGGATAAAGGGAACGGGTATCAGGTCTTTCTAGCAGAGAATAATCTACAAGGAGGGAACATTGACCCAAAAGAAATTCGTTCATAGGAGTTTACTTCTACAACTACCAGCAAGGAGTAGTCTTACCTCTGATTTTTTTCTGCTTTCCCAAGGAATTAAAGGCATTCTTAAGATTTAATTTGTAATTTTTGCTTGTGGCATGTGTATATATAACCACATAGTTAGAACTTATCCATATACTTTTACTACTTTTTTATTATTTTTACTGCTATTGTATTAATTATTGTTAGATTTTATTAATAGACTAGTCCAATTTTTTAGAAGAAGAAAATATTGGAGGTATCTTTATCTCTTGTATCTTTTTACCACATATATTTAGGTCTTAATCCCAAGTGTTTTGAATTTTTTCAGAATTCTTCCATTGACTTCGAAGAGCTTTATGCTCTGATGTGTTCAGTAAAAAGGTCAAACAAAAGGAATATGTTGACTGTGCTTATGCTTCTGTAAAAGGAAACTTGAAAGCATTTAAATAGAAAAATGCTGTCTTTCTGAAATGCATGTTTTCAGGGCCAGGCATTTAAGCCTCCCCAGAAGACTGCAATAAGCTCTTCATGTAATAATGCAATTATTTTAATAGACAAAGATAGGATGCCCTGTTTGTGTGAGTTCATGCACCCATGCCCACGCATACATACACCACACACTTCACCTATCAAAAGAACTAACAGCATTCCCTGGGTTTTGTTATTGCGTGCCTATTATTACCCTCAGAAAAAAAAAATACATTAACATTCAGTTCAGGGGCTTAGTTCACAACTCTGAGTTCGCAAGCTGAAAGCTGAGCCCTGATTTGACTTAGGCAAGCTTTGAAGAAAGGCAAGATAAGGTAGCATTAATCTAAAAGTGAGCAGTTCTTTTTGCCTGAAGGCAGGGGGGGGAGAGAGGGAGAGAGAGAGCGCTCCTTTGGGAGACTGGAGACCACCTGGGCATTCACCCTATCGGTCCACAAGTCAGTGTGTTAATAGCATGTGTACAATGGCCTGTCAGAAAGAGCAGGAGGTATCTTTGAATGGTGCCTCTACAGAACGGTCAGAAACTGAACGCTGGCTTTTTTTGTTTTCTGAGCCTGTCCCCAGGACAGGAAAAATAGACACTATTTTAAACGCAGAGGAATATAGCCCAATGTAGTTATTTCTCGATAAACCTGGTAATTTTGTATCACCAGAGTTAAACACAGGTACTCACTGTACACTTTTACATATACAGGTGAAGTGTTTTTTGAAAGAAGGATTATGGAAGAAAACTAACGTAAGTGCAGTTGCAGCTGTTTTATGGGCACAGCAAATGTTGACGACTGATTCAGGAAAATGGTAACAATTTTAGACTGCGATTTTCACTCTGGGAGACTGGTCTATGTATCTACCATCTGCTTGGAGGAAAGCTATGAGCAGGTTCCACAGACTCCTGTGAAAAGCCCAGCGATAGTGTTCATGTCAGGACTGGCCCAATAAAAGTAAGCTCTGAACTGAGAAGCTGTGACTTAAATGCACCAGCACTACAGCTCCTGCTGGCGTGTAGCATAAAGGAGCTTTAATTCAACCGTGGATCACATGTCCTTCAGAAGGATTTGATATTAGAGACCTTCTGCTTACATATTACCCATATATTAACATTTCTACTACCATGGAGCAAGTCACACAAGAATGTTTTTCATATTGCTAACTTGAAAAAGTGCTCCCACATACAGAGCAATTCCATTATTGGGTCCCAGATAGCAAATGAAAGATCTTACAGACAAGGACTTACACAATGACCCATTCAGATTAAAAGTTGTACAGCCAGCCTTTTTTTTTAGAGCAACAGATACTCTATTAGCAGCCAGATAAACTAAAAAGAGCAGATATTTTAATATTGTAGCCATTTCTAGTTTGGCGTCATCCGATAAATCTCAGCATTCGTTCTCAAAAACCTTTCTGATTACCCATCCCTGGCCTACACCCATAGTGGTATGAAATGGGTGACTTATCTCCGTGGACAAAATGATAAGCATAAATATTCAATATTTTTGTGTATTGTAAGAACGCAGAAGTGGATGTGGTATAAAATACATCTCACCACTCTAACATAAAGAAATCAAAGCCACAACATCTGTTCTTTCATTTCTCTAAGTGCATGGTAAAATATCATTATATTATCACTTTTCAGATAAACGTATCTGGAGCTTGAGGGGGCTTCGTGTCCAGTGAGAGATACATTAAATCATTTGGGAGATGGTCACCCAATACACAACTGTAGAGCAGCAATACTGTATTTCCTCCACCCTTGAGCAATAACTTAAAACATTTACATCTTGTATGTAATGTTTGCGAGGCAGTCGGACTGAAAGTAAGAGTCAGATAGTGGTGGGAACTCATAGTGAACAAGCACCAAGCAGTGATTGAGCGTGTCTTTGGAAAGCAAGGTGGATGGGCGAACAAAAGTCACAAGGCACATGTAGCAAATGGGGGATTATATGAACTACAAGAGTGTATGGTAACTTGGAGAGGAAATTTGCGAGGAGGAAGATGAGATCAGCAGATCAAATTCAGGTCGCTTCAGCTGTATCTGAGCGTACGTAACCAGCGTTCAACGCCCTTTGCACAATGTGTGATTTCACCTGCATCCTTTGTCACACCCAAACAAGACGAAAGACACCTGGCATGACCTTACGGAGATGCCATTGCCATTGCGTGTCGTGGCAAAGAAGTCAAGATCTTTTGGTAACGAGACTGATCTAGTCTCTCACCTCCAGAAAACAAACTCAACATGCCAACTTTTTGGCAGCTGAGGGGCAGTTGCCTTTGTTCCTGTTCGAGCGCTAGGCTATACTGTGATGCTCAGAAAAGACTATAGTTTGTTAGCAGCCACACGTATATAGAAAAAGGGACAAACCCCACTTTGATTTAAAAATTACAAGTTGTAATTACAAAAAAATATTACAAGTTGCTGTTCTCTCTCCTTTTAGCAGCTTATTCTGTAAGTAGTTTTCTACCCAGAGGTGAAGCACTGGCGTGCAGAAATGAGACCATCAGAAGGCTGCAATGAAAGAGGTGAGAGAAATAGTCCTGTTCCTGATGAGGTCCATCAGTCTTTAATGTTCCCGTTTCTGCAGGCTTTGGGGCCATCAGCACACGGTGGCTGAAGTTTCTGTTCTCTTCCTTTTTGTGCTGTGTTTTTATAATCAGCCTCACACACCACCTATGCTCAAGTACCACATTTGTGATGCTTATGTAGAATGTCAATGCAATAAATAATACAAAGAGTATAATACATAGTGCTCACAGAAATGTTATTGCTGTCTTTTTAACATGTACCTTTTTCCACTGTCTCGCAATGAAAATGTAAAGCGAATGCTTTTACTATATAATGTGATAGCACTTTCAGTTGCTAAAGAGGCATTTTAAAGTTGAAAATGTCAGAGGCATGGAGACATTAGAAATGAACATTTCAGTGTTCTCTTTTCAGACTTATTTGAAGAGGAAAATAAGTTCAGCAATCATAAATTTCCACTTTCTTTTTATCGTTGTTAGAAATATCTCTGCGTACAGCCCAGTCAACAGCAATTCAGTTGTGATTCATGGTTTTAAAGCCTGAATTATGACAAAAGAAGTCATAAATTGCAGGAATTATTTTCCTTTAAAGATGATGGAGTATCTACTCTGACCAGAAGGCTTTTAATCTATTATATTTCTTAAATAAATATGCCTAAGCAAGTAATCACTTGCTATTAGCACTCTCCTATGATCACTTCAACTAACATAACTCTGTATCACTTAAATAAACTAGCAATGTGCACAGGATAGATTTATGTGAGTTAATTTCTCAGCTCACACTTGTCTCTTTTGCATTCAAAACAAATCCCAGAATGTAGCTGTTGGCCGGTATTTGTAGNATATTTGAAAAAAAAAAAAACCAACTGTAGTATTTGTCAGCCAGTTTTTGCTTATATGTTCTGTATGATTTAAAAAAAAAAACAAACAAACAAACTAACAAGATAACAACAATGCATCTGGATAATATGATAGCATTGGAAAACACTTTTTTGTTTAATTTTCCTGATGACATGGTAGCTATACTGTTTCAACAGTGGAAAAGGTATGGTTAGTACCAGCAAAAGCTTTATAGCTCTTCTCAGTTACAGAAAGTCCTACTGGTGTAAAAAGGGGGTGTCCCAAGGGGATCCCTGCTAAGTTAAATTGGCAGATGTCCACTTGATAGAAGTCAAGTACTGAAATTCTGGTGGTTTGCCACCAAGAAGGTGCCTAAGCAAGTTACATTTTAACTTGTGTAACAGTCATGGAGTGTCTATCAGTTGGTGTTAGTCAATGCAAGTTGTACATCAGAATATTTAAAAATGAACTCTTTCAAGTATAAAAACAACAAAAGAGAAGTTCAGCATGAAAAAGCTTATTAATGCTGATGGCAAAAGGTGTAACTTTTAAAGCAACTCTTTATCAAAGATGACCTCACCTCTGAGGCAGTTTCTGTCCTTCACCTTTCCTAAATATATTCAGAACGCCCCAAGGGCAGAAGAGTCAGGCTGCCTGGGGCCAATGGGGAGAGGTCAAACTCTCCTCATTGCTTCATTCGCATAAATCCCAGCAGCTCTATTGGCACTTCTCACCTATAACCAGTGCTGAGAAGAGAACAGATTTTTATTTGCCTTTTTTTTAAACTGCAAGCTGAAAACAACCAAAATAAAGGACACATAGAAAAGAAGGCCTTTATTTCAGGTTGATCCAAAGTTTACTGCTTTCAGTCAACTCAAAAATGATTTTGGGATTAAGCAATATTTTCTCATCCTTAAAAAATCATTTTGCTCTGGTTTAGACTTGACTTAAAGAAAATGAGGAACAAAAATCTAGCCTGAATGGAAATCCCCAAAATAATCTGAAGCAATGCTTGGACTTCTTTTTTGTCTCTGGTTCCAGCTTTTTTCCTGGGCTTTCAGGGAATTTTTATAGGACAAACGGCTTGGCAAAAATCAAATTTGAATTTCTAAAATGTTATGATATCACCACATCTGTATGTTCCATAGAAAAATTTTTTAGCCAGTTCTAACAAACTAATCCACTGTACAGAAGTGTCATATGGCAATCATAGTAAAAACGTCTCAGAAAGGTGGTTATTTCCCAGTAATAACTAGTCCATCAGTTGGAAGTGAAAGTAAAAACAATTTCCCTATTTGATTGTAGGACAGTATCTTCTCCAAGCAGTATTTCACTCTTCTATAATTACTATCTTCAAGTCCATTGGATTTATAGGGATGTGGTATGGTATCAAAAAGGTATACAGTGCGAACCTGGAAGTAAAGCCAACTTTTGTTTGATAGAATCATAGGATGGCTTGGGTTGGAAGGAACCTTAAAGATCATCTAGTTCCAACCCCC
>RSEF01000031.1:56040571-56081628 GCA_003993805.1 Himantopus leucocephalus
AATTTCTTCCTAATATCTAATCAAAATCTCCCCTCCTTCAGTTTTAAACCTTTACCCCTCAACCTATCACTACATTCCCTGAGCAAGAGCCTCTCCCCAGCTTTCCTGGAGGCTCCCTTTGAGTACTGGAAGGGGCTATAAGGTCTCCCTGGAGCCTTCTCTTCTCCAGGTCGAATCACCCCAACTCTCTCAGCCTGTCTCCATAGCAGAGGTGCTCCATCCCTCTGATCATCTTCGTGGCCCTCTTCTGGACCGGCTCCAACAGGTCCGTGTCCTTCTTATGTTGGGGGTTCCAGAGCTGGATACAGTACTCCAGATGGGGTCTCACAAGAGCAGAGGGGCAGAATCACCTCGCTTGACCTGCTGGCCGTGCTTCTTTTGATGCAGCCCAGGATGCCGTTGGCCTTCTGGGCTGCGAGCGCACATTGCTGGCTCATGTTGAGGTTCTCGTCAACCAACACCCCCAAGTCCTTCTCCTCAGGGATGCTCTCAATCATTCTCTGCACAGCTTGTTATTTGTGCTTGGGATTGTTGCAACCCACATGCAGGACCTTGCACTTGGGCGTGCTGAACTTCATGAGGTTTGAGCGGGCCCTCTTCTCAGGCCTGTCAAGGTCCTTCTGGATGGCATCCCTTCCTTTCAGCGTGTTGACTGCTCCACACAGGTTGGTGTCATTGGCAAACTTGCTGAGGGTGCACTCAATCTCAATGTCCATGTCACCGACAAGGATGTTAAACAGCACCAGTCCCAATACCAGCCTCTGAGGAATGCCACCCATCACTGGTCACCACTTGGACATGGAGTTATTGACTGCAACTCTTCGAGCTCAACCATCCAGCCAGTTCTTTGTCCACTGAGCCGTCAATCCATCAAATCCATGTCTCTCCAATTTAGAGACAAGGTTGTTGTGTGGGACAATGTCAAATGCTTTGCACAAGTCCAGCTAGATGACATCAGTTGCTCTTCCCTTATCCACCGACACTGTAACCCCATCACAGAAGGCCACCAAATTTGTCAGGCACGATTTTCCTTTAGTGAAGCCATGTTGGCTGTCACCAATTACCTTCTTATTTTCCATGGTTCTTCACACAGTTTCCAGGAGGATCTGTTCCGTGATCTTGCTGGGCACAGAGGTGAGACTGACTGGCCTGTACTTCCCTGGGTCTTCCTTTTTCCCCTTTTAAAAAATGGGGTTATGTTTCCCCTTTTCCCATCAGTGGCAACTTCACCAGACTGCCACAGCTTCTCAAATATGATGGATAGTGGCTTAGCAACTTCATCTGCCAGTTTCCTCAGGACCCACGGATCCATCTCATCAGGTTCCATGGATTTGTGCACCATCAGGGTACTGCTCTTACACATTGTTCAGATGCTTCTCTAACAAAACCTGGCCTGGTGTATCCAACTTCTACTACTACTTCAGGCTCTGTGGCTTGTATACGATTTCTACAGGCACTTTCTACCAGCCCAAGGACTTCCATTCATTTCCTTTAAACTCCATTGAGAAACAACTTATTTGTGAGACCTTGCTGGAAGTATTTAATTCCTTAGATTTTCTTTAGGATTTTTTTTCTCTTTGTCTTGCACCAGTCTTTCACCTTGGTAAGAAAGAGTGTACATTAGATGATCTGCATAGTAGTAGTCATGCACTATGGCATCCAGATAAGAGTAAAATTTCCTGTGAGGAACAAGAGTGGTTTTGTCATTTTAGAAGTTGAATGGCTTCACATTAAAGATTTTTGGCTTCTTTTTTTTTTTTCCTGCTTTTCTTTTTCTTTTCCAAAACCAGGCCTGGTTTGAACGTTCAGTCTGCATGTAAACACAGGTGATACCTGAGAAGAATACTATATAGAAGCTCAAGGTTTTTTACTATGACTTAAGCCAGCTGTAGCTGTGTCACAGTAAAGCTTGGGTTCTGGGCAGGAGTTACATACCAGGCATAGCATCCTGGAAGGATCTGGTGGATGTTCAGGTTTGGGTCTAAACTTTGTAGCAGGTAAGCTTAGTGCTTAGACAATCTGACCTTTAATGCAGGTGACCTCAAGAGAACATGTACAGAGCTTTGTCATCTTTCCCAGGCACTTCAGGTACTGGAGTTTTTGAGAGATTTCAACAGTATTTAGGCAAATTCAGGTAAACAAATCTCTTGTATTTTGGAATGCCAACCCACCTCGAGATATGTCATTTATCAGCCTTTTATCCCAACTAAGAAGTGCAACTGGATTTAAATTCAGGTACCTGTTGTGGAGAAGGTGACTGGGGAGGATAAAAAAAAATTTGCTGGAAAGTTACAGATCGGTTTTCAGATTCCTCTAAGTTCCTCTACCTTATCAGCAATTTAACTTTGCATATATTAATGGCAGCCATCACTAAATTTATTTCTGGTCTTTGCAAGTGAAGAAGACAATTGACTAAGAAGGCATCCATGTACATCCCCTCCCCTCACACACACACTTCTTTTAGGTATATACCAAACCTGATCAAAATCAAGCAAAAAAACCCTAGCCCAAAATCAAAAGAACCAACAAAATCAGGGCTATCTCCAGTGCGATGCCACTAACGCTTTTCTTTAGATTATTGAAGGCATTGGAATAGGAGTTTCCTACTCTGTGTAGATCCAGGCTTGTTTTGTGAAGCCAGAGTTAGAATTCATCTTTGGTCCATGTAAGAAGCAGCCAGGGCATCTGCTCTGGTCTAATTTGGGAGAGGAAAGTTGTCCACATAGTAATACTGAAATTTATGGTAATTTAGCCTAGAAATCCATGCCTTCTCCCTTTTCACATATGCCATTCATATCACCCTCTAAAATTAATTGGCTTGGTTCTGTAGGAAGTATGTTTGCAGAATCTAAATACTCACTTTTATTTGGTTTGTGCTTATTTTATGGAAAGCTACATGTTTTCAGGTCAGTGGTCAATGGAATTCTTTTTACAGCTGCCTCCTCCTGTTTATCTTTATCTGTCAGTAAAGTAAACTCTCTTCTAGTTGTTTAGAAATGAAAGTATTCTGCACTGTCGTGTCTAGGCACTGTGCCACTCGCGGCAGAGTATGAGCTATCGTTACATTATAGGCAGTGCTTACAAAGCCATACTCTGCACAATGGGAGGCAAAACTCCTGTAGTCTTCAGCAGGATCACTATGGTACAAAGCCGGGAGGTCCTGCATGGGTAAGAAAGAGTGGACAGAAATGACATTGCATCTTTAAAGTCAAAGGCAAGTCGTAGATGCCCCATCCCTGGAAACATTCAAGGCCAGGTTGGACAGGGCTCAGAGCAGCCTGATGTAGTGAAGGACGTCCCTGCCCATGGGAGTCATACTAGATT
Source organism: Himantopus leucocephalus (assembly GCA_003993805.1). Lineage (NCBI taxonomy): Eukaryota > Metazoa > Chordata > Aves > Charadriiformes > Recurvirostridae > Himantopus > Himantopus leucocephalus. The sequence goes on from RSEF01000031.1 coordinate 56,043,896, forward strand.
ATTGTCAGATAATTCCAACCCAAACCATTCTATGATTCTGTGATAAGTAAAATTAATTCTCTTTGTTAGCTCAGATCTACCAAGATCCACACCTACAAATTTCATCTGGGTTAATTTAACTTACCGCTTTTTTCAGTCTTTTTGTGACTGGCTTTCCTGCTACTCTCTTGTACTCTGATACGTAGCACGTGGAGGAGAGTCCCCCAGGAACCATCTCCATCCCCTCCTACCCCGAGGCAAGGCACACTCATTGGACTTCACCTCAGTCTGAGCTGTTCCTTACACCTTTTGTGCTCAGTGATTTTGTGTTACAGTGTTTGCACTTCACTCGGGTCTCTTCCCAAAACCTCACCTCAGTGGCTGAAAAACAGTTCTTCACCAAAAATTGTCATTGAAACATACTGCATGTCTTGAAGCAATATCCTTATGTTTTGGAAGGAAAACAAGCAGCTTAGCTGCAGCTAACAACATGTCTATGCTCCAGTCAGCTTTTGCCTTTCCCTCTCCATGAGAACAGCATCTCTGAAAGGCTGGATTCCTTCTTTTATTTGGCCATATGCTTTCGCTGTAACTATGTTCTTTTCATAACAACCCTACACTAACCATACATTATTAACCCCCAGAGACAGAGACTTCATTTTAACATTTTCCTGTAAGCACTGCTCAATCCTAGGGTATAATACTAATGTCTTTTTTTTTTTTTCCCCCTGTGCTTACACTTTAAATATAAGAAGGGAAGTGAGCTTTAAAAAAGAAACAAAAACTGATCTAGTGTGGTGCATCCAAATCTGAATTATTTTCTGGTAGAAAAGAGCATGCAGGTGCTAAAACATCTGTTCTCTCTCTGGGCTTTAGGTATCCAGCACTGGCTTGTACTTAGCAACTCTCTCCTCTTCCGTATGTGTTTCTTACAGAAGGTTTAACACTTACTTGTTGGACTCTTTACAGCATTTTTAAATCCAAAACAGAAAAAAATGCTTTCAGCAGTAAATGATAACAATTATTTTCTAGAGTTTCTGTAATGAGGATTCCCCTCTAAATTACCAAAATTAGAACTTTATTTTGTATCAGGTTCTGTTACTTGTCTCATAGAGAAACCAATGCCCTCTTTAGGTGTATCTGCAATACGCTGCTGCTGATAGCACCACCACCATCAGTACTCTGAGCAGATCTACTATATATGAGCAGGATGCCTCAAGAAACTGAAGAAAGAATCAGAAGATATTAAAACAAAGGTGGAACACGCATATCCTGCAGGGTGGGACTGCACTGAGAAATGGGGTTTGCCTTTTTGTCTTCCCTTGCTGACTGTGTAAAGATGTGACCTCAGCTGTGGACTTTTAGCAGATTCACCAACGAAGGGAGATGTTTCAGAGGAGGAACTGGTGAGCATTAGCCTCCAGCATCGGCAGGGCACCAACTGATGCTTTCTGCTCCTGAAGCTAAGACCTCTCTGGGGGAGCAAGAGAAGAGATTTCCTTGACAACAGCTTTTTGATGTCAAGTTGCTCTCAAAGGAATTAGTCTTTGGAGAGCTTTGGCACCTGGAATGACGGGCGCCAGCGCTGGGCGGTGCGTGCTGTCATGTGTAGCTATGAAGGTGGCATGCGAGCACATGGCCAGCGGGTTTTCTGAAGACAAACCCTGTGTGCTAGATAAATGGAGAGTAAGTGTAACTTGCATCTTGGCTGACAGACTGAATGCGGCGATGTCTTTCAGAACAAAAAAATTTTTCTGGCCCTTGTTCCTGCACTTTAGGGAAAAAAAGTTTGTATCAAGAGATCTCAGAAAATCCTGTGATGTCTTAAAAGTCTCAAGCTGAGGCCTGTCAGGATATAATTAACAGATGTAGACAGCCACTATCTCGGCATGACTAAGCTAGTTTTACACCGGATAAGCCCGAATTATATTTATTTTCATTTCACAACATGTTCATAATTTTAATGAACTAGTGCGAGATACGGACAGGAAAATGAGGCACCGTGACCAATCCTCCTCCCTAAGCTGCTGGGTCTGGTATGTTAATAGAGACAGCTAACAAAGCAATTGCACTGCAACAATCTCCCCAACAGATTGAGCAACAAGGCTGGCAGAGAGAGGAGGGGAGGGGAGGGAGCAAGCAGTTACCAGGGCTGATTCCCTGGGACCAGGTCTGTTATCATTCGTTTATCACCAAATCAAACAATTGTAATAACAATAGCTCAAGAACACTGCACTTTACTCCAAAATTACTTGGCCACAGATACCAAATACTAAAATTATCCAGTTAAATGTGTCTCTCAGGCTGAAACACATGAAATGTTTTTCACACAGGGCAACACTATGCAAACGTGTAGAAAAGTAAGTGGAGACCAAGGTGTTTTACAAGAAGACACACAGGTAGACAACAGGCTGTAATGCAAGTTAGGCCTTGTCCAGCTGTAAGGTTGCAGCTCCTGCTCTTGTAAAAGAAACTGCGTTTTTCTACTACTGAGTGCTAACAGGAAGCCTAGGGATGCTCCGCAGTTGTACCTGTGTCTAACATAGCCCCTTTACGGGTTGATACCTGTCCATGTCAACAGCTGGCCAGAAGTTGACTTGCACAGCAAAGGCTTTTCTGTTGCAATTGTTGCAAACATATGCATCTTATTTAAAAAGCAATTATATGGTGTCCTGAGAGTGTCAGGTTTAAGTACCTGAACAGGAAGTTTTCTGACACTGACTGAAACGCAACTTACTTCATTGCACCAAATACCATGGCAAAGCATTACTTCAAGCTCTAGCAGCTGAAGAGAAGATGATCTAGTGCAGGGCCAGACTCAGCTCTGACCTTGCAGGGAAGGACACAATGATCACACTTGGTGCTGCCATATGACGTGGAGCAGGGCTACACACAGCGGAGGTGGGGAGAGAGGAGCACTGAGGAGATAACCACCTGACTTCCTCATACATCCATTCATTGGTTGTAAGATAACATTCCCCAGGTTCATTAAAACACAAATGTGTGTAGGAATTTGCTCTTGCAACAGCTCTACTTCCTAGGCAAGGCATACAGCAACCTGTTAATAAGCTATACCCACAAGAACAGTCACTGCTAGCTGAGACCATAGGTCTACCCAGTTCAGCATCTGTCTACTACATTGGCAAGAAGCAGTTGCATGGAAACACATAGGAACAGGGTAACGCACAGGGTAACTTCTCCCCCGGTACTCTCTCAGCCCCCAGACACTGTCAGCCCAGGGGTCCTCGTGGGCCAACATTTGGTGACCCTTTTCCAGACCACTTGACCCGTTTCCTCTTGGAGCTGTGCTAGCTTTTAGCATCCACCCTGTCTTTTGGCAATGAGCTCCAGGGGTTGCACAAAGAGCCACTTCCTTTTGTTTGTTTTAGTTTGTTCAGTTTGTTTGTCAGTTCTTCTTTAGCTACATTTGAAGCTCTGTTACTCACTCCCTCTAGCATTCCCCACCACCTCGTGCTACCTTCCAACCGTTTTCGTTTATGCTACGGTCCTCTTACATACCCTCCGTGCATGACATATGTCAGAGGATACTGAAATGTGACCCACTATTTCTGCTCAGGATTTTGAAAGATCACAAAACGATCCATCAAAGATCTTACAGCAAAGGTAGTTTTTGGTTGCACAGGCTTGCGGGTCTTCAGTCAAGCCTATATTCAGGTCAGCTATACTCAATTAAACTTACAGATCTGTGAGTTTAATTCAGAAGTTATCCAAAGCCCCTAGTTCTGTTTTTGGCACACTTGGATGACTCAGAGCATCCCTCAGCAGAGAGAGCAGGAAGACAGGGAGGATCTCTTAAACTGCACCCATCTTTAGGATTTGGGCCACTGGTGGTACCACAGCCTGCAGCCTAAGCTCTTCTCTCCTGTAAATAAAAAAATCAACCTCCTGTTTTTCAAAAATTCGACGAAGGACTACCCCATTCCCCCAAAGCACAACTAAGGGAGATCCCTTTTCATATATTTCCCTAACCATCAGAGTCCTCCTGCCTGGAAGGTGCCACTGTGCACTGTCTGTTTTGCTTCTAGTCTGTCATCTTAGCTGTCCAGTACCATATTTATGAACTTTAAAAAACACGTGAATCACATCCTTGCTTTCTTGAAGTATGTATAAGATTCAGGGTTTGACTTCAGTGAGGTGAGGACTTGACTCATGGGCCCCCTTAGCAAAACTCTGTCAAGTAATTACGTGTTACAATGGAAAGCAATTCGTTACAAAAGGGCTAAAATAAAAATCTAGCCAGGCGAATAAATAAAAAGTACCACTGTCACTAGAATTTATTGACATATTTTCGAGGCCCTCAAAGGGATTTTACTTTGTGACAGTTTTCTATTCAAATTGCAATCACAGGGCTGGGTGTGGAGTAACTTCTATTTGGCAACGCAGTCCCGGTGAGAGGGAGGGCGAGTGTGTTACAATCAGAAGCAACAGAAGAACAAAGAGCCTCAGACCAGCCTGACCAAGATGTGAACATCAATCTGAACATTTCCCCCTGAGCTGAGAATCAGAAATCACTACTAAACAGTAAAAGCTGCCCAGAATGTGCCTGCCTCCACTGTAGCCTGATTTTTGTATTTCTCTCAGAATAAATAATGTGCTGATGGGAAGTGGAAAGGATATGAAGGTCTTGTGAAACCTATGTATATCTTTTGTGAAATCAGAGACTGCATCTTTCATTTTTTGGCTTATGTATCTTCCTGTGCTAGTTAAGTTTCATTTCTCATTTTATGGTCTTGAACTGGAGTGATGAAACCAAACAGGGTCACCCTCCCACATGCCATTGTTTTGAGAACTGCCAGTGGTTTTCATGCATAAAACTTTGGTCTTGGCTGCCTAATTTGGGGACTTTGACTTCAGAGATGTTCCCTGCACAGGAGTCTCACATCGAGCAAGTCTGCCAGTTTCATGGCGTGGACCCCTGCTCTTTAGGAGGAACGTCACACAACATCACTTCTCCTGTATCTTACTGGCAGATGATGTATGCCCTGGTCTCATGAAAGCAAGTTCATCCATGAACTTTGTGACAGGGAACACCTCTAAGCAGTGGGTATTGGTACCTGAATTCCCATCTTGGATCTGAGTGAACCACTCCATTAAAAAAGAAATCTCTCTAGTCCTGCTTGAGCCTTTCCTTGGACTCATCCTACCTCCTCTGGTGCCCTGAATCCCAATCGTATACCCATTCTGCACACCTCTGATTAAGTTTAATTAAGCAAGTGCACCTGTTAAAAAAAAAAGAGGCAAAAAGATGATCTGACAGCAGATGAACCATATGTTGAAATCGGTGACAGCAACAGGAAAGGTCCTCACAGCAGTTCCAGTTGGAGAAAGCAGGCTGCAAAACTAGAAAATTGCTAGCTTGTTCCTCTGTACAAAACTGAAAGCAAAATCAAGATCAAAAAAATTACAAAATAACAGCTTATTCTGGGCTTACTGCAGCTTATTATTGAGCAGTTGCAATAAATCATCATCCAGTTTGGCTGCTCAGCTCAGCTGAAGTCAAAGGGGAAGACACAACATTCCTGGGATTTGTCATGAGGAGGTTTGTCACATCTTCCCAAAGCTTGCGTGAGGAGGAATGAGACAGGCTGCAAGAGGCCAAGTGTTAGGCAGAAATTATTTCACTTCCTCCATGCCTTTGCAGCATAAAATATTTCTCTCCATAAATCAGCTCTGATTAGTTTATTATGGATGTTTAGGTTAAATGTCTCAATTGCTCTTTTGTTCTTGGGAACCCAATCTTATTTTTATAGATATTTATTAGTACAGCTTCTAGACAGCTGATTTCATTTCCGATCTCTTTGTGTTTGGCTCTGTTGTGGGAATGATGGAGTCATAAAACTAAAATACCCGCAGACATAAGAAGCAGGACGCAGGCTTTTCTCTCTATCAGCCACGCTGACACCACACTGCGTGGTTAATGAGGGGAGGACGAGAAGCTGCTCAGAAATGGACTCTCAGCTATTCTTTTCCCACAGACCTGCCAGAGCCTTTGGAAGAGATGCGGTTAGCAAGGCAAGGCTTGAACATGACCACTGAATGAAAGTTGACCCAAGACAGGCTGTCCTGCTGAAAAAACAGCGTGCAGGAGCACGTGCCTCTGACTCACAAGTAGGAAAGATTCACAGCATCATGTATTTTAACTTTTACTTTTCCCCAATTTAAAATCACTATACTGCAATCCCTTGGGTAAATGAGATGGGGATGGTCTAATCCGAGCAGAAGAGTGGTGCTCCGCACTGCTGAGCTTTCTCCACTCTCATGTGAACAACTTCGTGGACAACCGGGGGTAAACAGCTCACTCATCCTCAGTCACCCATATTACGTGACAGTTACTACCTGCTTCTTGCATCAGCTGTCGAGAATAATTAACCAGCGTTTGTAGAGAGATCCTCGCAGGAGAAGTATAGATGCGGCAGACATTATTTGCTTCAGTTTTGAACCTTGGTTATTTAGTACCAGGGTTCTACTATGCGTGTCAGGCATCTGAACGCTCAGCTTTATATATCCATTCCTGAGGACCGGTCGTACTGCTGCACTCGCTATGTCCACACCTAATATAACATTTGCACTTGGCTTCCACCACAGCTGCTGAAAAGAGGGTGGAGTGAACTTTACTTCAACATGTCTGGTAAAAGTTCCCTGCAGACAATGTCTAACGAGGTTTTGATTTTCCAAAGTAAACTTACAGCAGCTCGTATGAAGGCAGGGTCCTTTCTGCTCTGACCACTCCCCGCGCAGAAGGAGTTTGCACTACCAGCGTGCCAGCCCCGTCCGCCTCGCGCGTGCCAGCAGCTCTACGGGATGCTCCACACCGTGCCTCTGAGTGCAGCAGAGAAAGCTGGACCACGCCACATTTAATGGGACTCTGCCTTGCTGAACCCCAAGCAGTTGTGCTTGGCGCTGAGAAGATTACCTCCTGGCAGCATTTCAGTTTGAACATACTCATAAATGCCCTTTGGGCTCAGGACAGGTTGTAGGTTTTTCTGGATGTGGCTGTGAGACAGAGGCTGGGAGGGTTGGAGCAAATGGTATTTAGATCAGGGTGCACTCCAGGGCTGCCAGCAGCCTCTCCAGCAGGTTACCGGAAAGGATAAAGATTAACTTCTTCCCTCCATATGAAAGAAAATTAATCATGTGCTTGCTATGTGGAAACTGTACCAAAGAGTATTGCTAGTACTTCCTTTCCCAATATAGCAAGAAGTCAAAAGTAGAAAAAAAATTCACCCATATGATGTGGGAAACTCATAAGACGGGACTCTGAATTACCTGGAATATCAAGAATCCCAAACAATTTAATCTGTGTCATAGCAGATGGATTTGTCCTTGATCATAGTTGGATGACTGTTTAATATACCTATTTCTTTGCTTCTCTGTCTTCTTAATTCTTTGTGGCATAAAAGTTCTTCCATTGTCTTTGTAAATAAAAATCTAAAAGCCAGCTTCCTCTTTGAGGTGACTTTGCTTGATATCTGCACAACACATGAGGAACGGGCAGCCAGGAAGGCAGCAGGAGAACATGCATCTCCCCCAGTGCTGCACTGGCAGGCTTTGAGGGTCCAGACATCAGCTGTGCCCTGGTGAAACACAAGGGACCCCCTTCAGACTGCCTACAGACACATCGCTGTGCAGTGTGACTTCTTTTGCCCACCACCTTGAAAGGGTCTGATAACCTGTACATCAGGTGCTCTGAACCACTTCATTACTTTCGGGAATGCAGCAACCACAATGATGGCAGCTGCCCAGCCACCAATGGTCATCTACCCAGCTTCACGCATCCACAAGCTTCAAGTTTGCTATCCATGTTCCCTCAATACTCATGGAGAAAGAGAGGGGTATCACCTGGGAGCAAATCATCTTACCCCAAGATAGGTAAGCTGAAGATACCCAACCTTTCCTTGATGCCAAAGAGGCTTGGGTGATTGTCTTAGGTTGAACATCTCAACCCCTACATTTTAATGAAGCCTAGAGAGCTTTTGACTCACTCACATCCTTCACGTGCAACAGCTTCCCGCCATTTGGGACACTATGTTAGGCTGATTCCTTGTGCTCAACGTTCCTGGGCTCACCACAGATGGCAAAGCCAACTGGACCAGGAGGACTCCAACACGGCTGAGCAGCTCCATCCCCCTGGGAGACACAATGCTCTCTTCTGTCCCAAGGTCCACCCATAACTTACCTCTCCGACCAGCGCCTCTGCGCACAATCTTGCTGGTTTTTCCCCACACGTTTGGCAAAAGGGGGATGAGATGATTTAACAGGGTAGGGCTTTTCCATCACCAGTTTTTGTCATCTATGACACAGGTTTTTCCTTCTCACCTCAAAGCATTAGTAACAGCCAAGCACTGAGGAAGCATTAGCAAACCCGTGCCTTAGCTGGTTTTCTTTGTCCCTTGACAATGAGAATGGCGTTAAATTCAAGTGGTTCTGGGCAGTAATTTTCATCCCCCTCTGGAATCAGCTGTCCATACTGGGCTTGTGAATAGTCCTGTAAATATATTTTACTACCTTTTTATGTTTTACATGGCCCAAGCAGTCTGGAGGTGAGTCTGGAAGACAGTATGCAACTGTCTCCAGCCTTTTCTGTTTAGAACTCTGGCTTTCGGTTAAAATTAAAATCAACTTTTAAAATTACTTTTAAACTACCTTGGCAGCAAAAGAGGATCTTATAACAGTCCAGAAAGAAAACTAGAAGCTAACAGGCTACATGAGAAAATTGGGGTAGATGCTTTGATTAAATCCAGGGCTTATGCTCAACTGATGTGAATCAGAACCATGCACGAGAAATGAGAGGCAGGACTTCCAAGTAACATTTAATTAAGCAGGAAAAGAAGGACAATGCGATATTATTTATTTTACTCAGAGCAACATAGGTGCTTCATGCTCTATTTACATTCATGTCTGATTTACATTCAGAACTGCTATTTATATTAAAGCTTTTTGGAAGATGCAGATTAAATTTATTCTCTGTTTACTAAATAATAACAGACTCGGCATGGCACGAGCAACTTGCCATGGCTGACCCTTCTCTAAGCATTGGACTAGATGATCTTCAGAGGCCCCTTCCAACCTCAACTGTCCTGTGACTTTGTGATGTTGTAAGTATGATGGAAAAATTTTATTCAGTTAAGTATTTCTGCACAAGACAAGAGAGCCATAAAAAACCCAAAACAGAGCTATCCTTCTTTCCCAAGAAGTAACCTGAAAATAGTATGCTTATCGTTTTTCTCTAGGGCATTAACAAACAACTCACCTCAGATGATATTAAGGCTGCTATAGCTGTTTGACAAGACCTGAGAACTCAGGCAAAAAAAGCAATTTCTGGTCATCGTTATCGCCTCTGACCGGTGGGATTAGCAGGCAATTCAAGATCAGACAATGCCAGGCATCTGCTGCAATCCCATTTCCCAAACAGCATGAATTAAATAGGGTCAAGTGTCTCTGCTGGGTCTTCATCCCCTTTTCCAGCCAATATTTAGGCCAAAAGGGCTCTCACTTTCTCTTTCTCTCTTTCCTGCCATCTCTCACATGCTCTCTCTCTTTCTCAGGCTGGACTCCCAGAGATTTTCCCAGCCATGCCCTTGGTTTTTCACTACTTCACTGTTTTTCTTTCCTCTGTGCTTTTCCCCTCTCTGTACAGGGATACAAATCTCCACGACACAGAAACTTCTGATCCCGCATGCCTTACTTGTACGTTGTTTAAAGTTGGTGGCTGCTTTTCCTTCAAAAAAGAAGCAGCTATTTCCTATAGGGCTTCCCAGGTACACATCATCAACAGGTTTCATTGGAGTTCCTACTTTTATTGCCAATGCCACTGATGAAAATGGTGAACGAGATCGGTTCCAAGACTCACTCCTAAGGACCTCCAGAAGTAATCTTCCTCCAGCTTGGTATTTTCCCTTTTAGAAGTGTCAGCTTTAAATATATACAGTGTTTCATTTTCCTAACACTAGAAGATTAATACTGATAGATTTTATGAACAAAATTGATTTTGGAGTGTAATTATAATAGCAGGGAAATAATTCAATGGTCAGAGAAGGATGAAAATTCAGTTGTTGTCCAACATTATATGGAAAAGAAATGAAATGGAGGATGACAGATTGCCAAAAGGAAATTTAGGAAAAAGATTTGATGGGACCTCAGATTTTGTGAAGGGAATTAGAATAAAATCAAAGCAGAAAAATATTTAGCAGAAAACTGGTACTAACCCCTGATGAAAGGACTGATGCATTACTGGAGAAAAGAGGGAAGAGAAGAGGGTTTCCAGAAGATGGAAACCCTCCCTAGCTCATCCTCTTTCAGTAGGATAACCAGCTCCTGGCACATTTTTCTAAATTAGAATTGCTTAGAAGATGCTCAAATACATTACCTTCAGTCTTTAAGCAGTCTGGACATGCTTTTATTGCCTTGGTTTCCTACCATTCTTGCTTCACTGTTCCCACATTTTGTTTTTCCCACAAAGCAGATGGCAAGCCAGAAAAAAGCAGCTTTACCTTAAACATTTAGCAGCATTTGAATTCCCGTGTGTAAAGGCTTTTTCTTTCCTCAAGTACCTTCAGGCTGCTAGATCAAACTGCAGGAGTTGTTAAATCCAGCTAGACTATACTAAACATTTCCAGAGAATCATTTTTATACGCGCAATCAGTTATATGTTACAGGTACAAAGCAAGGAAGAACAACATATCTAATACACATGCATATACACATGAGTGTCTACTTTCGTGAATAATAGTAGGAAGGTAGTTAAAATAGTGATACAGATTGCCGAAACATTATCTCAAAATCAAAATAATATTTTCATCCCAAAGACGATACTTTATACAGCACTTCCTCAAGAAAAGAGAGGGTTTCTTTAGTTTAGAACACTTTTTTTCTCTCTCTTGAAAAAATATTGTAAATATTTTTGATCTAAATGATTTTCTGGATAAACCCAGGCCTCAAATGACAAATTGTTATGCATAAAAACATACATTCTGTTTAGTGTCACATTAAAAGTATAAAACTCTAGACAAGTCTAAACCTTTAATGAAAAATAGCATGTTTTTCCTCCTATAAAAAAACCTACATGTTTTATCTTCCCCAAAAGTACAGTTTAAAGTGAAGAAAAAATTTACCTGAGAAATCATTTGCAGAGTAATATCAAAGAGGAGTATTAATTAAGGATGGCCTTTGAAATTTGATCTGCGGTTCCTAACTTTGGTTAATTTCCTGTCTTGAAAAACCATTTGTGGGCATGTTTCTCTATTTTGTCTTCTGTCACCACTAAAATATTTTGGACAGGGAGAAGTAATTGACTGACGTCTCATGTCAGGCTATTTCATGTAACAGTTTTATAGGCATGCCTGGAAAACAAGGTCTTCCAAAAGGTGAGTTAGAAAACCATGCTCACAAAGTAAGTCTAAGTTTAGTAACTCTACTAAATAGAAGGATGAATGGAGTGAGGCTTAAGTCCAGAACTGTTCAATGTTTTCATTAATGGTCTGTATGTTAGGAATGGAGAATGAACTTACTACGTTCACCCGTAATACCAAATTGAGGAAGAATGAGCATGCAAAATCATCTTGACAAGCTGTGGAAATCAGCTACAAAAATGGGATGCAAGTCAATATGGTTAAATGCCAGTTACTAAACCCATATGGGAACAGTCAGCTGCACAAATGCAGAATAGAAAACAAAGTAACTACCCACTAACTCTGCATGGGAGAACCTAAGGATTATGGTGGACCACAGCATGAACATAAACTAGTAGATGTTATACCATTGTGAAATAGGTGAACATTATATTTGATTTATGAATAGGAGCACTGTCTGTTGACTCACAAGGGAACCCTTCTTCTCTGTAAGCTTTGGAAAGCCCCCACAGCAGGAACCCCATCAGCATGGAGGGCTAGCAAAGATCCCAGCTTTTCTTGGAGACTTAACCAAGCAGCACAGAGTAACTTATTAATTTAGTAGATTTAAAAAAAAAATAACGTTATGAAGCGTTATTGCTGTGTTCCCTTCCTAAACATCACAGGTTACTCTGAAAAAGATTTTACTTGGCTTGGTCAATGAATGACCATTGGGCCTATTTCAAAGCATTGGGATGAATGAGTTTGAGGATAAAGTGGCTGTCCCCACTTCCTGTGGACAAATATGCATCACAAAGAAGTTTCACTGATTTTCTGTAGCTTTTGCAATACTTCCTCTGCTCTCACAAGTAATTTGTGCTCATTTCGGTGGGTCTTTACTCTTCAAAGTCAACTGGGAAATGGAACCTTAGTCCAGAAAAGCAGTAGTTTCTCACATAAATCTTCAGAAAGGAGCATTTCGCTAACACTTCTCACAGGGATGTGGAGACTGACATACTGGAAATAGGCTTTAGGGGAGAGGAGGTGTCCTGCGCATACAGTCTCAGCTCGCTGGGAACTGGCTACCCGAACTAGATGACACACCCGCGCTCACACAGTCCAAGGTATGTACCTGCCATCACATAATTTTCTGCACAACTCCTGGCTTGATTCTATAAACCTCAAAAAAAGATAGAAGAAGAAACATTCTGACAGATTTTATTACATCTGCCAACTGAGTGTAACATTTCCTATTTATAGAACAACATTTTACTATTAGAAACCAACAGTTTCTTAAAAGTAGAGTTTTGCGGGATGTTCACCTCCATTCACCTCCATTTTATGCTGCAGGCACAATTAAACCAAGCTCTTCTCTTTCAGGTTATGTCATGGAACATTTTCACCTTACAACTGACACTATATACAAGCTTTTGCTGAAAGCATTGTCAGATCAGCACTGGAAGATTTAAAATCAGGCAATGTCTATGAATGGGTGTATGAATAGGTCTGTTGCGCTCCTGTCATTTCTCAAGCACAAAGCCTTTGTAGCAAGCAAAATATTTTGGCCATTCATGTTTTTACTGTGTGATTTATAACATTGTCTCAAAGCCCTTTGTGAATGTAAAATGCTGTGACCATGTTTTTCAGACAGGAATGCTTAAATATAATATTCCCAGATCCTCATTTAGGTTCTTAAATGAGGCCTTGATCCTGCAAATACTGACATGGATGCTGTTAGTTAAATATAGGATTGAATTTTGGCAGAATCAGGCCCTAAATAATCTGGCATTTCAAAAATACTGAGGAGCTTCCAAGAACCATTGCAAGCCATACAGCACAGAAGCAGGACTACGTTGCATATTCCTGCTGACTTCAATGGGATTACTCACGTGTTTAAAACTCTTGTTGGATCACATGTTTCCTGAGACAGAAGAACTGGCTCCCTTTGGCTTAAATGAGAATTGATTCAGGCTCTTAAAATTGCAAAGCAGGAACCTGACGCGCATGCTTAGTTCTCTACACTTTTGACCACTGAAGGTAAATACACATTCCTAACTTTTTTTTTGATGAAGCCTTAAAACTACATGAATGCATCAGCTTTGGGCAGGAAGATGTCATGCATAACCACACTTTGCTAACTCGTCCCTTTACTCATAGAGTGTCTAAGCAAATAAAAAAAAAAAGATATATTTTTAGAATGCATTTTATTTTTTTAGAAATAGCCTTAAGAAAAATATGGAGTATCAAAAATGACAATTTTAAAGGCTATGTGTTTCTACGATGGGTTAAAATGGATTCAATATTGACTTTATAACCACTTTACTCCCAAAAGCAAGAATACACCTTATAATGCATAATGCTGCAGAGAACCTTCAAGTAAAAACCAAAAGGACATTTCTTTGTATGCTTCATGTCAGCAGACAGCATTCTAAACTCACGGTTTTTAAAGACATATCTCAAACAAAGTTGAAGATGGTTTAGCTAGACCGCATCTAAGCCAAGCTTCTCAGGAAAGGAGCAGTATATAAGGTAAGTAGAGCAGTAGCCTTAAGTCTCCTTTATGTCTGACTTACTCCTTGGAGACATCTGGAAACCAGTTGATCCTGGATACAATCAGCAGTCAGAGACTCTTAGGATGTAAAAATGCTACGATGGTGCCCTCTTTCCCCATATACACACGACAAAAGATCTACACAGAGGCTAAACTGATTTCAAGGCCGTCGCAAATCAAGCCTAGCAGGCCAAGGGCCTATGACTGCATAGTGAAGAATGGGGACAAGTGCAGTGCAAGAGGATTAGAGCAATATGTCATTGAATACCACCACAGAGTAAAGGTTTTGGCTCACCATCTATAACCAAGCCTTTAATTTTATAGCTTGTCTCTATTAGAGCGCCAGTCTCTCAGTTTCTCAGCCAACACATAGCTAGATGTCGTCAAAGAGGTCCTCTGGCTCACAAGTGTTTTCCAGTGTTTCGAGAGACATCACATCCGGGGAATGCTTGCCCGATGTCTTCTGTGAGGCCAGATCAGGTCTGGAAATATAAAGCAAAGAGATTTGAAACAAATTTAGATACAGATATAAACAAGTTCAACATATACACTGCCAAGGTAACCATTTAATAGTGTATTTTGAGCTTTTTGTTAAGGTTACATGTAAGAGAAACGCAATTTTTTAAAACTCTAATTACTTGCTGAGATGGCAATGGCAAAACAAACAGATGAAATTCAGCTTACAAATGTCAAGGCTTCAGCTATTTTATTACAACTTTTAGGACCCTGAGAATGACCATTTCACCCACAATTTCCACATGGAGAGCTAGGGAGGCGGAACAAATGCAGAAAATGTGCAAAGGATCTGCTTTTCTGCTACTGCATGGGACGATGCTCTGTTAACCGCTCTTTACTTTTGCCCTGGAGCTAAGCATATGTCTGTTGTCCACCAGTTTGGCATAGAGGCTTATGAAGAATCATACTGAGTTGCCTCAAAGATCCATGGCCCAGAGATGCAAGTCTCTCCCAAACAGTAGAGCAGAAGAAAACAAAGGCAAATGCAGAAAATCCTTGCATAATACATGAATCCAGGTATTCAGGGACTTGCAAATCCCTGGCCTTCCCCTGTACGTATGTTATGGTTACATTTGCTACAACTGCATGCAAATAGAAGCACTAATCATCCACCGATATATGTGTGCTAAGGTGTGGGTTAGTCCTCAAATAGCTGTACACCACAGAATCCTACCTGAAAACGTCACGCCTGAATCAGACATCCATTGCATTGAGTAACATGCTACTCTGCACCAATCAGTCCTACTTAGCACCCCTTCGACTGTCCTCATCAACACAGGTTATTTAAATATACCTTGCATATGCCAAGAGCCCATGTTCACTGTTTCTCCTCCCTCTCCAAGACACCATTCTGATAAAGACAGCTCTGTGCTTATGCCTGGGAAGGCAAGGTATCTTGAGTTTCCAAAGACAGTGGCATTTGCAACAGCTTCCTACCCCTATAGGAATTAATTTTATATGTATAAGCTAAATCCATGAAAAATCTTTGAATCCTGCACAGCCAGCTTTACTTTTGTGAGCTTCAGAAGAAGAATTATTAATCACAGATATGGGAGTTCTCAGTGACATGATACTCCAGGTCAGTATCACTAGGTGCTTTGAAAACTCTAAATCTTGGCACAGTATGCCATAGGGAATTGGTGCAGGAAGGAGGGAGCAGACTTGGTGTGCTTGTATTGTAGGATTTGGGACTGGCTGGAGTTTCGTAAGGGTTGATGGCTTCATGCCCAGGTATATTCCACTGGTGTGATCCTGACAGAAGGTGAAAAATTTGTATATTTGAAGGCCAACACATCAGCCATTAGGATGGGAAGAACTAGACAGATGTGATGGAAAGTGTTACTCTCAAATGCTGCCATATGAAGGGTTAGTGAAATGAAGCATGCAAAAGCAATCTTAATTTTCAGACTAATTCAAGCATTTGCCTTCAATTGCTCCACATTGTAGAGCCAAATTAAATTTGGTTTCAAACCGACTCAGAACAAAGTTTTCCAGAACTCCTACCTAGAAATCTCTAGAGAGCAGAAGTTTTTATAGAACCGTGCAATCTTCAAAATGCAAGGAGCTTCCTAAGACCCCAGCTACTGCATGACTCAGAGCCTCTCACACTCCAAGTTTGTCAAAGCCCTTGGAGGCTCAGAGCTCTCACTACAATGTTTCCTGCTGTGGACCTGGGGAATGGTTTTCATTTTGAGGTGGAGCCCCCCGTGACCCTGGGGAATCAGCATAAGCCCAGTGAATGCCGAGTCTGTCACTTCCTAAGAGCTCTCCAGTATTCAGAAGGGTTTCCTCACCACTCTATCCATCACTCCAGTTCTGCAAACCACTTTAAATTCAATGTACTGGTATATTCAGATTATGATAATTACTTTCTCTGGAAGACTAACTAGCATTCTCTGTGAACTCTTCCAAAACGCTTTCCTTCAGGTCTGAATAAATTGTGTCCAAGCATTTTTTTTTTCCTTTTGGGATGCAGTGACATCTAGACAGATATGTGTCTCATCAGAAGTCACTTGGACTAACTGTGAAACAAACCTGCCAGAATCGGACCCTTAACCAATGACCTCTGGTGAGCAGGATCAGATCACTCCATGCTGTTCTGACTGCTAGCAATCAATTTATTTGCACCCTAATTTTTTTTTAAATGTAGGTAGCATACCCCAACACAGTGTGATGCTCAAGTTTACTATCGAAGGCATGTTTTTCTTTTACCTTTCTAGGTCTATCTAGAGCATTAAGTCTCCAGTGAGAACCTACGTAAATCACACAGTGTGGAGCCACACACTGATCATTTTAATTAATCCTGTAAGGTCTCATCAGCAAATAAATTAGGCTGTGAAGACCTCTGTACCACCAGAGCCTATTTCAGGTACTGGAAGTTTTTTTAGAGCATATCCTCATATGCCATATAGGCATATAACACTAGGCAAAAGACTAAAAGATTTCTGAGACTCCACATTTGTTGACTTTGAGGTTTCACCTAATCCAGCATTTTCTGATTTTGAAAAGTACGCCTGACAGTCCTTAAGCAATATCAACACCAATTTTATCCTCACTGGCTAAAATAACTGTTTTCAACACTATGCATCTATAAGCCAAATCACTGTCGAGTTTTAACATTACACAGCTAGAACTATTAAGCTTCTGTGTTCTTGGAACAACATGGTCCTCACTGAATCTCCAAAAGCTGTAATACTGCGCCTGTGAATAAACCCAAATACACTTGCAAAGTGGAAGCATTAGGTTCTTTACATGAAGTTCATAAGCAACTTAATTTTAAGACTTAATGATTCCTATTTGTATGGCAATTATTCACTGAATGCCAACAGCTTGCTTTGTGCTGTTAAATTATTTTGAATCTTGGATTCTCACTGAAGCTGCATTACCATATCCTGATGCATAACTGAGTTAATTTCTTTAAATTGCAGTGAGTTGTATAGTCTTCTCTTGCCAAAAAGCCTGTAAGTAAGGCATTCTTCTTGAAAGTTTATTCTTCTGTTGGATCACTTTTTGAAGTCTTGCCTTTTGGTAAACTTAAACTCCATTAACACATGTGGAGAACTGCTGACTATAAGAGATCATTTCATATTTCCTGACATTTAGTTCAAGCCCTTCATAAATTGAGACAGAAGACCAGATCCACAGCTGGTGTGAATCACTGGAGCACTAATAATGTCAGTGGAGCTCTGCTGACTTACACCAGCTGAGATTCTGGCCCAAGATTTGGAAGAAAGTGGTTACATTACTTGATATTTCTTTCCACAGCTGAGTAAGAGCCATAAGAAACAGAAGGCACACAACACTTTAGTACTTAACTAAACAGCACAGAAACTCAAAGCCATGCAGGGTGATGGCTTGGCACAGCTTGGGAGAAAACGCAACGCTTTCTTTTGCAGTAGGACAGATGGACCACTCCCAATTCTTTCTTGTGGTGAATTAATCCTGAGGTTCACACAGACCCCAGAGAAGACCTGCACAACACCGTCCCTGCTGCAACAGATGGCCAGTTCCACGAGATAATGTTTGTGAAGCAGTACGAAGTAGAAAATAATCTCCTAAGGTGACTGCTACAAATGACATGATTAAAAAGAGCTTCCTAGTGGCGAAAAGATCAAACAAGTTGTAGCTGTGCTGAAGGAAAATCAGGTCAGAGGCTGCGACATCAGCACAACGGCTCATCTTCAATACTTCTTGCTGGAAAGATGAAAGGTTCTCACACTTAGCTATGCTTGAATAGCCAGCCCAGCACGTTGTGGTTATGATTTTACTCAAGTTTTTGTTCTTGAGCAACTCTCATGGGATTTGAAAAGAGAAATACCCTTGTAAATTAACCTAGCTATACAAGTTTCCCAAGAAACTTAGGTAATCTAGGAGGCACACTGGTGTCCTTGGACCATTACATTATTTTCCTCATTTCTTAGTAATTAAAATAATCAGTTCCAAACCAAAAGCTGGCATTTTACTAAGAGAGGAGATTTCAGTCCTCCCAGAAGATGTGTAGCAGTGTTTTAGGAAAAGGCTGAATTTCTCGGTGTGTATGTCTTTCCTTAGCTTGGTTTAACGGTTCATTTTTGTCATTAATCTGAAAAAAAATGAAGGATTAATACCATGAGTAGACATTAACAAAGGATATAATCTGATATATACTTTCTTCAGTATCATAAAAATAGATGGCAGCAGCAGCTCATAAACAGAGAATCGGTAGTCGTTACAGCATTAACACAGGAACGAAGGTGAGGCACCTCAAACGCTAACGAACCCTTGCATTGCGACTGACAGGGCAAAAGCTCAGAGCAACATTTGTGCTCCAGAGATGGTACTTGTAGTCCACCCTGAGGGAAAAACTTGGATTCTTTGAATCATCTGCTGTCTTGGCTGCATAAACATCATTTTCACAGAAAGGCCTCAGACGAAAGGTACTCATCAGCCATCGTCATTAAGGAGGGATTATGAAAGGAGCTTTGAGCAAAGCTCATGGCTATATGAAAAACCTTGGCCTTGAATAACCGATGCCCTGTGGTGTGAGCTCTTGGGAGACATCATATTGACTGCCTATGGCTACTGGCCAAAAAGAGGAAAGTTCACCCATGAAAAGAAAAAGAAATGGTATAATGGAGGAGGGGGAAAAGCCTCGTACATGAATAGATGCATCAAGAACACTATCTGCAGACAGACCTCTTTAAAGTTGGATATTAAAAATGTAAGTAGACTAAATTGAAACTACATGTGATTAAAAATGTGAGGGTATTCCCCTTTACAGAAATGCTACAATGGCTATTATATAAGGTAAATTATAAAGGTATTTTTCTTTTCAATTCAATTTAAAATGGAAAATGAAACTCAATAATTTGGTTTAGGTTTTGGCAGTATTATGAGTCTTCAGCTTCCAGATATAGTCTACTCTGGCATTTATTCCCAGAAATATTATGAAAAAAAATCCACATATTTCTAATTGATCTTGCAAAATGTAAATCTCAGCAAGTCATGATGAAATTGCTGGATACAATCACCTTGGTGATCTGAAATTACAGTTATTGGACTTTTCCCTAAGTTGTGTTAGTGAAGAAACTGAATTTTTTTCTGCCAATTTCAATCATCTGGAGAGAGAGGTGGTGTCAGAGATCATCAGAGCCCAAGCTGTACCTGGCCCCAACACAAAATTCACAGAGGTTAGAGAAAAATACTCAAGAAATAGCTGAAAAGAATGATTCCTAGCTGAAGGGATACTGTCTCCATCCCTTTCAGAGAACCTTCCATGTGTGGTATTTTCCTGCACTCAGTGTATTAAGCAAATGGTCTAGTCTCAGTTAAGGTCAGCAGACAGATAGCAATAACAATAAGCTTGTTCAATTACACAGTTAATGAAGAATATTTTCAATGCAGCAACCACAAATTTAATGTTCAGCCAGGGAATCAATGTTCCTTAATATGCTTCCACCTCTGGCTGAAAGCCAAGCTGCAACAGCACCTGCATCCATCCCAACCACTGTGCAGTAAGATAAATCTGGAATTCCCTCAATAAACAAGACTTAAAGCAAAACTTCAAAAAACAGGACAATTGCTAAACACTGTCTTAAGCTCTTGCAAGCACCACTCTGTTCCCTAGAACTAGAAACTATCAAATGGGGAATAATTTTGATTTATGTTTATACAAGTTTCTTTTTTCTTTACATACCCCTGGAATCCTTCAGAGGGAGAAAAGTGAACTGGGAATCCCTTAAAGATCACAGAAATTGATATAGTGATTGCAGCAAGAACAAACTGGCAAGCAAATCTGCTATACTGAGAGGATCCTCATATATCTCTTACTGATATAACTTTTAATATTGATGTAAATTCCAATGACTGGGCTAGATCAGTTCTCCACATTATTAATCATCCACACGACTTATTTAGTCCTACAAAACAGATGGTGTAAAGATCCTCAGAAAACCATATGTAATGTCTAAAATGGCTGCACAGACAACACGTCATGTAAATGAACAACGCTGACAGTACTTTTTTAGGGACTTATATCTGTTCAGTTGCAAATTCCCAATTAACTTGCAGGTCCTTATTTAAAAAGAACATTCTGGTTTAGTAATATAAATACAGTCTTGGACCTTTTCATCTGATCAAACGCACTTGCAGATGCTTACTAACAAAATCTACTTAAAAATGTAATAATAGATGTCACTTACAAGGAAAAGTCTAAACCATGTTTGTTTTACACAAGTGGCACACATTTCTGTGGCTCATTTCCACTTAAACTCCTTCTTGCTTAAATAAACTAGACCGCATTCACTTTGAGGAACATACTAGCACCACTGCCTTCACTGGGAAAAAAAAAGACAAATCTCTTAATCATAACTACAAGAGTATATAGTAAAGGAGAACTTTGTTTGTTTAGGAATTTTGTCAAGG
This sequence comes from Himantopus leucocephalus, assembly GCA_003993805.1. NCBI lineage: Eukaryota > Metazoa > Chordata > Aves > Charadriiformes > Recurvirostridae > Himantopus > Himantopus leucocephalus. Next base: position 56,064,692 of record RSEF01000031.1, read on the forward strand.
TCTTTCATAAATCCAGTACATTGCAAATTTATTGGCAAATGCTAGAAGCCATTTCTCATAGTTGCTAAGCACTATTTATCTCATATACATTTATGTAACACCAGCACCGGCTAAACTGTGTCATAACCCTTTTCCAGGCTGTCAAACCCTGGAGCTGCTGTCTCTCCCTAACCCTTTCTTATCCCCTCAGGGTGATCACAAACGGTAGCCAGAGACCTAAGGGGGCAAATAAAAATCCCTGAACCAATTTCTCACATAGGAAATGTGCGTCCTCATGCTCCTCTGCCTGTTGTCCCCAAGGACAGAAGGGGTCGAGATGGCTGTGGCAGCCGTCACACAGTGGTGGAGAGTGGAGGGACGGGTTCTCCATATGAACCTGAAGCCTGCAGGTGGCAGCTACAACTGCAAAACCATGTTGAATCAAATCACAAAAATAAGAGCATTTAACTGGAGGAAAATCCAGCAACCCTAAAACCTAGATCGTGCTTCAGATGTTCCACGTCTTTTTCACTCCTTTCCAGAACTGAGGCTCTGAGTAGCTGTTTAAATCCTAATGACTTCAACAGGAGCTAAGCACTTGTTTAAAGTTAAGCACTTGCTTAAAGTTAAGCCCTTGCTTAAAGTTAAGCACGTGCCTACACAGCCTCCTGAACTACGGCCTCAGCTTGCAGCTCTCTGGGGTCCACCCTTTGCATTGATTGCTACAAAATGAAACTCATAACTTCACAAAGTAATAAAATTAAAATTATTCTTCAAGAAAAATGGATTAGTCCAGTGTTCACATGATGAAAAGTTTCCTCTTAATACTAGACTAGAGTACACTGATATCTTTACTAAATTACTAGGTATAGCTAAAAACATCCTCTGCTCAGAAGGATGTAGGAGAATCCATGGACAAAATCCCCAAAATCATCTTTTAAAAACTCCTATGACTGAATTAAGCAAATTCTTTCTTCCTGCTGAACAACTTGTATACATACACTTGGGCACCAGCAGAAACCTATTACTGCCCAGATTACCTGTTATCCACAGATCTGCTCAGCAGGTTTTGGATCATTCACTTTAATCGGCTTATTGCAGAAAAGCACTTTGGATCAGTGCAGTATACGGATATGACTTATGTATGTATTTTCAAATGACAAAATGCACTTAGAGCAGCAGCGAGTTCCCAATAAACCTGGGAGCAGTGAATTGAATAAGCTGGGAGCAGGTTTCAATTTAAAGTTAAGGTAGAACAGATAAAGCACATCAAGCTTTTTTTTCCCCTTTAATAGGTCTCTAATAGGTCTCTATTGAATACGAAATTATTTTAGTACTGAGAATTGTGCTTCCCTTTCTTCTGTTTCTTCACTCCCATTCAGCCTCTCGATGTTCCTCCCGCCCCCTCCCCAGCCGTAGATCTGAATTCATTCAAACTTTTCTGAAATAAGATCAAACCTTTAATATTTAAAGATCAAATACCTGCCTACAGTGACACCTGTGAGAGATGAAACATGTTCAAACAGCAGTACCAAAAAAAAAAAAAGGGGGGGGGGGGGACGACAGCACAGCCAGCCCTTTGAAAACAAAAGGAAAAAAAGTAGGTACAGTTGGCTGAGACAGAACAGAGCTGGACACTGCAACAGCCAGTGTTTTCTGGTTAAAATTCAAGTTTTTCTCATCTGCATTTTCATCATACCTTACCCACCCTTAAGATGTCTCCTCACCCAGGGTAGAGAACAGATGATGGCTTTGTCCACCTAATGCCAACTCTGTTCCTTACTTTGGGGTGCATAAAGCAAACCACTGTGGGACAAAGAGCCCAGCTCTAACTCCTGAACTTCTTAACTCGTTGGTAATACATCTTTTTACTGTGGTTAAGATGTTTTAACAATCTTCCCCTTAGGGAGGCCATCTATCAAAATGTCTATTCGGTGGAGTAGAAAAGCCACTTTGAAAACATATTTTCTATTCTTATATGAAGCAGGAATCATCTACAGCTCCGGATGCTGTGAGACAGCCTGTATAGCTGACTTCAAAAGTCAATTTTTCTTCTCCAAACCCCCAAATGGTCTCCATCCATTCAAGCTCTGAGGGTCTGCCTAAGGAGCAATACCTGCGTAAGTACTTTACCAGGGACATTTAACAATAGACCAAATAGCCAAGTCATTACTTGTTGGGTAAATGCTGCAAAAGGGTCTAGACCGTAAGATTTTTAAGAAAGGTTGTACTACCTCCAAAAACAACAAAACCCCAAGTAACCAAAAGGTTGGGACTGGCCCTGTGTGTTTCTTTCAGAAAATTTTTTATATAAAGCAGGTTTTTCTTCCTAATGAGCTTCTCTACTTTTTATTTCTATAAATGGTCAAATTCATGGAAAGATTCTTTAGCCCTTAAATTTCAGAGATTTCCTTTTCTGGCAGAACAGTTTGCATACATGTTGTACCAGGATCAAGGCACAGTCTCATGCATGGACCTCCTCCAGCATTATGGTGATGAAGGTCAGAGACTTAACTGGTGCTAAACCATCACCAGTCACACCCCAGCTGGCTGTGACAGTGCCAGGATTACTGCAGATCTGTCCCCAAAGGTGGAAGGGAGAGGAGCCCAGAACAGCCACCAGTCAAGACCTGACTCTGCAGTAGCAGGCCACCCATCTTGGTTTTGAGATAGGAACCCAGACAACCAATGGACAGTAGTTACAAGACAGGAATTAATGAGATGGCGAGCTGAAAGACAGCAACGACACTGTATTTTAAATGGAATTTTCCAATTACGACCTTTCCACAAATATAGGCACAATTTCAGGGAAGCCATGCACCCCAAGTCCCTCTGCCAGATGTTTCTTCTCAGGATCCAGTCTTCCAGAGACACTTAGTCAATCAGGAACTTAAGAGCAGGGTCTTGGATGGACCTCAGGCTCATCAGGCGAGACTACGAGGCTCATCAATACCACTAACCAGATGCACAAAAGCAACCCCGAGAACGTGCAATACTGGTGTCAGACAGCCAAGCTCCTTCGGGCTGCTGTGCCCCTGTGCTCACCACCCTGACTTGGAGAGATCACCCTACACGTTACACTCCAAGCCTGCTCAGCACCTGTCAATACTTGGCACTTGGCATGGACACCTGCATGTTTTATTTCACACACAGTGTAACTGAAAAAGATTCAGCAATTTTTGGTCACTGTGACCTGCATTGAGCTGAAATCAGTGCCTTCCGGCAACGAAGAAACAGGCCATGTCAGCCAATTTAAAACAGGTAATGAGAAAGATAATTTAACAGATGACTACAACGCAGGAACAGCTGTCCTGGGTCAGCCCAAGGTAGCCCAGAACCCCTTCTCCAACAGTGGCCAAGAGCAGATGCTCTTTGAAGAGTACAAAATGCTTTTTCAGTCTCCAACCATTTGCAGCTCAGAGGCTTCCTGAGCCAAGGTTAATTTCTGTGTACTCAGTAATATTCAGTGCATTTCTTTTTCACAAAATGGCCTTGTCTCCCAGTAAGCCCATGTAAACGTCTAATACTCCCAAAATCTTGAAGGAGCTCCACAGGAATAGGAAAAACACAACAGAAAACACAGAATAGAATTAACAGGGAAAAAAAGGTCACAAAATTGATCAAATACCAATGTACAATAATTTTCTTTACAAAGCTGTTTCAGTTCCACAGATTTTATCTTCAGTTGTGATATATTAGTAGAAACCTGAAGTACCTCCACCAAAGTCTTCTTGTACCAGTCTGGTTCAAATGAGCATTCAAACCACAAACTTGATGAAATTTTAATCCACAGAGAGCCTTGGTAGTTGTGCTAGTGCTGCACCACTGACAAATTTAGATAGTTTGCCTTTTTGTGAGTTTCAGCACCGTGTTCTAAAGGATTTTTTAATCTTACAAATGCATTAAGAGAAAAGGGAGCACCATACAGGCGGGCAACTGGGACTTTATTAGGAGAAGGCAGATGTCAATCAGAGTAGAATAATCATGGTGTACATGTGAAACAGATGCTGCCTCTGTAAAACAACCCAGTGTGCTATACTGAATCATGGAAAATGCAATTACACCTGCATCTTGGGTTATGGGTAACAGGTCCGCTTATTGGAAACTTGTCTGTTTTTATCCATGCTACAGTACTGGGAAACAGGAAAAGAGCAATGCACATTTTTCAAGCACACCTCCTCGCCTGACGCCTCCAATTTTTCTTTCCAGAGAAAAAATAAGAATTGATAGTAGGTTTAGAGTCCAACATCGCAGGGAAGTCACTGTCTTCTGTTAATTAAGATTGTGACAGTTTTAACATTTTGAATCTTGTTTCTGTCTGAAACAGATATCTTTGGAAAAGAGCAAGAGGGAGAGAAAGTGAAAGAGCAAGACAGAGAGGAGTTCCCATCTGAAACATAGCACTGTAACTGCCTAAGCCCTCGCATAAATTCTCCTGATCAGAACGAGCAGTTCAGCTAGTACAAATGGATGCAAACAATTTAAAAGACCCAGTCATTTAAAAAGCCTTTTTTTTTTTTCTTTTTTAAGTACTATTATAAATAAAAATGGTGTTTGAAAAGCTTCCCAATAAATCTGGCAGACAGCAAGCATTTCTGGTATCATTAGGAAAAAAAGAAGAATTTTTCAGAATTCAGTCTGAAGCCTGGATTTTCAGTTCAAGCTTAGCTTAGCTCTCCTTTTAATAAAATCATCTTCTTTCAGAGCAAAGTTAGACTAAGTCATTGGCACTTTCTAAACGATTGCACATGGAAATACCACAGCTCTTCAGCTCTGAGAACTCATCTCAGGGGCGACGAGTTCCCGCTTTCACTTGTTCCAGCGCAGTGCAGGGTAAGCTGAAATTCCCTCCATGTCATTGCTGGCACGCAGCCCTCCTAATCCCCCAGCGAATCTTCCGAAGAGTTTTATTACTAACAATATGCAGCATAACAATTGACTGTATTGTACATACACATATATACTCTTGCCTGTTCTGGTCATAAAAGATGGGAGTTTCCCCACAGGCTTTTTTTTCACTTTGTGTAGGTTCTTTATACACAACACACCAACATCAGCCTCCCGAGACTTAGCAGGAGGTCAGTGGACTGTATTTTTAACCTATTTGCTTTTTTCCCCCAGACGTGTCTGGACTCACTAGCAGGACAGTAGTCCAAAGTATATGGCCATCTCGTTGCTTTTTATCTTTTAAAACTAATGGCAGAACAAAAAACCAACCAAACAAGACTGTCCTGGTTGTACGTGCTATTAGGTTTTGACACAAACCAGAAGCAAGGAAACAAACCCAAAGCACATCCTACTTACCGGTTAGGTTTCGATGGTGATATTTGTGTGTTCGCTTTGTATTGCTTCTGCATTGTTCTGTCAGGTACATAGCATTCATAGCAAATGTTTGTCTCAACGTAAAGCACACAACAGAATCAATACAGAAATTAATAGCTGCTGATATATTGATTCTATTCACATTTTTAAAACAATGAGAACATTTAAAAGAAACATTATTGAAATAATAAAATAATTTATATTGATCCCTGCAAAAGTCATGATACAAGATAGATATTTGGAACAAAGCAGCAACCTGAGAAAGGCTGTTTAACTGTGTGGCTGTTTAATAACCAACATAGCTTTTAAAATAATTTATCGACCAGCTTTCCACCAGCTGCTATGAGAAAAGGAATCCATTCTACCTTTTCATACTCGGTATTGCTAATTGTAATAAGATATTCAGGCAACAGTAATAAAAGCTCATTCTAAATCTGGTGGGAACCGATGAAAGCAATTATGGTGAGGGCTTGGTACTGTCAAACTGTCAAGTTTCAAGCTTAATGTAATTCTTTAGAGTTTACGCTTTCTCTATTCTAGAAGAAAAAAGACTGCAAGCCATTTTCTGTTGAAAATGCAATGAGACCAAGGAAACAGGCCATTTAACTGCAGAACACTGAAACACTAGATAAAGCACCAATAAAATTATATGCCATGTCACAGCAATTCTTCAGGAAGGGACCTGTCTTGCACTTTTGGATATTACTAGCAAAAAAATATGACAAGGGCCTTGAGGCCCTTGGTGGGGTGGGGTGCAAGAAAATTCAGAGGTCTAGGAAGGGTGTTCTTTTAAATTTTATCAATTGTTTCTGTTTTTCTAGGCTGGAGACATGTTCCATTGTGGAGGAAACAATGAAATAATATAAAATACTAATGAGTCATTAGGTTTTGCCTGAATACTGCCATTTATCAGCAGAACATATTTTGCCTAAAGTTTTTCTTACAGTTGCTTGCAAAACTAGCACTCATGCTAATGCCCTACACACACTTCCAAGTCACACAAGCTTTGTGGTTATAAAAAACACTGAACTGCCAAAACAAGGTGTATTCTACATCCTATCTGTATGAAAGTCAAGTATTCCATGGATGGTGGCACTGACAATATGGGACCTAGTGTGTGCTTCCTCTAATGCCCAGTGGAGTTAGCTCCACAGCGCTGAGAGAAAAGTGTCACTGGGTCTACAGAACCATAGGATATCTCAAGTTGGAAGGGACCCATAAGGATGATTGAGTCCAACTCCCTGCTCCTCGCAGGACAACCTAAAACTAAACCATATGACTGAGTGTTGTCCAGACGCCCCTTGAACTCTATACCTCAACTCAGTCTTCAGCTCCTCAGCTGAAGCTCCCTGTGATGGTGAAAATCATCCTGAACGATAACTGGATGCACCAGGAGGCAGATCTGTCACAGAAGACAGATTACTTTACCCGTTTATTTCAAATATTCAATGAAACAACTACTGTCAGTCAATAGTGAACCTGAACTGGAGTTGAACTGCTTACAGAGCAGCCAGTGAGTAGACAGCAACAAATAAAGATGCATGAAGTCAAATTCAGTGGGATAAATACCCCCCTTTGATTTGTGTATTAACTCTACGCTGAGGGAAGTAAGATTTTCTGTTTCACTGTGGGGCGAGGCACATTAAAACTTGGTGAAAGAGAGTACAGCACAGGGACACATAAGGGAGCTAGATAATGTGACAGAGATATGGCAGAGACGCATAAACTAGGCAGGAACGACTGCAGAAGGAAATCCCAGTTCTGGATCTAGAACTGTTAAAGAGCCATCTAGACCCTCTATGTTACATCTGCTTGCCTCCAGCAAAGAGGAGGTGTGGCCAAACTATAAATAAATCAGCATGGTATATGAAGAACAACTAAGACTTTGATAAAACTAGTATTAATGGCTTTGGCTAGTGACAATTGCTGAATTTAAAAAAAAAAATAATGAAACCTTTCCTCTGCTAGCCAAAAAAATGGCAACAACAACAAAGTAATGTGTTAATCTACAGCCTAGGAGACTGTTTGCAGAATGAATTAAAACAAAGTTGTCCCCAGGCACGAGGGGTAGAATGCAGTAAATGTAAAAGCAACTGATGGGCATAGTATCATTTGCTACTTACAGATAAGATGCCTATACCTACAGAAAGGGAGGCTGTTTGGACTTAAACTACTCCTGTTCTTCCCTGCACAACAGTTTAATGAACAGATAGGCACATTTAACCAACTCTCTCTTCATAACAAAAGTGCTTAACAGACAGAATAAAGATTTGGTAGACAACACACAAAGAATAAAACTCTTACTTGATTACTAAGCTGCTGCAAAACCAAGGCAGAAAGAAATACTCATGGTCCCAGACAGAATTTGTACAGTAAGATGTTATTTTGCTTCTTATAAGCATCCTAGAGCTGCTCCCAGCGTTACAAAAATGAGCAGATTCAGAAGGCTCGGAACTGGACTGGAGGCTTGTCAAAACCACGCAGTTCTTCTCAAGCCTTTAAAAAGCAGAAAATCATGAAAGGATATACCTCTTGTAAGATTCCTGTATTACCATTTTCAGAAATGAGAGGGGGAAAAAACAGTCATCCCTCTTTTACAGCATGGGATGAAAAACAGGGTAACACGAACACTCAGGACAATTCTTTTGAAGTTTGGATCAAAAAAGGTACAAAGCCTTGGGGGGAGGGGCAGAGGACGGAAAGGTACCACTTTATCATATTGAGTCATTCATCCTCAGCACTTCTGTGTGTTTATTACATGTCAGCAATCACAAATTAGACAACAAAAGTTCAATAAAACTAGCCATTCCTAGGAAGCACTTCTTACAAATGATGCTTAATTCAAAGGTGTGCCATTTTTTCTTTTAATTGTTGACTGAAAAGACAAAAACTCTAGTGAACTGCTCTACCTCTGGTGAGCAGTTCAGATCAATATGAAGCGAACAGCTAAAATTAGATCAATAAAGGGAATAATGAATCCAAAGACACTTATTTTTAAAGCAAAATACCCTACATGATTCAAATTCCCTCACAGATACTGTCCTGCCTCACCAGAGTTGACTGGCCTCCACAAAGCTTGAAGGCGATGATCTACTGTGCTGCTAAAATGCCTTAAAAAAAAAAAAAAAGGGGGAAATCTACCCTGTGCATCATTGTGTGAACGCCCTTTGGGGCTCCTCCCTCTCTCCATCCCATAACCTGGGGAAGGTAAGAGCAGCCACAGAGGCACACAAGTCCTTAGGAGACCCATGGGATGCCTTCCACCCCGGCGCCCTAGGGCTCGCTAGCAGACATCACCAGGACGCTGCTCTGCGTCACCACAAAATGGCACTTGGCTGCTCCACGGCCTCAGTTTGTTTTCGCCTGCACCAGTGCCATCGCACCCATCCCTACTTCAATGCTAACATGTATGAAGATTAAAAATTTAAGTGTTACAAACACTGAGGGAGAGGAATGTATAGGTCTCCTGAGGACCACTCAAAGCCATACAAGTTTGGACAGAAATCACGTTCATAGAGAGGCTGTCACTGGCAGACTGAAGGTGGCTGCTGGAGAGGTGAGCGGATGCCATGCTATGTAGTAAAAGCAAGTTGCTATTGGCACAGGTTTAGAATAGTCACATTGCACATGTGTGTCTAAGCCATGGTGTCTCATGCAGCTTGTCCCAAATGAGTGCCAAAACCACCTATTTTCCCACCGTGCCTCTCCATGCAGTTCATTTATTGCTTCCACCCTCATCGTCCAGCAGTCCAAATGGCAAAATCGAAGTGCTGCCTCTGACAGGAACAGGAACACAGTAGCTGACTGGCATAAACCCAGTATGGGTCCAAATCGGGAGAAGCTGGATCTGTGCCAGCTACAGAACAGGCAGCTTTTGGTGGCAGGAACTGTTTTCAAAGGTTATGTACACCACACGCTAGCAGAACCTCCAATGGATGATGTATTGCTACCCTTTCCAAATGTGAACTCCGTTAATGGAGAAGCAAGTCCCAGAATCACTAAAGGGTTTGCTGAGTTAATGTGTTAATAGTGCTTCTTTGTGCTATAGGAAACTAAGAGTATCTTCTGAAAAAAAAAAAAAAAATCAAAACCCCAATCCTGGGAATAAACACACCCAGCAAGGAGTATGGCAACCCTAGCACAAAGATTTGTCAAGATGTCTGTTGAAAAGATTACTGGGAAAAATCATCCAGAGAAGAGTTATTATTGCAAAAACGATAAGTAATGCATGCTGCACTAACGAATACTTTGCAAGGCCAGATTCCAACCCTACCATTCAAGGGAAAAAGAAAACAACCTTAAACAGGAGATTTGGAAACAGAGTCTTTCAACACATCTTTTTGCTAAGTAACTGCCCAGCCACCTTTGCAGCCTCTGGGCTCCAGCAGTCATCGCATCTTGCAATATCCCACCTCCACGAGTCGTCCCATGAAATAACTCTGGTCCACAAACCCCCTGAACTTGTCCCCTACATGACAGCTGTTCAGGGAGCTCTGTAGCACCAAGGGTGTATTTTAAAGCCTGACAGTCTCACGGTATCAGAAATTGGAGGCTATTGAGCAAATTTCATGAGGATATGTTCTTGCCAACCCTCCTTGGAATAATCTATGTCTATGAAGCTATTTATATGTATAGCCAGTTGGGAGTTTTCTGTCTATGTTTTTTAGCCAAATCAAAGATACATCTTAAATATACACCCGTGTTAATTTTAAGAAATGTTGGGAAACGAGGGCTTTGGGTTCATAAACCAATGACCTAGTTATACTCATCCACATGCAGCATTTTTCCTATTTGTGACAGACAAAATGGCTAGCAACCTTTACTGCCCTTCCTGAAATTTGTTGTGCAGTGTTCCTGTAACCAGTGGTACTCTGGTCTTTCTTAGACATGACTATTTTAGAGACTAAGCCACATACCTTGTCAGAAAGTTGTTAGGTTTCCCTCAAATTCAAATCTCTAATTTTTGGGAAGAGACGTTAAAAAAGGCTTACAAACTAGAATGGTATGTGGCACTGTTCAGCCTAAGTATTACATCCAATATTAATGAATATTGCAACATACTGCACCTGGGCCAGACATGGTCTGATCTGCAGGGGAGAGACAAAAAACCCCCACATAGCAATTAATTTCATGAAGCACGTGCATATTCCTCGGTGCAGGGCTGAAGTTGTTACCAACACCCAACATCAGCCCCCGCCTCGTCTCTCGTGCCACTCAGGCATGTATCTCGGGGGGTCTGAAGTCCATCTGGAAGAATGTAAGAGCAACTAACCATTTCTAGTAAAACGAACGTTTACAGCTTTTAATTTGGCATTTTCAAAAAGTGAAATGCAGATTACAGTCTCCCTCGCACCCGAGCTTTTAGAAGTGTCCTCCTCATCGTAGAACAAGGCCATTAATATTTCCCTTTAAAATATACCAGGTATATCACTGTATAGTGGGAACTGCCTAACACGTGAAAGACAGACAGACATTTATTTTATATGTCTACCGACAAAAAAATACAGATAGCAAACACCAACTTAAATTTGTTTTTGAAGAGTCTTGTCAGAGAAGGGAACAGATGAGTCGTTCTGTTTGCTGCTGTGACAGGATAGTCTTTATTCTCAGCTTTTTCAATTTCTGTCATACAGTTGAACTCGTATTTCTGGGTGAATACACTAAAGACAGTCTAGAGGTAAATATTAAACCAATAACTGCAAGGTGAATAAAAAGCATTTTCTGAGACAACCTTTTACTTAAAGCTCATTGTTTCAGTACATTAATCACTAAGGCTTGAATTTCTGTGCTGCTGGAAACTTACTAAAAGAATTTAATAAAACCAAATGATCAAATATGCCTTTATATATTTGTATGTTAAAGGAGGATTTAATGAATACTAACTGGAGCAAGTCCTCTGATCCGGACAGCCATGGCTCTAGGTTTAATGGAAATTTCCAACAAAACGACAATTACCTCAACAAAAGACATGTACAAATAACTTTGCATACGTTTATCATACTGATTCATCCTTACATGCTATTTTTCAACACAAACGGTTAATTTTAGAACAGAGAGGAGTGTATCTTGGTTTCTGTCAAGATAAACACTCGTGACATATAGTGTATAGAAAATAATCCAAAACGACAAAATTGATTTTGGAAAATGACATTCACTAACACAGCTAATGGTGAGTAATTCTAGGTTGGGATTTACCAGATTTGATTTGAACCATAAACTATTTCTTGGTTTACAGCTCTATGGAATAATACTTTAATGTGACTGTGGCAGATTTCCCATACAAAAAACTCATTCTAAAGACATAACTGTTTCCTTAGACTAGTAGACAGTGTCTCGTTGTACTGATGACATTGTAAGAAATGCAGGCTTTTGATTAAGGGGATTGTCACTGAAATAAAGACAGATCACATTTTAAAATCAGCTGGATCAGTTGGCATTAGTTTTCCGTAAAGGTACCATGTTGGTTATATTTCCTATGGCTGGATTTTTCCTAGATGCATTTCACAGAATAATTAGGATCTCCTATTCACAATCCTTCACTTGTGTTTTCCCCTCCGGACACACATTCTCTGTACGGCGCGTGGATGATTACAAACATCATGGGCAGCATCAGGTAGGAAACACCTTCAGTAATGTGCCTGCCATTATTGCAGGTCCAAGGACTAAGCAGTTTCGCCTCCTTTCTGTCCACGCTCTCCATGCACAGCTGAAATCCAACGCTGTCAGTCTGCACTAGCATTAATTTTTCAGCATCTTGCATGAGACAATTGATGGACTGATTTTATAAGGATTCCTATGAATGAACAAATCTCCTTCCCTATTCCTTCTGGTTTTGGTCCACATACCTAATTTTCTACTGTCCTCCCCTTTGATACTGTTCTCTACGTTACAGTCTCTTACTGTTGGTGCACAAACAGCTGAGCCAGGATTACAAACTCCTCTGACTTTGGACTCTGCCAAGAGTGTGAGAGCCCAGCATGAAGAAGCAGTTCAGTGATCCAAAGTTCCTATTGCCTAATCGGTCCTTTCACCCTAGCCAGGAGGCAGTCACGCCTCTGCTGTGGTTTTCCAAAAAACATTAATTATATGGCAGTACAATGAACTATCAATTACTGACCCAATTTGCAATGCTGGGAATCAAATCCCAAAGAATCTAAGTGATCAAAGAAGAATCGTAGGTTGCAAATTTTATTGCCGTATTTTTACTGGAACACAGTTTACTCCTCCTAAAATCATCTGCATTAACACAATACTTTCATGGTCTGGAGCTGTTTAAACAAAACCTCATTCCACAATTCAACATTTCAAGGAAATTAGCCAAGTAATAAGACAAAGCATTTTCTTAAGAGTATTAGAAAAAGTAGGAAAAGTTTTGAAAATATAACTTTTGTCACTGAAGCCTTAAACATTGGAAATCAACCACATAGCATATCTTTCCTAGATAATGAAAGAAATTTGTAAAGGATTTTACAATTAAGTGAATGAAAACTGCTATAGAGTTTGTTAGGGATTATGAAACCAGTATACAGAATTCACTGTTACATCAAACCTACCATTAAATTTCTTCTGCATTTAGACACAGCCATTAGAGAAGAAATAGCATTTTAAGCTGAAAGAAAACCACTCATTCAGAAGATAAGGACTAAATTTAACCTGCAGAGCAAAAAGTGAAGGTAATAAATCAGCTAAGGGGATGCATATAGCATAACGTACATGCAGCAATGCAAACAGCACTTGGTTTTCATTGTTATTTTCCACTCTACATCCTGTTGATGCACTGTTAAAATCACTGGAAACAGACAAAGCACAAACTTGCACTTATATTGGCACAAGTGAGGTTTAAATGGATGAATTTATGGATTTTTTTGCTGCCACCAGCCACAGCTTCCATACAAGGAGCTTTGGAAAGGAAAGAATCTTTGGTCGCTTTCCAGTGAAGTTAAATCTCCAGCAGAAATTTAGGCAACATCAGACCATAATTGCAAAACAACAACCCCTGTGTGAATTCTGACAAGGCTTTGCCTTCGAGCACCTCACCGAGCAATGTCCCAAACCCATAACTGGGGGGAAGGTGTGAAAAAAGACCTGTTCTAAACAAGACCAGAACAGAGTATGTCTCAGCAGCAACGTGGTTGGGGTTTTGGGGTTGGTTTGGTTTTTTTTTTTCCTGTAGCGGACAGACAAAAAAATTTGCTCTTTTTCTTCTTTTCTAATAGTTTATTCTTCTTGAGTGTTGTCAGTGGGGTCCCTCACACTAATAGGCCTCAAACTTACCAGCCTTCTCTGAGAGCACTTCCTTCAAGCTGCCCAAGGCCTCAGAGGCTTCAAGCTTTATTTCTGTAATTCTGCACTCTAGGATCTTGCGTGTTGAAGAAAAAAGAAGGGACTTCGGATGGCATCTCATTCCGCTAGTCTGAACTTGGCTATCATAACCCTCCTGAAAGCAATGCTCCTGGTCGCAGGAACCTGCAGTAAGACTCAAAGAGGTGAAACTGCCCCAAACACGCAGAGAACACACTTCTACTCAGTCCGGCCAACTAAGGAACACAATGGATTTAACTGATGATTTGAGAACATAAAAGGAATAAGAAAAAAATACGAAATTGAATAGACAGATGCATATAACAAAGTACAGTAGTTCTGTAGGATCTGGCAGGGGCAACAAGTAGTCTGTTCTACTGGACACCAGCCATGTAGATCTAACCAGTGGCTTTGAACACTTACCCAGGGATCTGAACATAAGGACTAAGAGACGGTTCCCATCTCTGGCCAGCTACCAGTGCCAGCCAGACTGGCACATACCTTTATATACCTTATATAGCCCCTTGAGCCCTCGTGCTTTTGCAGCTCCTGCATCCCCTAAAGTAAAGACCCTGGGTCTGATCTGGCTGACTATTGTTAGTGTGTAGTGCAAGACAGTGACAGACAGAAACCCCGGAAAGGCACTGAGCATTACGAAAACTTGCAAATACAGGCCACAAAAGCTGGAAATTTGACTCCACAGAGGATATGGCTAAAAACCGGAAGAACAAATTCAACAAAAAGCCCAAATTAAATGACGTAAGCAGACTTTTTACAAAATACACTGAGCTGCACTGATTTTACAACAGATGTGTACATGCTATGAAATGCTATGGTTGAAACTGAAAAAATCCCACAGTGCTATTCTTCTGTGTGCTGCTGCTAAGAGAGAGACAGGATTATTCTCTTTATTATAGTTCAACCAGTTGAAGAGCCCTACTCCCTACTCTGATGGAAGGAGAAGCAGCACAGAAAGTCAGATATGTTCTTTTACTACTGCCTATCTTAAATAGGTTTACAACCCTTTTCATGTGTTATGCTTACAGGGTCACTCCACCTACATAATCTATCTATGCTTTCAGACTCATTAAATCCTAATAGAGCTTTGTTCCTAAGTGTCTAAACCATGAGATCTAGGTTCTCCAGTGTTTTCTGTGCTTCAGAAAACTGTATCCTTTCCTTACGACAGACCCAATACATTGAGAATTGCAGGATCGGACAGGTAGCAGGATGGATGTATCCATACTCCCTGCATATGAACTATGTACTGAAAATACTCCAGCGTTCTTTCTACGAAGACCAAGGATGAATTTTCCAATCACAGTAACTCATTTCAGCAGACACTACTCCTTAATGCAGATGGGGACACCACCCAGCAAAATAAGTATAATTTGAACTGGTTGCCTTGATACCCTTAACGAAATCTCAACATATGCCACATTCAGCTCATATGATCTCAAAACATTAAAGTGTGATTGCAAGAAGCACAGACAGGGAAAATAAGGTAACACCAATGGAGAACACACCATTTATCTATATAAATTATTTCTAAGAAAAGAAGGTGCGTAAGAAGGAGGCAGGATGCCCTGACAACTAAATGAGAGATTTGTCAGAGACGTCAGTTCTTGCACCTGTCTCTGTGTACAAATCCAGAGCTGTACTGGCTTTCTTGTATGCACAAGCCTAATACATTTTTCTGTTTATATTGTTTTTCCAAAATATAGTATTAGATGAAGGGTCTTTATTTACCTGTAATTCCTTACAAAGGACTGTGAAGAGAAACAAGCTCTGTGGAGTTTGTCAACCTAACCTATTTCAAGTTACAGAACTCTTCCTCATTACCCGTATTTTTTCAGCGCAGTTTTAAATGAAGCAAGAGATGCTGCTTCATTTTTCTCTGGAAATATTATTTTGCAAGCCAATAGGTATAACTGACAATTTCTTCATATATTGTCCAAAAGCCCTTTTTGATTTCAAGTCATCTTCCTTAATCCCATTTCCCATATTACATTCTCTGCTTTGTGTCAATACCCTTCAAGTGTTATCAAATGTTTCCTGTGTTGTCCTTTTGCCAGCCTGTACGTATTTAACCTAAACCCATTCCTTATAAATCCAGGCTCCAAATACCTTTCCTGTGTGTGCTGTTCTTCTCTCCTTCTCTCCAGCTGTCAATATCTTTCTGCTAACGAGACTTCAGCAGCCCTAGTGACAGGAGACCTCTGCTTATTAGACTAAAGTTGAATCGGTCTTTATTGCTGTCAAATCAGTATTCTAAATTCATGCGTAATTTGCTGTCAGCTACTACTTTTAAGTCTCTTTTGGCATTACTGCTTTCCAAGGCTTCTCTCACTCGTAGGAATCTGTGTCTCAGATTATTTTTCCCTTGATATGCTTGCACTAATTAATGTTTCTCAAATGCTTTTAAAATGGAAAGCACTATATAAATATTAAGTATCCTTATCTGTAATGGGAAACATGCTCCATTACCATTGTCACATAAACTTCACATCAACACACTTTATGCATAGTCCTTGGTCATGGGCACTTGATTTCCTAAAAAGCATTACTAACTGAATACATTAATGGGAAATATTTATGTGCAGGCTATGTACACATAAGAGCTGGGGCACGCATTGTATGTGTCACACACACAAAGTATAGCTCAAACCACTCTGTTGTTTATGTATTTAATGTAAACAGAAACTTAGTCCAGTTTACAATTTTGCATATGTATTTTAGCCCGATTTTCACTGTATAAACACTGTCTTACTGAATTATTGACTGCCTAGCAACTTACGGTGCAGGGCATTGTTCAATACTGAATGAAATGATGTTTGGTAAGTTTAGGCATCTTAGGTATTAATTATTCAAAAAACAAGTTAAAAAAAAAACCCTGTACTTTTGCTACCTAGCATTTCATATGTTTGAGGTTAATGTGTATGATTTCAAATGCTCTGTTCCACAAAGAAATGCAAAATATTTGCATACACTTTAGCACCTTTAAACCACAGGTAATTAAGAAGACTGCAAATTGTTGTTATTGCAGATGATATTGTGCAGCATCAATGCTCACCATGGAAGCTGATGTCTCGTGGTGCCCTTAGGGACTTGGAGTTCATAGCTTGTGGGTTTATAATACAAAGCACACGCCTAAGGGGCCAGGGAGCGCTGGGGAGAAGACAAAGGAACGAAACTGACCTAGATAATTTGTTAAAGCAGGCATTAAATAGGTTGGTGAGGTTTGTTCTTCCAAAATGCTGCATTCTTGGCCCCGGTCCAATAAATCACTTACCATAGAATCATACAATTGTTGAGGTTGGAAGGGACCTTTCAGA
>RSEF01000031.1:56081728-56112398 GCA_003993805.1 Himantopus leucocephalus
CCAGTTCCCTCAGTCATTCCTCATAAGACTTGTTCTCCAGACCTCTCCCCAGCTTCGTTGCCCTTCTACCATAGAAGTCAACGGAATTATTCAGAGATTTGAAGGTTAAATTTGTGTTTACGTGTTTGGTTTGGTTGGGATCTGCATCACCCCCAGGACTGGCCTACCAGGGTTTTTTTTGTGCCTACCAACTTTTGACTCAGAAAGCTCTGTGACAAATTTTCTGCCAGCCTAGGTGGATGCCATATCTTCACTTCCACCTGTATTTTTTTCCAAGAAACCTATTTACTATGGGTCATGTTATGAGGCACTTTATCATATTCCCTCTTCTCCTGGGCTAGTGTCTCTCTCCGAAGTTCAGACCAAAGAAGAAAAAGCAGCACTTAATCTTCTTGAAGACTGCAAGAAACGCATTCTATCCAACCATGTCGTGTTTATGTATGATAGCTTATACTTGTTGAACTATATGTGGTGATGCTGAGTTACTGAGTGATAGGTGATAGGTGTGTTCCCAGTATTCCTTTCCACAGGTGGAGGCTGATACACCTGTGTCATATTTGCCAAACCATAGTTTCAGATAAACCACCAGCAGATTGCTTGTTTTGGAGATTGTTTAGGCAGAACAGCACGCAGCCAGTGCACCTGTCATGCTACCACAAGACCAAAAAAGGTGTGTTTGCCTCCCTTATAAAACACAGAAGGGAGCCCTAAACTCATATAAAATGTCTAGACTCTGGATAAACAGTCACCAAAGCTGTTGCTGTTGCTAGTTACTGAATTACCATGAAGATAAAGCTGTACATTAATAGTATGTCAGTCATGTTCACGGATGAGAAGTAGGTTTAAGATAATCTTCACCCTGCAAGATCTGCACGGTCAGCTACAGTCCCAAAGATGCAGCCACAGGATCAGTTCCCCGGGCTCCACTCACCAGAGCAGACCTTCACAGTCAACCTGCAGGTGATCCTCAGCCCAGTTCACTTCTCGACTCAAGCACATCTCACCTCCTAAGACCCAGCTGGAGTATACGAGGATTTGCAGTATCTCTATCATTATTATTGTTATTTATAATTGTTAACACCAGTCTTCTCAGCAGCACGAGAAAATGCAGCTCACCGAGTTGCAAAGGCATCCCCTTGCAGTTACTGCGTGCTCACATAATTCATGTAACATCATTATGAACTCAGGAGGGTCTGCACAGACACGAGAGAAACTTAAGGTGAAACAACAAAATGCAAAGGAAAAGGGCATACTTTACTAGATACAGAGAAGTTATTTCAGGAGTTCAGTATACTTTGTTGTAGTTTCACTCCGTTGACTTCATCATACAAGTTCAACCTGCTTTATTTTCTACAGATTGATACAACACTTCTAGTTGAATATTACCCTCCATGCATTTTAGCGTGTTAAAACTGCTTTGGATTTTGTTTCCTGGCACAAAGTATATAAACTATCTCAATGCAACTTTGGAAAAAAATTTCCTGTATTCTCATGACTACACAAACAAAAAGCACAAACAATTTTTATTTATACTACTCTTCATAGTAAAAGATAACTATAAAGATGATACTGACTACCACAGTTGGTTTGCAAGGGATTGCTGTAAAAGAGATGTTTGAGGTGATAGTAGCATCTTCAGCAAACATATTGGAAAACTCATAGCCATTTAAAAAAAGTGATAATGCTACATAAAACAAATGTACCAATAAGTAGTGATTGCCTTCCCAGGTAACGTCTACCTCCTACTTTCTGTACTGTGGGAAAAATTTATAAAAAAAGCAACCCTAACATGAAAGAAAAGCACCTGTTGCTGTTTCCACAAGCAGCAGGTTTAAAAGACCTCGAAACTGGGACAGACTTAAAAGAATTTTCCAAGATTTCGTCCAGGAATGCCTGTTCTCTGGCTGAAAACCAGCTGGGCTCCTTGCTTGAAAACGGCTGAGCAATTTTTAATCAAATTGTCTGGTGGGTGTCTGTGACAGAGGGAAATACGCAGAAGAACTAGGAAAAAGAAAATCAGATCCGTTTACACCAGTGACCTAAGCAGAAGCTTGAACTGAGATTTAAAGACATAAAAAGTGAACAAAAGCACTATTTCATTCTGCTCATACTCCAAGTTACAGAGGCATAAATAGATAACTATGGTGGTAAAATCAGTTTGCTTTTACTGCACAGTAAGCTCTTATGAATGACCAACTCCTCCCTACCACATTTTTTAAAGAATAATTTGTTCCTAGTCAAAAAGCCTGTACGCCAAGTTTCAGCACAGAGTAAAATTTTTACAGTGGAGTTATAAATTTTTGAAAAGTGGGTTCTATGTACTCACATACACTTAACCATTACAAGGGCAGCAGGTGTCACTATAACAAATGATGTAAAGTTCAATTTAAACATCAGAGAACATACTGAAATACTTTGGAAATTGCCACAGGTCAGTAACATTTTATATGAAAGAAAAAAAAAAAAGAAAAACCAAACTCCCCTCGGTAACATTTAATTTTTCCCCCCACAAGGCAAAGTAAAGAAAACACAGACACAGATTCTTTGTAATTAACAGGACTGTGGTTTTACAGCTAAACATGGGCCAAGAAGTGAAAAGTTAACAAATCATTAGACAACATACATTGCTCTGTATGAGAACTGTGGCAATCTGCAAAATAGCTTAGGATACATGAGCATGAGGTCAACTGTTTTGAGTAGATAATTGTACGTATAAGCATCTTTAGCTCACGGACAAAGCACGCAACACAACACAGGAATATTCCAGCAGTTTCAAAACAATTATATTTGCCTTCCACATTACTTAAACAGATACAGGAAGCAAGGTCACTAATTGTCCTGGCTTGAGGTCACAGTTATGATTAAAATATCAAGAAAATATTGTGATATGATTACACAGTTATGATTTAAATATCAAGAAAAAAAATTGCATGTATTTCCTCTCCTCCCCTCCTACCATTTTTTCTGCAAGTCACCATAGTTTCCATAGTAGCTATACTGTTTACAACACAATGGCCTCTTCCCCCTCCTTGCTACGACTCCTTGATGTTATAAAGCACTTTAACACCCACTTAACTTTAAAGCTAGAGGATTCCTATGCAAGTGCTGGTACCCTGTGTAGATGCTTTGCTCAATTCAGGAACAAAATGGGAAGACAGCACGTAACCTGAAGGAAAAAGAGAAATGCAACTATCTACTCGCTTAAGGATAGTCCTCCTTTCCCAGACCCTCCTGTTAAAGTGCTCAATTTTCAGCATTACCTCCAGGTTTCACACGGCAATCCCCGCTCCTCCTAAGCCAGCTTTTTTTCAGGCTGGTACCTGGTAGCGCTCAAGTCCTACCAACATCGCACACTGATCAACGTTTTACTCTACGTGTTGTCACCATCAAAAGCTTAGCTGAATAATTCGCAGCAAGAGCAAGTTTCACCTCCATCCCAAGGCACCCTCTGAAGTCCGCAGGAGCTGTATCGAGCCCGGACATGAGCCTGAGGGCTCAACGGGATGGCTCAGACCACACAGTTCTCCTCCTTAACCGGACACTTGATCTCTGCTCTGCAGCAACGCATCCTACACTACAAATCTACCCGACAGAGGTGCCTACGCAACACGACAGTGCTCTGGCTGCTACCAGCGTCACTACCTGTGTGCAACAGCAAACAAGGCACAAAAGCGGTGGTTTTAACCCACGTGACTCATAACAGCAAAACCAATAACGGAACAGCACCAAGTTCAGGCGCAAGAGGTTATTAGCAGCGTCAGCAAAACTTAATATGCAAGAAAAAATATTTTGGAAGAAGGTTTAAATGAAAGTTTTAGTTTTTAGTTTTCTCTTAAGAAAGAGCAAAATACAATCTGTGGGGAGATTGGGTGTGGGACTGGAAGTGGGCAGCGGCTGTCAGTAAGGTCTGTTGCTTTCTTTGCTCCTTCCTCAGTTTACCCAGGGCTGCCGAGTACCCTCAGGACGGGGCCATCAGGAACCAAAGACCCCTTTGTCTCAGGCAGCTTCATCATCCACAGCGGTAGCTGCTGTGCCTGGTAGCTTGACCTCTCAGTTCAGCAGGATCTGCAGGGAATCGCTCGGCCGAGCTGCAAATACTGCTGGAATAATCAATCTCATCTCCTCCGCCCTAGGAAAAGTAAGCAATCCATAGCTTTCAACAATGGTGTCCTAAGCAGCTGCCTGTTTCACCTGTGCCTGAAGCTAAGAGATATTTAAGCTCTTCCTCTTCTTCCTCCTCTTGAAATGAACATTTTAATCCAAGAAATATGAATATTATCTGTTAGACATTTCTTGTGGGTTTTTTGCTTCATCATAACAACTCTGGCCCTGATTCAACAATGCACTTAAGCATGTGCTTAATTTTAAGTAGGTGAATAGGCCTGTTGAAAAAATGCTCCAGTTAAGCATAAAATTGGTAATGTGCTTCAGTGTGTTGGATTAGGCTTTAATTGCAGGAAAAGTTTAAAGCCATATTGTATAACACTTAAACATCCACCCATAAGCAAATTTATGCTTTCCTTTTAAAAAAAAAACCCAAAACTTATAGTACTGCTCCCTGCAAGAATTAAAGTGTAGTGTTAAAGATCCCTAGGATGAAACCAATGTTACCTCTCGATGTGATAGATGTACTGTAAAAACTGATCTGTGATTTTTCTGCTAATCTTTGCTGTCATGGACAAAGAGATTTTTTTTCATCAGTTTCTGCAAGTCAGATTATATAGTTTAGAAAAACCAGTACAGTTAGGGTCTTTTTTCCTAACTTGTTATGTTTTCAAACCCCAAATGCAGTAATTCATGTAATCACAATTCCAGACCACCCTGACATCAGCACCTCTTACACGCTTTACAGTAGCCCTAATTGTTTTTAAAGTGGGAAATTATAATTCCTTGTATCACTACCCTACCCAGCCCACTTAGAACGAGAAAATAGTATCTTAGCTTTATAGTGGAATATCCCAAATAAGTATCTTAAATGGCAAACAAGCAGCACAAACGTGACCATGGAATATGCATGCCTTTCTTCCCTCCTTATGAAGCATCTATCAGGATAAATTTAGCAAGAAAGGAGGTTTGCCCTGGTCTATGCAGTACCATCCTGTTCAATGTTAATGCCCACCACAGTGAATTTCATCTATCCTTGTGAAATGAGAGACAAAGGTCTCGCAGAAATCTTAAGCCAAACCCGGAAATCTGAAGTGCTTTATCACATTAGTGGTATGTCACACAATGAGACAAGCCCAGAGATGTGCAGAATGGAGACATCTTTGCAAGGACGACTCTCTAGATATGAAGGCAATCTATAATGTGGATCACCGATAAATACAAATACAAACTGTTCACGTCGAAGGACGCACTTTGGCGCTAGCATAAACAAATATGAATTGGTCGTGAAACATCAGGCACATGACTGAAATCAGAGAACAAGAGGGACTGTGAAGTTCTCAAATTAAGGAAGATGATTGGTATTCAGACCTAGCCTCCATTTGCCTTAAAGTCACTGCTCCTCTCTTAGTGCAGATTTAAATTACGTGTCTCATTTCTAACGAGGTCCTGAGCTGGGTGCATCAGGCGCATCGTCTGTGCCAGTTACGGGAAAATATTTATGGGGTAGTTGATAGGAAAAGCACACAGCAAGAGGAAGGGATAAAAAGGCCAGAAGACATTTCTCTCTGCAGCTGTCAGGAGGAGGCTGCACACCAAAAAAACGCTCCAAGAACTTTTTGCAGTGCTTTTTTCTCAAGAGACATGGATACAATGATACCTATTCAGTAGCCTGAGCCTCAGAAAAACAGAGAATTATACTTCTCTACTTCTATGTGCAGTTCTCTGTTCACATACATTGTCAAACAGCAAACGAGACAGAGAGAGAATAAAGTTTCTATAACAAAAAAGAATTGTATCTATTGGGACTGTCAACATGTTAGAAATGCCAAACTTTTATTCATAGCATCTATGTAGTAAGACTTCTCAAAAGATAAAGAAAAATATTTTATCAGCCTGAATCAATACTGGACTTTCTCATCAAACACTGCAGCATTTCATTCCTACAGGGCTGCCTGAGAGCTATCGTTAGAAACCACTGCCATCACATAAATCAATTTTTTTATTATTAATAACAAGAATTTCCCTTGCAATCGTAGTGGGAACAGCGTTCACGTATTGATCTCCCCTAAAGCAGTTCCAGTATAGTAATCTAACTACCCTGTGTTGCCATCTTCGCAAACTAAGTCCCCACAAGTTATAAAAAAAACATTTCTGCTCATGGGCTGTGCTTATAAGCTATCTGATTTCTCTCTCCTGTATTACAAAAGACTCTTCAGTGACACTTCAGTATGGGAGACATGCAACTATGCTAGTTTTCTTTTATTTGTACCAGTCCATTAGATGCTTCCAAACCAAGCAGGGAGTAAAAACACTGCCCAGGGTAAGACAGAAGAAACCTATCAAGATCTGATAGCCAACGCTAAAGAATTTTTTAAGTGTATGTCAAATAAAAGATATTGATGGTAAGACTGCAAAACAACCTCATCCATTGATTATTTTAAAATTCAAGCCGGTATAATATTTTTCCCTCAAAAACCCACGGTAACAAAACCAATCAGGAGCAAAGGGAGCAAAGCTATTACCATGTAGGTATCATTCGGCAAAAAAATCCCAATAGAACATTTCAATAGCTTTTTACTTGATGATTTTTGTCTCTTTTGAACGGCACTTGCCTTATACCAGATGTGACTGTATCAGTGTCTTCTTTAGATGATGTCAAAATGACAAGCTATTGCAGTCAGAAAGCAATGAAGAAGAGATCCCATTAGTTTCTGTGCTCATGAAGCAACAGAAAATAGCATAGGTTTTGATATATGCACTTGCTTTGTCGACTTAGATTTGAACCATGATCATACAGAAGAGTATCGTCTCTGACACTGCATTAGGTGCCACATCAGAGCACAGTCATTGCAGAACAAGACCACTATGGCTGGCTTTTTTGCCTGAGTGTAAAATCAGACAGTGGGGACAAAGGGAAGCACAATAAATTAGAGTGATGCTATTAGTCACAGTCTCGTATTTCATTAATGTTATGGCTTGCACGGCTGAGTAATTTTCATGCAAATAAGAAGGACTAACATCTTAATTTAATCCTGAATCAAGTGATCAATACATCTCACATGGGTGTCCTTTCACCATTCTCTTCAATAAACTATAGATATGGGAGTGGATGGTGGAGAAAAGCAAGTTTAATAATGGTTGGCTCACTGATATGGAACATAATTTTCTCTGATTTAGGCCAACCAAAGTAATGTAGAATGCAATGATTAGACATAGCAACATCTATGCATGCTAACCCTGAATGTCACAAAAGAAGAATATTCAACATAACTGCAAAAAGCCAAGACATTTATATGTAGTAACCTGCATTGCAACCAAAAGACTTAGTCTACTATATGACTTAATTTATTATTCAAAAGCTGCTTCAAATTTTTCCTCATCACTTCACAGCCAAATGGAAATAAGAGATACTACAGCGTAATCATATGCTGGGTTTGGGTTGGAAGGAACGTTTAAAGATCATCTAGTTCCAACGCCCCGCAATCACATCTGGCACCTGATGAGAATTTTGAAAATGCTATTTTTTATGCTCTCATTTGATGAATAAATAGATTTTCATCTTTGCATACAAACCAGATTGTATTAATGAAGTAAATTCTGTGCAAAATTACTTGCCTGTCTTTGGACAGTGATTTCAAAATTTCAAAGCAATATGGCTTTTGGTGTATGAAGCAACTTGTAAACTCCTCAATAACTTTTTTTCAGCTAAGCGACGTAACTACAAAGAAAAACCCAACCATTTTTGCTACATAACCATTCTAAGTAAACATTCAGGCAGGTCTAATTCACTTTTTCCTTTGGCAATACCTGAAAGAAAATGAAGTGGTATAGATTTGAAAGATGAATGCCTTGAATTGACAGCCTTTTTTATGAAGCCACAGTTTATTGGGATGCAATAATGGGTTGAGTTTTCCATTCTTGACCACAGTGATATTAAGATGCCTGATTGTGAAAAGGGGAAATTGCACAGAATACAGAAAGACTGATGAGTATCTACTTTGAGGTCGATTTCTCTTTTGTTATAAATAGTTTGCCATGGACATGTAATGGCACCAGCTCAACTGTGCATCCCTCACTGACAAAAACTCTTTGCAGCATTGCCATAATTTTCTTGTTGATTTACAAACTGACAGTGGATTTACATGAAGTCAGATTAAAAATTCCAAGACCTTTTTCCAAAGGCTCTCTTTTTTACAGTTCTGTAGTGGTACAATACTCTTCTTTTACTTGACTATGACATTGTGCTTCTTTTCTCACTATATTTGTCCTTGGGCATTAAGTTCACTGTGGTTTTAAGTTTTGCTTTGTTTACACCTAAAAGTTCTCCATCTCACAATGAAGTCCAGTGTCTAATTTCTCTGAACTGTAACACAAGCACTTCTGAGATTAATTCATCTGTTCTCTGAAGACTTCACTGAAACTTTAATTCTTCTCCCTTCTTTGGCTCTGCATAGCTGTTTTCACTTGTTTATTTTTTGTAGTAAATAGAGCAGCTTTAGTTGCAACACTTTTGGAGTCATCATGGAAAGACTTCACCAAGGAGGAAGATGAAAATGTGGTAGTTACAGAAGTTCTTATTGTGTCCACTATACTCTGTCTTCCCTCAAATTTATTGCAGAACTATCTGTTACTGCATAACAACTACACAAAAATTAGTTTCTAGCATAAAGGAATTATACAATTTCTTATATTTTGTTTTCCGATAAGTAGAAGAACAGTAGGAAGATATTTGCAAATTTATTTACAATTATTGGGAAAGTAGTATTAATATTAAGGTAACAGATGGCAGATTTTTTATTTCAAGAATATGAGCAATTGAAACATCGACACTGAGTTAAGATGGTATTTTTCTGTAAAGGGACTCAGTAGGATACGTCATAAAACACAGGATCCAAATTCCAAAAGGCATAATTTTCTGCACTGCATGAAGTAAAAAAACAGCAAGCTTCAAAATAGCCTTTCCTGTACATAAGGAAATTAATCACTTATATTTATAAATGTAAACTGAGTTAAAATGATAAAATACCATTTCAAAAGGACATTATCATTTCTCTCATCCCTCTCTTTCCTCTGTTGTAGTCTATACCTCTCTGTACGCATCTTAATTCAAGACCAAATCTTACAAATGTTTACTCCCAGGTGTAACGCTTACTACACTGAGGAGTGCCATTGATGTCTGAGGAGAAGATGACTGTTAAAGAAACGAGTATCCCAGGAGACCAGTATAGACTGAAGAATGTAGACAGCGTGTTTAGGGGGTGCTGCACAGTGAACACAAAACCAGTCTGATATTTATGTTGGTTTTGTAGAGTTTTCCCTAGCAGCAGAGATGGATTTTTTGAACTAAGACAGGCAAATTCAGTATTAGTTCAAAACGCATCAGCCTGCTTCAGAAATCTCAGCTCTACATGCTTAACAGTAAAACATAAATGCCTATTGTTATTGTTTTCGCACTGTCTACCATTCAGACAGTCTGTGATATAGATCTGTTACTTATTCCACTTCTATTATACTCTTTTAAATCAACACTACACTTTTGAAGCCACCATTTTTACCCATTCAGAATAACGGTGGATTGTCTCACAAAATTATACTACAGGGACTTCACCAACACCAAGCTCTGAGGTCTTTTGCAGCATAGATTTGAGATGGCTAGGTAAGAAAATACGTGGGTTTTATTTTAAAATGCTTTGCACCTACCATGAACCCAGTTTAATCAACAACGACAAAAGAACAATAAAAATCCTCTCAACTCCCACTGAGATCCTCAGTGGGACCAGGTTTTCAGAAGGTTTCAGAAGGTTCAGAACATCTCTGTCATGATACTCTGTCATGATAATTGTTTCTGTTGACATTTCAGTGGATGACAAACTGTATAAAATAAGGGCTTGTTTAAGTATACTGAGATTTTAAAGTAGCTGGCCATGATTCCTCACCGCAGAGACTTATATTAGCAGCACATCTTCCATTACAATCAGCATTCCCTGCACTTTGAGAAACTAATGGCAGAGTGGAAACACATTTTAAACCGAGACGAAGCTGGAACAAAGAACCACCTCACTGGTTTGCTAGAAGCGATGGAGGAGGAATACGCGGTCATCATAGCCATGGGTATGGTGGGTGCTAAAAGGCAGCTGAGAGCTTCCCATACAAACACCGTCTTTCTTCCATTTGATAAACCAACATTGTGTCACCCAGCGCAAGAGCTACCTACGCAACGTCCAAGCACGTGTTACTCCCACGCCAAACAAGTGAGGGGAGTTAAGTACTCACATTGTATAAAATACATGTTTAACCAAATGACTCACTGTATCCTACAGAGGATAGTAGGTGAACAAAGTTTCTTTATGGTTAATAGCTTGTTGGAAAAAGAAGCAAGTAAATCACAAAAGGAAAAAGAAGTTGTAGAGAAGCATTCAGATAATGAAACAATTATCCACTTCAAAATAATGAGAAAACCACCTTTCACAAGGGAGTTTCTTTTCTTTTTTTTTTTTTTCTTCTTTTTTTTTTCTTTTTTCCCTTGGAAATATGCTACAGTCTATATCTCTTTTATCCCTATTTTATCTATATCCTTTGGTTATTTTAAGGGCTACAGATGATTCTGCTGCGAAACAAAAAAAAAACCCACCACCACCCAGAGTATTTTACACACTGTATCAGAAAAGACAGTTTAAAAAATGCATAGCCTTATGCCTCGAGCTTCTACAAACACTCTTAAAATCAAGCAATTCAATGGTTTTCATGTCAATCATATACAAAGGTCTCCAATGCCTCCAAATTTTATGAGCTGTCACTCATTTTAATCCCAAAGGTATCCCTACTAAATACAAGCTTAATGACCCTAGAAAGTACGATTGAAAATTTTTACTCTACAAAAATGTAATTTTAAAGCACAGCAGTAATAGAAACTAAAGAAGAAAAAAAACCTGGCAATTTCTTATTAAATAATACTTTTACGCCCTTGGGTATGGGCAGCCTTCGTACATACTGAAATGCACATTTTGGTCTTGGATGGATGAAAATGATGTTAAAAGACATCTGCAGACAGTAAGTGACATCACCTAAAACCAATGAAGATTACAGAGTATCTGGGTTGTTTTATTCCCACTTTAATCCCTTATAATGTCTCCTGTTTCATTGTGTTTGAACTCTTACGATAAAGCAGAAAATTTTCTCTTACTGGTCAAATTTTATGTACTAGCATATACAAAGCTTCCAAAAACTCGCCCTACTTCAGACTTGGAATTTAAGTTGTGTTTTCCCTTTACTTTAAAGATGAGGATAATCTGCAAAATCTGTGCACTGCCCTGAAATTCAGTGCGCATATGTGAGCTGTCTCACTGAGAGAAAGATACCACTAAGAAGCCAAGTTAAATTACAGATATTGACTCTATATTTTTTTCAAGAGACTCACAGTGTGAAGAAATGAAATATTAATAATGCTTTGTAGGGAAACGATCAAAGAAATAAAACAGTCCAGCAGAAAAAGAGAGGGAACAAATGGCTATATCTACTGTGTTAATGAGCCTGGCAGCAGAAAATTAATTGGGTACCAGGTGTATACTATTGTGAAAAATTTATGTCTCCATTTGCCATGAGTAGCACTGGAACTGCTAGAAATAAAGTTAAAATGGCCTGGAAAATGTGTTATCTGCTTGCCTCATTGTTCTAGCTGTTTATTAAAGTTTATTTGGAAGATTCAGGTCAGAGGATTCAGCTGATACAAATTAACATAGTCCTCAACTTCACTGATTTACAAAAGTTTAAGGATCAGATCAAATGAGGAAGTAGAAATAAAACAAAGAGATTTAGACTTTTGTTTTGTTTTTAATAAAAATGTCCTGTGTTACCAACATGGCAACTCTCAAAATCAAATGACCTGCATGTTGTTAACGCTTGCATTTCACCTTTTAAGGCACTCCATAGTACTTTTCATCTAATCCACAAATATAAAATACTATCGTGAATCGTCATTGTTATACTTCTCCTTAATACTTTACATGTGAAGGCATTATTAGGATGGTACAAAGTTAACTTAAATTCTTATACACATATAAAAATTATTTTTATTATGAAACTGAGAAGTAATCTACTTTTGCAGAAGTTTCAACTAATAAAACCTATGAGAAAAATATGTATCATTGATGACAAAACCAGAACTACAGCAGCTGATATGTTTCCTAATATCGATGAAAATACATTCCCTAACATTGACACACATAATGTTGTACCTGACAAGTGGAATAGCTAGAGCTATGAAGAGTCACTTCCCAGCATGAACAGAGTAGGAAACCTTTGATATGAAGATTTCTTGCCTACTGAAGCATGTAATAAAAAGTATTCACCAAAAACTTCACTTTCACAAAAACAATCAGATTTGCAATTGCAATACCAAATTCTTCTCAGCTGGATACAAGTAAAAGATTCTTTGTGGTGTTCCTCAAAAGACCTGGTTGCCCCAACTCCAGACTAATGTGGTGGGTATCCACCTAACAGGGTCACCATTGAAACTGCTGTTTCACACACTTCTTGGCAACCTCAGCAGAGGACAATGTAGGATTGCACATGTTAGACCAGTTTGCAGAAGAAATTTAATCTTGAATATAATTTAATTTTAATCTACGTTTTTCATCCTTTCTTCTTTAAGTTAATTTTATTTTGCCAAAGCAGTTCAAATAAACTAAATATTTAGAGGTCCACTATGTTGATTGTATACGCAAGTGCATTTTGCAGTTTGGGTGCATGCTGTAATTTAAATATTATGGACAGCCTTATTAATTATTAACTACACAGTGACTATGCAGAAAGCCTATCCTCTAACAAATCCACCAGATTAGCAGAGTGTTACTGCTTTTTTTGGTATTCCTAGATTGGTCTTGCTAAGTCCTACTGATTTCCTGATACGTAAATTTTATTATTTTATATTTGGCTTTTATTATCCTATTCCCCCTCCCTAACCTAAAATAGAGCTCTGCATATCTTGGGAAGTATGTGAAACATGGCATAAAAAAATAAAGGTAAAAAAAAAAGTACTCTTCTTCAGATTTTGAGTGTTCCCTTAACCCCATTGTAGACTTTCAGACAGTCTGAATTGAATGGGTACAGGCTTCAGCCACAAAGATACCACTTGCTCTCACTTCTCAGTCTTCGTATTTTGACACAAAAAGAAATAAAAAAGAATTTCTTGGGTGTATTTTACCCTTTTTATGGACTAGGAAAGCATGTTCTTCTTCAGTTTTGAATATGGAACGCGGCTCTGAGGAATGACCCAGGTAGGAATTAAGGGAAAAGTACTGACAACCTCTAGTGAGATTTTGAGGAGACTTTACTGACAAAGACTAAGAATACCTCAGGTAAGCATATGGCTTTTCAGTGCACGTCTGCTAAGATATATTGTTTCTCAGGGTACTATATTTGTATCACAACATTCTGAAACAGATGAACACAAAAATAGACCTTAACTTTACAATACATGTCTTTCCTGAATAATATCAAACCGGTATTGTAACGGCACAATCAAAGTTTGTCTAAATTCAGAAATATAAATTAAATAGCACCCCCAGGCCCTTATTAACATACCCAACCAATTCCTTATCAAATCTCTTCAGTTTCCTTGCTAATGTTTTGAGTTTCAAAAATTTGCAATTAATTAACTTTTCAACAATGATCTCTGCAAGCCAAAGCTGCTATGTGAAAAAGAAGCAGACATAATTGGGGAAGATGGAGGAACGGGGTCCAGTGTTTCAGCTGTTCAGATTCTGAAAAATGGGTTGACATTGGTGTTGAGAGCGGAAAGGAAAGCATGCTAGCGCTCAGCTCCATCAGGAGCTGGAGGACCGAGATGTGACTCGCGATACACAATTCTGCCTTCCCTTCCATACAGCTCCTTCGCAGGCAAGCTGTTTCATAAATACTGACATTTAAACAAAAAATAATACAGTCATTTTCCTCACCAAAACTGAAATCCAATCACTGCTGGCATAACACCTTGGGACGGTGAAACGAATGCTATTTATAACATCTAGCAGTAACCTAATATCATCAGGTATTCAAATATATGCCTTCAGCTGCAGCGTTTCCCTAAAGCATTCAATCCTTTTAAAGACCTAGGTTTTGTGGTAGCGGTTAAAAAATGTTCCTTCTACTTGATTAAGAGAACCATTTCATTCCCTAAAGATATCAGATGTTACCTGACAGGAATAGAGACAAGAATTGAGCCTTGTTTCACAGAAGAAATATTAAAAATGCTAGACAAAATCAGTGTCACTGAAATAAGTTGATGAAATACAGCATTTGGGAAACAGAGCTTTGGTTAAAAGCTGCTGGCTAAGACTTAATCCAGGAAACAGCAAAACCAACGCGCGCACACACGCCAAAAAAAAAAAAGAAAAAACCCCAGCAAGCTGCTTGGAAAGGCTTTTAGAAGTTGATAAAGGCTATCAGCAAAGGCTTGTGTTCTCTCATAGTTAAAGTAGTAGACAGACTGGGAGTCACTGTGTCTAACCTCTCCAAACAGAAAGATTCAGTGTTGTTTTTAAATGCTGACATAAGGTGAGGGCAGTAGCAGAAGGGACCTTCTGTACAGACTAAGGGAAGGAACAAATCTGTTTATAATTATTATTTTTATGGGATCAGTAATTTTATGCCTGATAAATAAGTAAAAAAAAAAATAAAAGAAACAAATGAGGAATTCTGTATCTCCTGTGCTGTAGGTCTGGGGTTTCTGAGGGGGTGAAAGATGACTCACACCATGACTCAAAGAGCTGTCATGCAGGCACAGGGGGAATTGAGAGCCACCTTCCGTCTTACCGTCAAAGTGGGTGATCCAGTCCCAGCAGTGCCTTAACATTAGTCATCCGATGGCAATAAATTCGTGGAACATTAAAAACTCTGTGCCATAAACACACAAAGCCATAGAAATAGAGAAAGGATAGAAGAGCAAAGAAGGAGCAACCATGTGGGTGCTCTGGTGTGACTCGGATCTTTTCAAAAGACTTCTTGGCCATCCACACACAAGAACAGTGGGCAGGAAGCACCTCCAAACCTGATCATAGCCTTTGAACCAGACGTGGACCCCGTTTCACCCTGTGTCTGAGTACACCAGACCTATAACCTCACACCTAACGAGCATTCTACAATTCAGCAAGAATCATCAGCTGGATCCTTACACTGATTTCAACACATCATGTCAAGTGTTGGGTGTAAAGCCTTGTAATTCCAGCATGGATCTTCATTAATTTCAAAAATAAGATTGCTTCTGTGACTTAATGTTTCCAAGTAAGGAAAGAACTGCAGAAGGGTGTGGAAACTATATTCCACCCATGGAGCACAGCTCAAAGGCATTAAAAAAATGATCAGAAATTCACATGTTCACAAGAATAAGACTAGAGAAATGAAGCACTATTACAAAATGCCCTCTCACAGCTCAAGGGGTTGTCTGCTGTGAATAATTTTTGGATTTTGGCAGGAACACATGCTAGTTTAATTTGCTTTTGCAAAATTTCATTTACTTGCAGTTCCTTCTTACCAATCAACAAGCTGTTTTGAGCCACCACTTCCAACATTGTTAAAACATATACACAAACCTGTAAAGGATTTGTCTTATGGCTGCTCCATGGTTTTCCTCTTGTGGGCATATACAAAACAAAGACTTTAGTTATTATAAATATATCCAATATGAAATTACAGATTGAGAGCTATCTGTCTAAAAAAATGGTCAGGAAAACAATGAAATAAATGAAAAGCTTTAAACTCTACACTCTTACGATGAGAGGAGAGTCCTTTTGCTAGGACTAAATCAATCAAGTCAATCTAAACTGTATGCAAATAAATGTTTCCCAGGGACAAAGATCTCAACTTGTCAGTTCTAGAATTATTTGAGACACTGAAAAAAATTTCCACGAACAGTTTCAAGGAAAAAATAGTTCTGGATTGGGTATCTGAATGTGGCAGTAAGATAAGACTGTAAACAACTGCACAGCTGCAGAGTGAAACTTACAAATTTAATTATGCATGATTGCTAAGTATTGGTTTTGTTGCTAAAGTAGTATCATCAGTAATAAGTGAACAACAGCATATCTGATTTTATGGCACCTGTAACAATAAAATTCTTTGATATATGGCATAGAGCACGGTTTTAAGACAAAAAAAAAGCTATTTATTAGGAAAGAAAAAAAATATACTTTCCAGAATATTTTCTGGTTTCAGAAACGTATCCACTTGTAACTTTCTATTCCCTCTCCCCCACCTGCTTTTTTCTTAATCCAGTAAGATACACAGGAACTTTCCAACACTCGAAGTAGATAAAAATAAAGGTGTAATAGAATAAAATGAAATTACTAAATTTTGCATCCAGGGTATAAAAGATGTTTTAGCCTAACTGTGTTAATTACAGAGGAAAGTAAAAAGTAACGCGAGAAAAACCTTTATATTTTTTTTTTTTTTTAGAAAAGTAGCATTTGTCTCCCAAACAGACAAAGCTCCCCAAAAACTAATCACCTGGAAAAGATAAAAAACATGAGGATTTCTACTGCCCACAACTTTAGATGAAGCTCTACTGAGAGTGCTTAACCAGCAAAAGGAAAGGAAGGGCAATGCAAAAGCCGGAAAAAAGGAAATAGTGTGTTATCAAAGGACTATTAATTGCTCCCAAAGTAAGAGCAAGCGATGATCTTCTTCCTTTATTTACTTGGACTTTCAGCTGTCTAATCAAAGAAATGTTGTGTTGGTTGTGCTGAAAGAAAACTGTACCTTTTGTTTCAGTTATTGCCCACTAGACCTTAAGGGCTTTCATTGGATCGGTTTTATAGCTCACTACCGCACTTTAGAGAAGAAAACGAGCAGCAGACAGCTCCCAATGTCAGCTTATATGGTCAGTAAACAGGAACGGGATTACAGACACCACTCAGCTCACTGAAGTTTTGCGGCTGTTATTACTTGGTTGGTCCTTCCTCCGAAGCTGAGATTTCTAGTTATAGTACATTTACTGCATTTGGAAACCTGACTTTCTAATTATAATTAGGTTTACTACTCAAGCCAATAGATCAAAAAAGCTAAAACAAAACAACTTTCCACATGGAAGACTTAGATTATGGGTTTTGGGTACTTGCATTCCCTGCTCTCAAAGCAAAGCAGTTTGGCATGAGCTACATTTCCAGCGGCCCTCTTGCAGCTAGTACCTGGCTATGTAAATGAAAAACGGTTTCTCACCGCCCTGCAAACCTCAGTATATTAGATTTTTGTCTTCAACTCTAAAACCTGGAAGAAGAAAAGATGGAAACGCGCCTCCTCCTTTTGTCCTTTGCTCCCTCCATCCCTCTCATACAATCCGCGTACAAAAGTGTGCCCTACCAAAGCCATGAAAGTGCAAAAGTATCGAGTCCTCTTTCTATTATTCAGAGCAGTAACTTTTATAATTTGCCTGTAGGCAGAATGGGGACAAGCAGCTTTTCAAGGTTTTTACAGCATAAAAGAATCCTGCAAACAGCAAAATTATTTTGGAAGAAAATTTCTAACTCCTGCTGGAGAGAGCAAAGACGTTCCAGATGATCTGTAAATAATATATAATGTATGCTGATTTTTTCCTCTATTTCGCTCTATTTGCTCTATTCCGCCTTTTTAAGGCTTTTTCAACATTGAAAACAGAGCCCACTTCTAATAATGGATACCATTGAAGAATGCATGTGTACTGGCTGAAAACAACCGCAAGCACATTTCTCAGAGCATGTAAGACTTTATAGTTATTTCTGTCCAAGATGAGGCCTACAGGAGTGAAGAAAACCTACAATGATACTTTGTACCAAAATTTCTTATTCAAGATGTTTACTGTACTGCAGATGTTATAGGTTTATTTCTTTTCTTAGATGCTGCGCGAACACAGCAAATGGTTCCCCTGGGAGTTTGCGAGCCAAGGCACACACAAGTATCCCAGTAAACGTCTGCCTGCATCCATAGGAATCCAAACACCATTAAAAAAGCCATTCTCAAGGGACTGACGAAGCTCATGCTTTACTGGACCTGACCAGAATTCTGGCATCTCAGTGAAACCAACACATGGAAAATGGGCAATTTATGAAAAAGCTTGCAGCACAACAGCGTCAGCTCCGGGCAAAACTCTTACTTTATGCCCCCCTCGTCCCCCACCTTTTACCCCAACTGAAGAGAGGAGCAGTGAGATGAAAGAGGAGTAATCAGGGGCACTAAAAGCTCCTAACTAGCAGAGACGGGGCAGGAACACTTGTCTGTCACAGGAAGCAACACCACCACAAGGTCATCGTGTCCCAAACCTGTCCCGACAAAGGCAGCTCTGTCAGTCTATTTACTTTTCCCAGTTTGCCTTGCTTTGTCCCTTTGATAAACTGTCAGGGCTAGTTCCTCCAAGGACTACATCCCCCCCAAAAACACCCTCTGCCAGCCCCACATATGCTACAGTTTCTTGTGCTTCAGAAGCCCGCAGTTCTCATAAGAACTCTTCAAGTTTTCCATAATAATTTTAAACACTTTTTGCATTATTTCTCCAGCTGTGCTGTGCACAGACTGAGCAGCACTACAAATCCTGCCCTATAACATTACTTACTCTTAGCAGGTGCTGCAATCTTGTGCAGAAATAGTAAAAAAAACCAGATCAGACAGCTGAATGCCAAACATAGTACCAGTGTGTACGCACAAAGCAGATAACTTTACCAACGTTACCCAGGCACTGAAATAAAGCGAATTTTAGATCAGATTTGCTCATCTGGCTCCAAACAAGCGGAATGCTCAGGTTTCTCAGCTCCAGAGACTTTTTGTTTTTTAAAGCCGATCAGGCTGAACTACCTCCCAGAAATTAACACTATCAGCAAGCTTACAGAGCAGGACATCCATCCGATAAAATAACATTTTTCAAAGGCCTTGAAACAGTCAGGACTTTTGTATTTTTGAAACACCCAGGAAGAGGAATGGGAGAACAATTCCTCAGGTGGAGACTCTTGTGCAATAAGTCTGCGTCCCCGGGGTCCAGCTTTGTCCGCTCTGGAGCCGGGGAAAGCTGGAGCACAACAAGGGATGGTTGTGGTGTAAGAGTGTCATTCAGGGACTTGTGCCACACCGCTGCTCTTTAAATTCACTTATTAAATGAATAGCTTATTTTGCAATATTTTGTCTGCATAATCAAGCTTATAGCAAGAATACAAGAACTGTTAATACCAGGGTGACTAAGCTGTCCACTTGCAAAAGCCAGAAAAAGAAAGGGGATAAAAAGCATGTCTGAGGACGGGAAATGTTCCACACTGAGAGTACAGAGTGGCCTTTTTCTGAAGAATGATGAGTGCTTCGCAGCTGCCCTGACCTCATTGTATTCACTCTGCTGAAATTCAAACTTCCTATTCTGACACTTTCTTAGGAAGGTGAAGGAAGAGGTTTTTAAACTCGCCGGTCATGGATGATTAAACACCTTCCTTCCACTGATAATTAAGGGGAGTTAAATGCCTAAACAGTACTCCTGCTCTCCAAAACCTCACTCCTAGGAATGCAGCTTCTGGCAAGCAGTTTTTACACTGAATGATTTCACCTGCCCATTTTCACCCACCACCCCTCTGAGCTTCAACAGCTACAGTTCAAAATGAGAGATCACCTCTGGCAAGCCTGAAACAGATTAGTGATAAATTGCTTCTCCTCCTATTTATCAATTTTCATCACGTTATTCTGGTCAAATCAGTAGGTGACCATTCTCCCTATGAAGGCACAGGGACCTGAGGGATTGAAGATGAAAGCTTTTTTCTCCATAGATAAATGTGGTACATTTTTAATTCATTAAGATCTTCATCCAACTCCTCTAAAAACAATAGATTGCTCACAGTGTTCTTTTAATGGGAATTATAGTGAAATAGCAGCAAGTACAAATTCAAAGATAATGCATATTTGAGATTTTAGTACTTCCCCACAGCTGGATTGCAAGTATTGCCTGCCTGCCATCAGCGTTTCTGAGCATTTCTTGTTGTATTATTATGCTTTCACTAACCCGAAACAGCAATGCAAATATTTACGCACAGGGCGGTTTCAGTGGGACATCACACGGGTGCTGGTTTCTTCACCACGCACCAGCTTGAAGTATCACATTCCAGCATCCTGTTCCTGATGTCACTGAAACTGTTCCCATTTACACCAAAAGTGCAGCCTACGCTTCAATATTCTGCCATAAAAACTTTTCCCTTAGAACGGAGATGCATTCCCTTCCAAATCAACAGTGGCTTCCTGAGAAGGTGGGGTTTCTCAGAAAAGCAATCTCCAGAGACGTGATGGACCTCTGCTACACAACTATACATAAGACCTACTGTTCTCGTGTCATGCCGTCCCTGGATTCTCACAGTCTTTCAGGGAGCCCCGGGACACAGTGGCTTCCTAGCTTCTCTTGTTTCCATCTACTTGAATGGATGTCATAGGCGAAATTCCAAATCAGGATGAAATTAGGTTGTTGCCACTGACTTTTGGGTTGGCTTTAAGCTTTTGCAGACTGCTTCTTTATGAAGTTATCTTTTGATGAAAGTCCTAATGGTTTGTGTGACCACAGGAAGAGAGATCAGTAATTACATTTTCCATCATTATTCTTTCACGTTAGAGAACAAAATGCCTTTTTGTTTCCCAAACAAAAAACTTGTATGTAAAAGAAATACAGATGAAATTTTGCTTAGATCCAAAAAAGAACTTTCTTTACCAAAGTCCTGCAGGTTATCTAAGAACTGCGATCTTACGATTTTGGTCGCATCTTTTCTTACACAGCAAAATCACCTATAAAACTAATTCCTGTGAAAATGTATAATAAGAAATTTAAATTTCAATCCACAGAAGCCAAAATCTAGTAGTTTACTCCATCTCCATGTGGTTCTGGCACTGCCCAACAGAAGACCTGCATTCTGAAATAACACAGCATTCAGTCCTCCAGAATTAATATTTTGACGCTCAACTTCCTTCTGATTAAAAATCTCAGAAAGGCATACACACAATGACACAGTGTGATTAAAAAAAGAGGAAACCGGAGGCCCCATGAAAGTACTCCAGGCGGTAAGCCCACTGCAGTAGCTCCATATGCACCTGACTGATGCGTGTGTAAACAAACCAATCAAAGGCTAAAAGCGAGTCCACCTCCAAATGATTTTTGCAACTGATGAGACTAAGTGAGGAGGCTGGGACCATACATCAAAGGAAAAATATTTATTTCAGACTTGATAATTATCTATACTCATCCATTTCATCACACTATATTGATCATGTGTTTGCTAGAAACAATTTTTTCCCCAATCCAAGTGATCCCCTTTCTATAGGCTCATTCTCTTACACTTAGTAGTCTGTTAAGTGTATATTTTTTTCAGACAATGAGCTGCACATAATTTTTTCATTACTAGAACGGCAAATGGATGCATAAGAAATCTTCAGTCACTTTCTAGAGAGGGCTACAAAGGCACCATATCATCTGTAGAATAGTTTTGCAGCATTTAATATCATGAATAGTTCTATGGTGTACTAGAATACATAGTACAATAAAATCAGTCCAAGATATCTCTAGTGCATTCAAAGAGAAAATATTTGTGTTTTCTGAATGTAAAGAGAGAATCATAAACTGCAAACAGTTAACCTTTTGTGTTGATTAGTAAGTCTAGGGACCACATGTCATGCATGCAGTATTTATTACTCTGTTCTTTGTATTTCAGAGGTAAGTATATAAAATACCTGAAACACTATAGCAATTGTCATAGTGGGCTTTGGAGATTATGTAAAAGACAACTCCATTGATAGGAAAGAGACTATAAATGCATCATAGAGTTCATTGATCTAATGCCCTCAGAACGCATAACTCATAAAGGTGTCTGAGAACATTTAGATGCCTTGTTTGAACAGCAATCCATGTCTGTTGGTAATTTGAATTTTAAATTCTTGCATTAGCCTCAGGGAAAAGCAGTGGGTGTACTCAGCCGGCTAGAGGTATGAGGAAGAAGAGATAAGAAACGTTAAAATAGAAAAGCAAGAAAAAGTGTCTATTTCAAAGGGTCTACTGTTAATTAATAGGTTACGAGCCAAAAAGAAAATGCATAAATATTCCAGTGATGGGGTTCACAGTTCAAAAATAAATTTAACTCAGAATTCAAAACAACTCTAGCAGACATTTTTTCCTAGCAAATACCTGCTTTTTTAGTTCATGAAGTATTTTTACCTG
This sequence comes from Himantopus leucocephalus, assembly GCA_003993805.1. NCBI lineage: Eukaryota > Metazoa > Chordata > Aves > Charadriiformes > Recurvirostridae > Himantopus > Himantopus leucocephalus. Next base: position 56,104,026 of record RSEF01000031.1, read on the forward strand.
ATTTTTGAACACAGGCAAAATACATTTTAAGACTGAATCTTTTGTTAGTAAAATACAAACTAATTTTAGCTAATGATCAGTTGCTGGCCAATGACAACAACCAACAGATTATGCCTGAAATGCACGGATTACACTTATTTGTTCTGAACTAGGCTTGAGACTAGTAATTGCAGGAAGCTACTCAAATAGGTGTATGGACCAATGCACCATGGTGAGATAAATGCCTCACTAATCAGATTAGATGCATGATCCTACCAGGCACTGACTCGTGACACAATTAACACAGTGCTGTGTGGTCCTCAGGAGGATGAGGAGGCATATTGTTCCATGAAGTCATAAAGGCTCCAGGAGCTCTTATGCCTACAAGGGATCACCTATTCACAGTTGAAGAGGAGGTACTCTATCCTTAATCAGATCTGTAAAGTCATAAGCAGGGAAAATGTCTGCCCTGCTATAACCAGTTTTGTTAAGTGTCTAATGCATGGAAAGTATAGAAGGAGTGACATATATCTAGCTTTGGAGTCTAGGTATGAGAGTAAAGGGGTGCAATGATAATTGTACACTCTAAGGCAGCCTCTCTAGCACAGGACAACGACGTATTCTACATCCGAGTTATTTGTTCCACACAGAAAATACTTCCCCATCGGGGAAGGATTTGACTGGCTTAAGTAAAAGATACAGATGGACCAGATTATTTCCCTGCAGTTGCCACTACCTCCTTAAATCATCTGATCATGTCTTGATCTGGTACACAGGAAAATGGATAAGCCATAGCTCAGCTGACACCTCATCTGTTTGTCTCCTTCCACCAGAGAAACCTCAGCAACCTGCCTGCAGTAAAGAGACACCAAAGTACTCCGTCGGGCAGTCTATAGTTTGTATAGGATAGTCACCTGCCTGAAATAGGCAGGAGCAAGAAGGAATTTTCCTAGGAGAAGGAGGCTGGACTAGGTTTTCTACTGTCTTCACAGCATCAGAAAAAAAGAAGTTGCACAATATGGATACTATTCAAATTTTTGTCATAACTTGTGACTTTGGAAACTGCCCAATAGGCAAAGTCTAGTGTGGTAGAACATTGACAGCCATCTCTCTAACGCGGAAGGTATGACAATAGCTGGTGGGCCTAGAGAAATGGTCAGGTCCAGCCAGCAACAAGACACAACCTGAGCTTTGGGAAAGGATGAGGAAACTCAGGCTCTACACCTCTGGCCTCCTCGCAGTTTGCTTAATGCAGTCTCTAAACAGACCAAGAATTTTTCTGTCCCTTATCTATATCCATGCACTGCTTATGCCTAATTATGTTTTCTTCAGAAGTGCTTTTTAGTAAAATTGAAGCCTGCTGCTTAAGCCCTTGTCACACATCTGTGCCATCCCTGTGAAGTCAGTTCATTTATAATTAAACACTAGAGAGCTTTATAATCTGTCAGTCATCATTTATGTAAGAGGTTGTCCTATTTATCCAATTTAACAGGTATATATTGTCAACATATTATATTTTTTCTTGAATACTTGCCTGGTGCTGAAGCACTGTACCATTTCATCTAACTTGTGTACACTAAAATCTAGAGCAAAATTCTTCTGAAATCAAGAAGTGTTTTAATAAAAACAGTAGCTTCAGAGTTGGTTATTATCTGTGAGTTCTCAGGTAAGCTTCACATACAGATTGAATATGGAATTTCTATTGCATACTTTAATGAGGATTTCTCCTTTAGTTCCCTTTCAAGTTAATATAAATTTTATTATAATTTATCTTATATAATAATATATCTTATCTAGTAACAGCTTGGTTACTGGCAGGAGAATTCATTTTGCTGAAACATGAAGAAGAGTGAGAAAATAAAAGTAGTACCATATTGAAAATAATATAAAATAAGGAAAAAGAATGAAGCAGAGTGTGAATTTAAATTTTCCCATTTCTGAGAAGAAAAAGACAGAAGTCTAGGGAGATGTCTTGCTCACATATTTATAACAAAACTTTAATTTGCCAATTATATCTCAGTAATATCCTGTCCTGCAGCACAGATTCCTTCCTGGCTAACTAAAAATTAATTTTGCATAGTGTAAAATGTTCTTTTGAAAAAAAAAAACCCCAAAACCCAAAACACAAAACCCAACAACCCACCTTCTTCTCTAAGACTTGCAAATTCTTCTCTGTCAATAGATCCATAATAACACTGCTGAAGAGTTGACATGTTAATAATGTCTGCAAGAACTTATTAAAGACTGAGGACACTGATTATGTCCTGTCACTCTGCTGAGATTATTTAATTTCTTCTATGCTACATAGTCTAAGTATGAAGACTATCAGGCTTCTAAAACTATAGATCTCATTGTCAAAGCTTATAACTAAACTTGAATATTCATTCAGAAGTTTTAGTTCAAATGTCATTTCACACTATCAACATGATTCAATACATTTGAACCAATAACGTATAAATTAATTTACCAAATTTTTGAAATCTCTGGATGAGCTTGGTCTACCAAAAGCCTACTCAACAACTAAAATAGCTATTTGGTCTACATAGTTTCTGCGAATGCCCAACTTCACAAGCATCTGAAATGGTTAAACAGCTCCCTAGATAGCCTTGGGAAAAGTTCCTTGGGAACTTACATTACCTATATGTGTGTCCTGCAGTACCCTTGCACTGAGCTCTGATATAAACTAGAATTAGCAGGCAAGCTCCAGGACGATCAACAGAATCTTCTAGAGAAGCTCAAAAACTTAGATGAAGTCAAATTAAATTAATTTTAAGCTTTACATCACACCACATAGTGCCCCTTTTTTCTCCAAAGTCTAGATGAGAATATTTGCCCAGCGAGACTCAGGATGCTAGACTCTATGCAGCCTGAGAGACTGACCTACATCTGTTTTCCAGGAGATGGTCCAAATCCAGCAGCTTTCAAATATTCAGATGGAGGAACCTAACTTTTCCATTGGTTCCCTAGAGTCCCCTGAGGGACTAAGTGGCAGCTAATGGAGACTGTGCTGAATCTAAGCTAGATGAATCAGATTATTCTTCACAGTTCTTCCAAGGTACCTACCTTTGTCAATTAATCCTATAAGAAATTTAGGCCGATATGTCTGCCAGACAGGACCTAACTTACCTTGGGCCAGGCCTAAAACTGAGGTGAGGTAATTGCCTGAATTAGACACCATAAATGGAGTAGGCTGGATTCTAAAAGCTATTCCAAGATGGTACTGACAAGCTTATGAGCTGTCTCAAAAAAACTTGCAGCTGTGGATCTTGCATTTGTGTTTCTGTCTTGTATATCTAAATGTTTAGGTGAAACTGCTCAGAAAAACAATCTGACTTCTCTTTTCTTCCTTGTTTCTTCACATATATTAACGCAGTCACATTTTGCTCCAGTAGACAATAAAGACTGTGTTACAGGAGACAACATACTTTTGTAAGAACATACAATGGAAGAATAATATTTGGAGATGTCAGGTGATGGCAAGTTAACCTACACACAGGTGCACCTTTATGCAGACAGTGTTAGGCTCCACTTAGGTTCATTTTCTGAATTCCATGTCAAATTGACTAAGTCTAACAACTGGAAAGTTTGCAAGATGAAAAGCACTTGTCAACATGACTCAGCCAAGGAATATACTTAAAAGCAGAGAACTCAATTACATTTGGAATGTCTGTGCCCTGCTAAGGCCAGCAATTTTAGGTGTGACAGAAATTTTAATGCTAATGATTTGGAAGTCCTAACTAAGACTCAACTTTTTAATGCTAAGGTAACAGCATTTAAATAAATACCAGATGAATGCTTTAAAACTGAATACTATGCTTAAATATTACTCAAGACAGGAATGTCTAGTAAAAAAGTGAAGATGTGAAACTAAAATATGATTCAGAAGATTCAAGTCATCTGAAAGTCTTGCATAGAATGTGCAAACTTACCTGGTCAACAACGTTCAAGCCTCTTTACCATCTATAAAAATTGATACTGAACTTTACTAACAGAAATGTCCCCCAAATCAGCATTTTCTTTCATTCGCATGTTTCTCCATTGACTAGAAATATATCTTTCAGTTGCTATATCATGAAGATCAAATGGTGTTTGGAAAATTCTTCTCAACCGCTCAGTGTGGCTCAACTATGTTCTTAAAGGAGATTTGCCACTGATTTGAAAGTTGAGCTAACTTTCATGGCATTTTAAAAGCACTTTCAGTGCTCTAAAAAGGCAGGTAATTTTGCAGTCGTCTTTATCTTAGCTGTAAAAATTCTGCTCAGTCAAATGCTAACATCAGAAGATACACAGGCAAATAACACCTATCATCATATTCAATATGGCCTATCTACATAGAAGCTAGTTTTGCAAAGGGACCTCAGCACCAGAAAGGCTAGAACTAATGAAGAAATAAGTTGAATCTTTTTAGCTTGGCAAAAGGAGAAGACATCAGGACACAGAAGTCAGTGCAGAACTGGGAGTGGTGTGCAAGAAACCGTGGAAAAGAGGAGTGTGTGGCTAACACTGTCGTAGGGTAACAAGAAACATTGACGTTTTTGTAAATCTAGCCTGGTAACAGCATCAGAAGCATCTCAACCTTGCAAATCATTTCATTAGAGACACTGTGAACTTAGGATTGTGGTCTCTGGCAACGTCCTGCACCAAGTCATACTGAATAAACAGTCTAACAAACATTCATACTTCTGTCCTAAGATGTGATGGTTGATTTGGCATTATTTAGAGCAGAAAAGGCGTAGATGCATATCAGGCATGCAGAAGGCCATCGTTACATGCCTCTCAAGTGTTAAGCTGCATAGGAGAAAGTAGGAAGACAAAGAGAAGACTGAGAGGTCTTTCACAAGTGAGTGAATAAATACTCAGTTGGGCAACACTATAACCCTCTAACACTAAATCCCATGTCACTACAACTCCTCGAGCTCTAACAATCCCGCCCCCATTTATTTCTGTGCCTTGACATAATTTTTCTACGTTTCCTGCCATATACATACATGTTTCTGATTTCCTCACCCTCCTATTGCAAAACCACCATGTCCATTACCTCCCCACTAGCATGCTCTCACCTACCACCCAACCAAAGGTGCTAACCAGATGAAGCCCATGTGGCGCAACCGTAGGAATATTACGAGAGCTGTGGTCACACTGTTTGCTTGGCCAGTGGCGGTACGCCTGAACCCATGGGCAGCCACACCAGCAAGTATTATCCGTGTTGAGACTCGTCAGCCATCACCTGCTCGCAAAGGGGCAAACAGGACATTGCTCCTCGGCATTTCGCTGGCCCAACCAACCACTGTTGCTTCCAGCTTTGGGAACAACACGTACCCTGACGGTAAGTTGCACAAACTTAATATATACTATAGAAAGACTGTTTTCCTGGCCTCTGCCCCTGTTCTTTCACTTGCTTGTCTCCCACACCTTTATCAGCAGCTGGGGGATACTGGTTTGGCAGTTTTGCTTGTACTAGCTCTGGGATCACTCTGAGCAACATTGAGAAAAAGTTGATGCTTTTGGCGCTTTTTAAAACTTTGAACCTGCAGCTTACAAAGCATTTTGAATCCTTTAAAGAGTCAACAGGGAACTCATCACATCCTGATGATATTTTATTTTTATTTGGAGATCTTCTGTTTGTGTTTTCAAATCTGTTTTCACTTTAGCTGAAATAGCTGTTCAGATTCTATCGCTTTGGATTTTGTCAACACAACCGAGTACAATCTGATTTTTGTTCTCATTGAACATCTTCAGGCAATGCTGTAGCTACGCAGATATATAACCAAAGGGGAGTATTTACATACTGAGGGATTCTTTCTTAACCTGATGTTTCAGTACAGCTTGACAGTGATACAGCATCTGAGCAGAAAAATAATTCTGTATTTGTGATCAACAGCAAATCCAGTAGGTATACTCTTTGTAGATATGTTTTATTATTTAGTGGTATATTGTAGCCTAAAGGCTTAAGGAGTTTCTTTACAAAAATATATTTTTCAGGATCCTTTAGTAAAAGTAGAATTTTGTTCAGGTAGTTTAATAGGGAGAAACTCCAGAGAGACAAAAGCAATAACAGTCTGGATCGTTCACATCACCACTAGAAACTAAATGACATGGTTTATTATCACTTTACTTCAGTTTTACACTTGTGCAACTTCAAGGTTTAGTGAGTTGCACTGGAACATTGAAGTGATGAATAATGTACCATATTCCTCTCTGAGCAAAAAATAACCCCTGTGAAAATATTCTAAAGTGTTGCTTAGGAATCTGGGGAGCGGAGCCGGGCAGATCACAATGTGAATTAAGTGTTGATAAGAGTTTTCTTCCCGTGGCCAAATAATAATTCAGAAACTGATATTTTTAAGTAGCATGTGGTTGACTTCTCAATGTGCAACAAAAGATCAATCTGTTTTCCAAACTTTTGATAAATTCAGTGAAGCAGTCTCTGTGAAATAGATGCTGTAAAACTTAAACCCATTTTCTTTCAACCTTTTTCTACAATTACCACCTTTTTCAACAACCTTCTCATAAATTATTTTCTTAAGTTAAATACCTTCTTTATTTTGTGTTTTCTAGAGAAACACAAGGCTAGAGGTGCCATTTTTTAATTTAACAGACAGGTCTCTTTGATGAGTGGTATACAAAATATTTGTTTCTATACTCTTGAATAATTATCAGCTTTTAAAGGAATTCTCATCTACTTCTAGAATGAAACCTAGAATGAAACTTACCATCCTCGAACAGTAGTGTTTACATGCACGTTTGGCCCTTTTCCTCAGTTTTAGTCATTATTACTGTCGTCATTCTAAACATACGGGATGAAATATTCTTGTCAATGGCTAGACTATTGTCAGATTTGAATTCATCTTAGTACTTGATGCCTTTTGAGTCATTGAGATAATTTTGAAAAGACCATTTTATTTTATCTCATCTCACTTCTGCTATTTAACATGTATTAAAACATTGACTCTTTTGCTGATCGTTTTTGAATACTGACCATGTTCCTTCAGTTTTAGATCAAGACCACTTATAATAGTTGCTATACAACGAAAATCTGAAGAAAATACAAGCATGTAATTAATTTTCAAATTACTGTTAGTATGTACAACCTTGAATGATGCAATAGCTACATGAAAATTGGTTTGACAGCTCAAAAACATGAGGGACTTTTTAAAGTGTTATTAAGTAATCAAGGAAGTCTTCCAGCAGTACTCTATGCAAACAAGGACTGTATTAATCTAATTCCGTACTTCCTGCAGTTCCTAATAAGCTCTTGTTTTTATTTACATTCAAGGAGATTGAAAGGGTAATTAAATTGTTTTAAGAGAGACATAACGTGAAATTTGTCCAACTCTTTCTTTTATTCTACAAGTTTTTAGACTGATGCATAAGAATGTGCCGTATACCCTCCCACAGATGGCAGAACTCATCAAAAAGGGTACTGATTAATGTCATGCTGAATCCTGATACAAGCTGACAGAAACAGATGAGTCCTCTCAACCGACCATGAAAGTGCATTTGCTCATACCGTATGTATTAGTCACAGTGTATAAATTAATAAATATTTATCCAGACAGACCAGATTTGGGGATGCTCTAAATATTATTGAAAATCCATTGTCAGGGACTTCAAGTGCTTAATGTACTTCTTTGGGGAAACATATATATGTGATTAATAGGAAAACAAATGCACAAATCAGTGCCTTTCACTGTGTTCCCTCTCATCTGCCTGATTGGTAATGTTCCCAGTGTCATCTCTCACCCTTTTCTGTACTCCTCTCTAGACCTTTTCTTGCTCCCTCTCCCCGTCATTTTGAAAGCTCAACCTGTTTTGTGAGGCAGAAGGCACAGGATTAAAACAAAACTCAGCACAAGTCTGCTTATGTGGAGTCCTTTCCCTTTTGTTTTCCCTATGTTTTTGCACTAGACTAGCATTCTGGAACAGAAAATGTCCTGATATCTGTATCTTATTCAGTTTCAACAGCATCTTTGGCAACTATGAAACAGGAAGCCTAATGAACCTGCCGTAAAAGACATAAAATGAGACGGAGAGAAAGCCACAGAAAATGTTACTGAATATACTCTGTGTTATACCTTATATGCAGCAGGTCTAGCAGGTCACCTGCCTGATATAATATTTCTTACTGGCTGGAGGTAGGTCTTCACAAGCAACAGTAATCAGTGAAATTAAGCGGGTGAAAAAAAAATAGGCAATCTAGACATAACCTTCACTGTCTGAGGAGCAAAGTCACTATTGGAAAAATAAGTTCCATGGATTTAGTTCTGTGGTTTTTATACAGAGAATTAATCACTTATTTCAGCATTAAGAAATTGAAAATTGTTGCTAATTCTAAACGGCAACTTTTTAGCCCTGCTTTGCTGAGGTGGGACATTTTTTTGCGGGGGGGGGGGG
>RSEF01000031.1:56112414-56171720 GCA_003993805.1 Himantopus leucocephalus
GGGGAGGAGCAGAGGGAGGAAGAAAGGATGATTCATTGGTAAAAAGTTAAGTGCAGAAAAAGGACAAATACAAATAAAAACAAAATGATCAATAGCTTCATGCAATGAATCTGACTTTTGAAAAGTGCACTGAACTGAGCAGAAGCTGAGCAATCATCTCAATGGAGTAGGACCATTTGCAAGCATTTGTGAAATCATTTCCCAAATCCTGAGTTTTAGTCTATTTTTGTGTATGGGATTTTCTCCAGAATTTTTCATGGGATCCATAATGAGTTAAGGGATTACTGGTCTTCACAGACAGTTGTGCTATATGGAATACTCTAATTTAATGCAGTAAAGAAGACACACTTCATGATCAGTCTAATGAACAATGAAAACAGATATTTGAGGCAGCTTTATCTCATTAATACAGCAAAGCTTTCACCTCATTCTCTTCCATGCTGTCTATCTTTGACATCAAGGCTGAGCGGGCAAGTGTGGTTACTTAAGCTTTCCATCAGTCTAGTCTTAATCTCCTGCCAACACGTATAATCAAAATCTTAGGCATCTACATTACCTGCTTCTTCCTATTAAAAGAAATGTGAAAATAATTCTGCCTGGAGAGCTGTCTTAGGAAATGGAGGTTTAATTGACACCATCATCAAGAGCCCTTTACAGAATTGTTCACAAAGAGAGTGCACATTTGCTGCTGTACACTAATCACAAGGATGTACAAAGAATTTTAAATATTACCGCCTTTGTTGTTTTCAATGCAATCTTCTTTTCTTACTTCCCACCCTTCCCCCTAAAAGACCGAAAATATCACAGCCTGGTTTACATCAAAAACCAACAAATATTCCAGCACTGCCAGTTAGCTCAACCGCATACAATCTTTCCTCCTTACTGTAATTTACTCCCAAGAAGCAATTTTTTTGCCTCCCACATTAAAATATCCAGCCAGGATGACAGTATTTAACAAAACTAATCCATAGTGTACTAAATTAAACTATATCAACCCACAACCCACCTAAGAGAGGCTTAAAATCTAAAATTTAGTTCAAACATCATTCCAATAGAAAAACGTTGTTAGAAAGGCAAGGGAAGAAACCACCAAAAATTTACCAGAAAGATCATGGAAGAAGATATTGCTTCAATTTTTTATGCTATCCTCTTGTAATCTCACAGCTACCACTTTCACTGAAATACTTTATAGATTAATCATTTGAGACATACCTCTCACCAGATTTGTCACAGCAATAAAATCCTGCTCCAAAGAACATGCCCTGAGAAAACACAGGGTACAGTCCTGTCAGTCTTACTGGGTAATAACTTCTCCATCAGCAGTCAATTATTAGGCTATTACTAGTGACAAAAATTGGTGAGATGTGCTACAAACTAGAGAGCTGAGTGACTTTGCTCAGGAGAAATTGCAGCCTTGGAGGTCAGCAAATAATATTCATTTTTCCCTGCCCCGGGCTTTCAGCCTTCATATTTTCCCATCTTTCCCTGGGGAGTCAGGAGAAATAGTGATTGCAGATAACAATTCCGTGCACTTTCCATGGAAATAAATCATCCCTTCCCACATGGATGGTGGAAGCCTAATTATCTACTGCGCGGTTAAAACAAAGACACTCGCTGCACGGACAGCCAGGGTGCCACCAAGAGAAAGGCAACTGTACTGTGTTGTATTTATTTCTGCCTTATTCATTCCAGTTGAATATGGAATTACTCTAGATTTTTTTGCAACCTTTTTTTTGTCAAATATTGCTATAATTAAAGGCTCATATCCTTTTTTCCTCTGATGACATCCCATTTTTTTACAGCCACAAGTCACTTAACACAGGTATTGAACACAACTCTTCTTTCTACTCCAACCTTGCGCAACTTTAAACACTCACAGGTGACTGTTCAGAAGATGTGTGTCACTTATCAAAGCTCCCATCGGGCCACACAAAATTACAGTACAACTTTTAATATTTGCACAGTTGAGTCAAAACAGTCTGGTTGGTACGACCGGTGGCTGACTGCTGCTGCCAATGTCACGGCAAAAAGAGAAAGAAAGAAACCATCCAAAGTGTAAGCAAATGCTAAGCATGAATGAAACACAAAAAGGACTTAATTCAGCTATTTAAAAAAATGTGATTCTTACACTAGATTCTCAAACGAACCTGACCATCCCCTTCTAACAGACTTCCGAAGGTGTTCATGTTCCAGCCTGAACGAGTTAATTATCAAAAAACTTCTAAACATTGCATTCCATAGATTCATTATGGCAGGAATGAGCTTAGCACTCCGGTACACAGTTACGACGTTGACTCACTGATACACCCGTGATCATAGTGTTTTGTCACACCACACAAGGCTCTGCAAGTTCTCTCTGATTGTATTAAATAAATACATTTAACGAATAAAAAAGCGACACATCAGCATGAACTCTCAAATATAACTTTTTTTTTCAAATGGGGTGTCTGTGGTGTAAACTTTATACCCCTCCCGGACCACGGAAGGTTATGGAATCATTTTCAGTGGAATCCAAATTTCACGTGGTTAAACCTTTACGAGAAAGAATTACTTGTTGCGTGAGACAGTAATACCAATGTCTCTGTGTAACCCTCTGAGAACGCCCAATTCCAGGACAAATCTGTTTTTGCTACCTGAATCACTGGTGGTGGCAAACCACATTTTAAATAAACCTTGCATTAGGACTTCAAAAATGTGAACCACAAGCAATAAATTAAACAAATGCAGAGAGATGATCCCCAGGGAATTCCTGGCACACCACAGGCTCTGAGAGCTTTGAAAGTGGTAGAAGGTTATCAAAAGAAAGACAAGTCACGCTTATTACAGTATTGGAATATAACGCTAAGAGCTTTTTTTTTCAAATAAATGATATATACCTATGAAGACTGTAAAAGTCTTTTGAAGGTACAGAGATGAGTGTATAAAAATAAAAAACCCTGCATTTGTCATTAAAGCAAAAACTATGCAGCTGATTCTACTCACAATTACACGCGACTACCTTTAATCAGACCCTTAAGTCAAGAACAAACACTGAGCGTGAGGACCGTAACAATCATCTTTAAAGTAAAAATGTCATTCTCTCTTTGGCCTCTTCTGATGGAGCAGGTGATGGCAACGCAGGTGGCACAAAACACCCCCTGGCAACTCCTGGCACTTCCAAATACCCAGTCAGCAACCTGAATACGTTTTTGTACTTCATACAGATGTTTCTGAGGACTCCTAGGTATATGTTGAACACTTTGAGCTCTCTGAAAAAGCAGCATTCATATGTAAAAAAGAAAGACTTAAATTACTGGTGGCAAAGGTCCTATCAAATTCAGCGGGGCTATGACTGCATCTCATTATTTCAGCAAAACCAAACATACTGAAGTTAAGGGAAAGCAGTTCTTTCCTTCAATTTAAATGTCAGCCTCATTCTGACAGTCACCCAGTTTTATCAATCAAGCAAGAAATATCAGGCCAGCAAAAGTCGAATTTCAATTTAATTAAAAAAAAAGAAAGTAACAGCTACATCAAATGTACAAAACTAGACTTACGCCTATGAAACTGAAATTTTTGACCTGTAGAATAACTCATAAGTGAGTGTCACAGTGCCTGGTGTAAACACATATTTCTTTATAGAAAAGGCAAGCAAATAATACCTGTTACTTCTCAGTCAACTGAATGAAAAGTATTTCTTAACACTTCCTTCTCAGAATTATGAAGCATTTTCTCTGTAATAAAAATTTATGGCTCTCTCTACTCTTATTCCCAGGAGAATCCAGCATATTTGCATCCATAATAAGGTTTTTCCTGTATTTAAGACGCTTTCCCCCAAACCACTTTTGTAATTGTACATATCCTCACCAGTGTGTACACATTCAATAGCAAAGAAATTATAAACACTATACAGCAGCCAGAAAGGATTACATTTTGAAACATACAGAATAACTCAAAGAAATTCTGAGTCCTATCCAGTAAAGCCTTTCTCCTAAGAAACCCATGTGTGAATGAGGACCATAAAAATAGATCCTTTATTAGTAAGAAATAACAGACAGATAGAAAAGAAGTTTTTGTTTTTCTTACCTCTTTAAATAAAAACAATTTTGATAAACCAAAGAAGAAAGATAGATTTTTACTTGTGGAATCAAAGTAATAGTTGTAAGCTGTACTAGAAAAGGAAGCTTTTTCCTGATTTACTTTTTTTTTAGTTATGTAGACTCCAGCACTGGTTGGGTTCCACTGTACGCTGTGCCTATGGATTCTACAGGTTACACAAAGTATTCTGTATTCAATGCCTATGCTTAATTTATAAAATTATATAAAAAAAATATTGTCATCTTCAGCAGGCACTATCTTCTCCACAAATAAGTTCCAATACTTTTAAAGTGAAATTATTACAGAAACATCCAATTATTTATAGTATTCAGGCTGACAGGCCATACACCTAAGCCTCTACATTGAATGCATATTCTACATAGCTAATAGTGTTATTCATATGCAGTCCCCTGAGAGATTTGGGTAACGCATCAATAAGCATGATTTCTAACTGTGGATTGGGATTGCTCTTATTAATTTTTCTCCTCTGAATATGAAATGCAAATTGTGAAAAGTAGAATTTGCATCTTAACTTGACTTACATATTATCTCTGCTTTGCACCTTACGAAATTGCCAGATATTAAGTTACAGTTAAAGCTTCACCATTACCATCACAGTTTACTGGAATCAGAATAATTTTATTTACTTCCTGACTCAATCTATGTTTTGAACTGTAAGAAACATCCTTTGTCACATTTTAAAAATGTGTAAATTGCAAGGCATAGTTTAACTGTTATCAACTGTAAGTAACATCTGTCTGCCTAAAGAAGCATTTCCTTTCATTGGATAGCTCAGATTTGAAAAACAACCTGCTAAAGAGCTGGATAAACCTGAATTTCAGCAGTTCAATGACCAACTAATTATTCTGAATTTCCACTTAATCCTAAAGAACATCTTTATCCCACCAAATAATTAAACAGTTCATTTGGCAAACCTTGTTCCACAAATCCTAGTTCAGCTCTTTGCTGATCTCATGTCTATACTACTTTCACTAAGCTTAATATTATCCAAAGCACATTTCCAAGTTTGATTAAAAATGTTGATTTAGTCCTTGAATAAATTGTCACTGTAATACTAGATGTCTATATAGATAAATACAATTCAACTCCTCTTCCGTCCACTGCACCCACACACAAAGCATGAGAAAGGCAGTACTCCTTTTGCTCTAATTTCTATGTTAAACAGATTTTTATTTGCATTCTTCTCAGTATTCTTGGTCATATCTAAGAATATATTTTCATTCCAACGAACTAGAGAATTGCTACATAACTAGCCTCAATATCCATAAATCTAAAATATTTGCGGAAATAGAAGCCTTTCATTTGTCATGACTCAGTATTTACTTTAGATGCTCTTAACTTTAAGCACAAATGGTACTTTCTCACCATACTTTAAAATCTTAGGAGAAATACATAAAAGTTAAGAGATAATTTCTATTATGTGATAACAATGACTGTGTTTTTAAGCACTGTATTTAAAAAAAAATAAATCTGAAAGCCAAAAAGAAAAGAAAAACTTGGATGCTCTCCTTCAGTAAAGAGGTATTTTTTCGTCTGATTTAGGATCTTATATCAACCCACTTGCAATGCAACAACATAAAGACAGCATTATGCTGTTGATGTCTGGGTTGTAACTGCCCTTTCATTGCCTGGCAAACATGAAACAAGCACTGATGTGAGCAAAACTTGCAAATGGAAAATAATTCCAAATAAGACTTAGTTTGTTAAAGCAAGACCTGCGGATTACAATTTGATGTGATAGCACGTTAAAGTATTTACATTATGAGCAAAGAATCAAATCCTTCTGCAGGTCTGTGCAGGAGAGCTCAGAAATAAGGATTCATTCGTGCATTTGCAAATGTGATCACAATCTGTCATTTGATCCTCCTGCCAAACAGAAAAGCATGACATGCTTTCAAGGGCTGTAACATCTTCCATATTTGTGATGGAGCATTTCCAAAGGTGAAGGAATTTAGAGGTTAACTTCCTCCCCGCTGCCCCAGCAGGCTGGGGTGGTTTGCTTGGATTAGTAATCTTTTGCTAAGTGACACAATACTGGAAAACATTTTGGGCAGGACCCCAATGTACCATCAGCTTAAGATAAAGCCTTTCACACCGAGTAGCATCTAGCTCTCCGTCAGCACAAATTACTGAAGAGCCTTCATAAAAAGAAACATCTATATTTGTGAACTGAATTACGATACTAATTCTACATCTCCCTACTTTTGACAGGCTGATGAGAAGTAAAATACACTAACCAAGAAAATTGACTGAAAGCTTGATTAGCAGCTGGAAAAAGACTTAAAATGAAGTTCAAAACCCAAGAACTAAGCAGGGGCACTGAGAAAAATAATCAGCAAAATGGAAATCGTTACAGTTTGGCTTCTGTAATGTTCCAGGTAAACGGGGAGGTCCATATCTTCTTATCTAACCAAAGAATTAGCACTGCCACTGTGTTTTTGACTAAAGAAAGGATTAAAAAACATATTCCAGTATCAAGCAATGTCACATTTGATTTCTGAAGTCACCACGGGATCAGAGAGAAACATGGATCCTTCATTGTCAAATACACCTTCACGGTACGGGAAGGCATGCCACGTGCCAAGCAATGTTGTAACCTGTAGTGCAAAGCGGTTGTTTGCCATACAATTCGTACACACTTAATGCAAAAAAGAAAAACAGGGATAGAGACTGATAGAACGGATGTTCCATTTGGTATGCCTTAAAATATGACTAATTATGTTATAGCCAAGAAGAAGTGCCATGCTTCGGTCTGACTTGATTCTGTAAGCACATTAGAAATGCTTAGCAAAGTATGAAAAACATAATGTTGCTCTGTTTTTTCTAAAATTTGCCTTACTTAATTGAATCAAAACAAAAATATCAATATCCTTAGTCCTTCCCCTACAAACAGGACTCAGATACTCATACACTGAGGATTACTCAGCCCAAGGCCTCTATATTCTCCTTTGCAATCATTTGCCTCGCTATTTTTTCCTTCCACAATCAATACTAAAACCAGTGAAACTGTATTTCAGGCAAACACAGCCCGACTCTCAAAATCAAACTGACTACATACAACGGGAAAAGGGCATTGTTCATTGTAATATACTAGACTTCAAAAGAACAGATGAGCAGAATTTGACATTTTCCTAGAACTTTCTAAAAAAATACAATTTTTTTTTGCTAATATAACAGGATTGTAAGTTTAAACATTCCCAGCTCGCATCAAGCCACAACCTTCTATGTCAAAATAAGATAATTCTCTTGCTGATTTAAACAGAAATCTTTGCTAATCGTGGGAAATGTCTTTGTACTCTACTTGTGTCCATGTCTGTTTAAACAGTTTATTATCCATTGGATATTACAGATAAAAATGGAAAATAAGAATTTTCCAATCTAACTTAGCATAGATCTTAAAAAAAGGATCAGTTGTTCAAGAAAATACCACCAATTATATTGCAGCTCCGAAGTAATTCTGTGCGTAACTAAGCACCTCCCGGATCATGTGAAAATACTTCCAAAGTTTGAGAGTGACATAAGAAGAAAAAGACTTTCATTAAGTGTTACAAATTCCGACCCCTTGTATTTAAGAGTGAATTCTTTTTTCTCCCCATTGATCTTATTTTCAAAGGAAATCTATTCTGGTCTATTAAAAATGGTATTGTGAATTAATTTCCACTGAAATTACAAAGACAGAATCACAGGATGGAGAGGCTGGAAGGGACCCCTGGGGATTACCTAGCCCAACCTCCCTCCTCAGCCACAGCAGGTTGTCCAGGACAATGACCAGTTGGGTTTTGAATATTTCCAGAGATGGAAACTCCACAACCTCTCTGGGCAACCTCTTCCTGTGTTTCACCACCCTCACCATGAAAAAAGACACTCATAATGCTACTGCTTTCTGTGACACAACTTAGCTGAAGCCGCCCATCTTAGCTTGACACTTGCTACAAATGCATCCTTCTTTGCCTGCAGGGTTATATGGTAACATATAGAACATCGTTCTAGTAGGCTTCAATCTATTTGCCTAAAGTTATCCAAGTCAATCAAAGAAAATAATTTTACAATTGTCACTTTAAAGGTGTATTAGAATCCCTAAGTCATTGGGTCTGACAATTGAATCATTCACATCTATTCAAAGTTGGGTAAAATTACTGTAAATGACTATACAGAATGCAACACAACAGTACTTGGTCTGAAATATGAAACTGCACAAGAAAACAAACCGAAACCACAAACCCTCTGACATCTGTAGATAGAAAAACATTTCAATACATTTGAAAACTGCTTACTTTTCCTCAGCTGGCAGTTCTGTCTCATAAGCAGCCATCTTAGCTCCTGTCCCAGCAGGCATTGCTGTCCTTTGTCTTCGCTTTCTTCTTGGAGCGGTACCAATGACATCTGGGCTACACGGAAGGGAATCCCTTTGTTCTGATGCTGCCAAAAGGAAAATGACCAAAGTTGAAAAGAACTTGAATATGAAGTATTACAAGACAACACTTAAACTATTTTTTGTTTATTATTCTTAAATCTCTATACTGTTAAGACGGGCTCAGATTTGACAGCAATTGGTGTCAAAACAAGCAGATGACCTAAAGAGAAATTCAAAAAGACAAATTTAAACTAGAAAGATAAGCATCCGTCGACATCTCTTTGTAGTCAGTGGAGAGAAAGATGGGCAGTTATAAACCAGAAATATACTGATGGTCTCCTCATTCCTCCTTGTAGACTCTACAACAACTAGAGGGGTAGCCCAGTTTCACCTACCTGAAGTTAGTCTTTGCCACCTACAGAGTAATTGAGAAAGATGTGCACATGGCATGGGGAAAGGAGCTTGACTGTTCTGCCTACTGCACGGCTTTGTTCCACCTCCTGGTCTGCAGTATGGACAGAAATACACACCCAGAACAAAAAAGAATTAAATAATTTTCAATATTCTTTAGGATAAACCCTTGAGAGAAGCTTATTGCTGTGATCAAGCACTGTGTTTCGTAACGAACTAGTCATTCTGCTACCGTGGACCTCCAGGCAATAAATCCTTACAGGTTCTGCTGGAGACTCCCTGAAGACAATGGGCAGAAAGACTGATGGACAGCCTGACGTCTGTTCAGTGAGGCAAAAAATCATCTATCTGGAGCATACCCACGCATAAGAAGTGGTAACACCAGCTTACCGCTCTGCCTCTGGCTCAGGTGTCCCTGGGTCAGAGTAAACCTCTCAAAGTGACAGAAGCATAGCTGCAGCCCGACAGGAAAACAGGGAGAATTCCTAACACCTCACAACCCAAAACTGGATAACCCGTCTAGGTTTCCACTGACTCCTCTGCTGAAGGTACATAAAGTAGGCTCTGTCCAGGTTCATTTACCTACAATTTTAATTTCCATCATTACTGCATAAACTACAATTTCACACCTGGTTCACATTTATATTATCCTGTAAATTCATAAAAGATGCATTATCTATGCTTTGCTTTGTCTCTGCTTTGACAGTTATCTGCTTAAAGCTCAAATGTCAAGACAACTGGACACTTCCTTAAGTTAAATCTCTCCCTTCCCTTGCTATTAATGCACTCAGAAGATATGTAGACATTTTTATTCCAGCTATCAACATCCTGTAGCATGATTTTACTTGGTATGTCTGCTTTAAAAATAAAATCTTTAATTACTTTGAATTTTCAAGATAATGATATCCAGACCAGCACACATTTCGACTGACATATATTAAATAATAATGTGGTGACTGAGGCTGATGCTATTATGGTAACTTCCCTGATTATTACTTTCTGTGTGTTTTAGGAAGGTTTAATCTTCACATGGATGAAAGACACCATAATTTGAGATTCAATACTGAAGGTTTTCACAGAAATTAAATAATGGGTCCTATTTCTTCATTCCTTTCACAGTTGTTATACTCATCTACTGAAAATGAAACAGGAAGAAAATATGCAACCCACAAGTAACATTTTCACAGTTTCTCAAAAAAATGTGGTTTTGACCAAGAACACTGCTAAATTAAACACATAAATAGAGGCTCCCGAGAGCCAGCGCAACCACTGCCTATAATGAAGCATATGCTTAAACATCAGAACCTCTTAGCTTTTACCAGCATGCGCTATACTACATCACAGACCTACAGATCTTTGTAGGGTGACAACAGGTATGAGCTGATGTGTTTCCAAGGCACAAGCCCATTAACAAGTTTCAAAGTCCAGTACAGACAAGATACATTGCCTATAATAAATGCTGAAAAGGGTTAAATTACAGTCTAATTCCCCACACTAAACTTTAACTGGCTATGCATACTTTTCCAGTGCTAACGGTTGAAAATACATTCATGATTGTTAATTACTATTTACTGGCAGCACGTTCAGGTTAGTATAACTAACGTCTACACTAATACTATTTTATATATTCCAGCATCACTTTCTAAAGTCGAGTCCCTCTTAATTAATACACATAAAATAGTTTATTGTCAAGAACCAAACTTGAATAGTTTCACTATCATCGCTCTTATCTTTCCTTGTTGCTGTTCTCGTCCCACGCTCCCTGCTTTTGCCAAAAAGTCAATCTAGAGGTTAGCTACATACACAAAACCTTCATAATGCTGATGTTAAATAAATAATGTCTCTGTGCATTTGACTTGTATAATATCCAATGGTGCTCATGGCCCTCATGCTCAGCATTGTTTACTGTTTAGATACAAATCCTGTTTGTCTTCAACAACAGTGCCACTGGTGCTCAAGCAAGAAAAATGGAAGAGAAATATTCCTCTTGGCAACATATTGCATTTGTGCTCCCTTCAGGCTGGGAAAGGGTCTCATTTTTTTGCTAAACATCTCAATCTAATCTTTCCCATGAAAACAAATTTTGCTCTTATGACCTATTAAAACCAAGCAGAATAAAAAATTTTGACCTGAATGATTCAAGTAAACCTCTGCAATAAAGTTCACAATTTCTATTGTGAGAATGTTTCTTTTAGTAACGTCAAGAAGAAGGCTTCTTATTCAGACAGCCTAGAATGCAATCTTATGAATAGCTGTAGACTGGCTCATAGATAACGGTTGATTACTATAGGCTTGGGTTTTTTTGTTTTCTTTGTTTGTTTCTTTTAAGCCAAAGTACCTCTTATGGTAGAACTGCTAATGAAAAGATGGCATAGACTTGAAGCTCAAAGTATCATGCATCACCATAAGACTTTAAACACACATCCTCTACTGTTGCCCAAAAATAATTCCCACTAATGAATTCATTTATAGTACTTGACTAAAAGCCAAAGAAAGCTTCAGCAAAGTATTATTCATGGCTGGACACAAAATCATTTGGAAAAATGAGAGACAGTCTTGAACATAAACCTAGTTTTTCATTCTGAAAACCTTTTCTGTCTAAATTTCATTACCATTTTGAGGAAGTAAAGTTCCTTGACTTCTCAAGAAATTAAATTTCTTACTTTGATATTATGTAACAGAATATGAATGACCGTTGTATCTTTGAGAAGAACAGTACCAATTTAATTACAGACAAGAGTATTGTTTGATGCAAGCCAGTTAATTAAACCACCTAAAACAACAAATGTTGATCAAGAAAAGGAAATGTTCCCAATAGATAACATACCTTCTGCAGGTGAATAACTGCAAGAAACAAGACTGATAAGAGAGAAAGAAAGGGAATCATAGTTCAGGTACTAAAAGAATATTTGCACTAAGAATATTAAAGACTTCAAGTAAAGACTCCTGATATACTTTTTTGTTGTTTGTTTTGAAGAACGATACTATTTGGTGTGCAGAGGGAGTTTTCAAATAAGAAAGGATATTCTAGAAAATAATTTAGACTGAAAACTAAAAATAGCTGCCACTGGTTTGAGAGAGTCAGGATGAAATTAAATCAATACAGTCTCATAACACTGGGGGCCTGGAAACAGAAGATGTCTTTAATACAGAAAAATGCCGGGACTCATTCTCAAGACAATGTGGTACACAACACCTTGCATCACCACGCAGAACAGCACTGCCTCTTCCAATCCCTCTCTGCTGGGAGCAGTCTCTGGCAAGCCAGACTCTGCCTGGGAAACCGCCGGGTCGAGCTGGTAGAGAGCAAAATCACTGCAGGGAATGTGCTAGCAATGAAAGGGGGCAGACAGCTTCGCTCAACTGCCAGCATCGAGGTTAGATCCTGGCATTGTTCAGTGTACTAACATAGCACCGTGATCTCTGAAAACTACAGGAATTTTAAAATTAGTTTCCGTAACTTGGTTAAAGATAGGCAGTCAATTACTTAAAAAGAAATACCTTCTAATCTATAATATTAACTTTTCAGTCTGAAAAAAAAAAGCTACCCACCTTCGTTCTCTGTATATCATCACTTGTAATGAAAATTCTACAGCTTTGGCTTGTCTAATTAGTAATGACAGTGCTGTACTCACTGAGAAAACAGAATTCAGCTCCTCTCAGTACAAGCTGTATTCTCAATAAAGGACTAAAACCAGTACTAAAAGCTTAGCTTTGCCACAAAAAATATACAGGGAGCAAAGCAAACAAAAAATGAGTTTAAGCATTCCAAATTTGAGCAATCTGTTTCCCTACAATGACCTAACTTCACACAGATAGAACACATACTCTCTATGTCCGAATTCCTGAAAAGCGTACTGCAAGAAAAGTAGTAGTTCATGAGATTTTCCGTATAGGAAAGACAGTCACAGACATAACTTCACTTCTCTTCACCTTGTTAGCAGAGATTTAAGATGTAACAAAGGAACCCCAAACCTGAACACTTCTATTAAGTTCATTCCTATCATCCAAAACATCTGGCAGAGCTGCTACACTAAGCCAAACTGTCCTGTGTAGATCCAGATTAAAACCATTTACTCGAATAGTATTTTGCAAATTGCTGACTTTTGCATTGCTGACTTTTAATGCAATATGGGTGAAAGCAGAACCTGGACCTTGCTACTTATAGTTGAAAGACCACATCAGTGTTCTCATTTGCTTATATTCCTACCCTACTGGTAACTAGCCCCAAGTGTATCACATGTTTTTTGTTATCTTAAATACTGATCATTTGTTTCCCTTGATAAAATATTTTTTTTTTATTTCTCAATGTTTGTATTCCTCAGCATGCCGAGTTACATTAGAATGGGATGTGTCCTTTGCAAATATAGTCCTGAGCCACAGACCCCATGGGATTACCCCCACTGCTTATAATGCACAGGATTGATTCTCGGTTAACCAGTCACCCCAGAAAAGGAAACACTGCAAAGGAAAACATATTGGAACACTGTACCATTTTCAGATTTATGCCATTGAATTATCAGGACATAACATAATGATTTTAAAACCAATCATCAATGTCAAATGGATTCAAGGAACATTCACATTTCTGGCATGTACTGCCAAACAAAGCATATTTAGCGGCATTGCTCACAATAAAGAATTTGCAGTTATAAAAAAAATACATTATTTACTTTTCGATCGGAATGGAGCAGGAAAGATTTATAAAGGATACAGGCATTTATCCTCAAGAAAAGGACTGGCCTTTATTTAAAATTACCTCCTATCCTGGGGATTTTATCAACAGTAGCAGAAAAGTCTGTCAATTTTAATTTCTGTTCTGAATGAAAATTTACCTGATTCCTTTTTTTTGTCAGAGTAGTAAGGACTGATGAAAATTTGTTCAGATTTTCACATATTAATGATGTCATAGGTCCCCTAAATTCCTCTCAGAGACCTCCTGTTAACAGAACAGAATTTCCTGGCTGAATTCTGCTTGAGTCCAGGCAGCATGTGTTGCTCCACTGAGTTACTCAGCTGAACTACCAAGCTCCGCTGTCACTCTTTAATCAAGCAGATGATTTAACCTAAAATCAGTCCTTTCCTCAAGGATCTTGTCATTTTCTCTAGGGTGGTTTCTTTGCAAAGCAACCAGGCTGCACACACAATTACTGCCTCTCCTGCTTCTGCCCTTGCACAGCACTGGTAGCAGATAAACTAGACTGAAAGAGGACAAAGTGGTCACAAAACGATCACCTGCAGAGCACCAGGACGGCCTGTGACAGCTGCTCCCCAAGCCACAAAAGAACAAAAAAAAGAAAGGGAGCAGAACTCATCACTTTAATCCTTGTCTATAGTGTAACTTCAGTAATTACGTCGTTTCTCAATCTCAGCCTAATTCCTAAGGGATCACCATAGCTGATAATAATTAGCATCTCTTTGACATTCTCAGCAGAGAGTCTCCTAAATGAATGGGTATGGAAATTAATGTGTCTCACTGATGTAGGCAATTCCTGCAAAGTAGGATTAAGTCATTCTTGACAGGCAATTTAGGAAACACCACTTCCACCTATGCGAAAGTTATCCTGTATATACACGTTCTGGCCATAATCAAGCATTTTTCGTAAGAAACAGATCCATTTAGATCACTCAGAGATACAAAATTAAACATTGGTATTTACAGTTCACACATATTCTTCAGTGAAAGTAACAGGAATATGTCACTATTTTAATTTTAGGAAAACAGTCAGAATGATTCTCCATTCCCTTTGTTCTGTTCTACTTTATATTTCATTCTTTGTATAAATTTGGGTTTACTGTACTGTAATCCCCTGGGGCCTAAAGGCAGTTGAGACTGCAGTTCTATAAATTCTCTGTCAGTTAGTTATTAACGTTTATTTTTATAAAGAATAACTCCATGGGAAGTGTTTATGAAGACACATTTTAAAACAACTCCAGCAAAAAGTTTAGATCCAGCTCTACAAAATTTATAAATTGTATCCAGTTCAGTACGGAAGTTTACGTTTCACCCTCCTAGACTGCATTACTTCTGACAAGCGTCCTAAGTCTCAACATGTAGACTTTTCTATTTGCAAAGCCTGTTCTTTTCCTGATGTCACCCTATTTTAAAAGCTTTTAAAATACAATTCTTTTCTTTAATTAAAAAAAAAAAAAAAGCTTATTTCAAACCTGCAGGGAAACTTGTCAAGTTATAATAAAAGTCTGGTTAACATATGGTTTCCTTCTCAATGCTTATTTATTGGAGATAACTCAGGTGCTCATCTCGTACCAGTTCATTTTGTCTTGAAACTAGATGGCAAAAAAAAAAAACAGGCTAAATTTGACAAGCAAATAATAAGTTTGGTCAGGAAGCATGAAAAATTCTCTTCTCATATATCAAAATATCAGAGGGGAAAAAAATAATGCGTTTTTATAAATATCTGCAGAGACTCTGAGAGAGCTCATTAATTTTAATCATCAAACCACGATCTCTAATAGAAATCCCTCTTTTAAATTACTTTGATATGGGATATTTCAATGAACCATATGTACTTCATCAGATGAGATATTAATTTTCAATAATCCATAATAATGTGTGTTCCTCAAAAAACTTCAGTAATGCCATAATTCTAAGAAAGTCACTCGTTATAAACATTGTCAAAGGCTGTGATTTATCAGTAACCCAGCGATCTTGAAAATTCTCACAGTGTACAGCTGTATACTGTATATTCGCAGTGTCTCCAGCCCCTAAAAATCAGTACCTGCCTTACGATACAAACAGAAAGCTTTATAATGTGCTCAGATCCTTCCTGACATGGGTCAGGTAGCGGCTCCATTATGAAGCGGTGAAAGCTAAGAGATTGCAGTTTTGGTATCTGAAACCTACTAACAACTGAAGTTGCTTTCCCTGCTTCATTCTTTATGGGTGCTTGACAGAAGCAACGGCAGTGCTGGCGACTCAGATGCTGTGGTGGCTTTTGACTTGCCAAAGGCTGTTTGGTGATGAGTTAGGCTGCTCAGCAACAGCATGCTCCAGGTTTTCAGTGATCCACTGAAAGTCCAGATTTATTACCTACAGTTTTAGAAATCCTTTCCCACCTCTGACCCTCGAATCTTTTAGAAACTCTGTATTAATATTGCCCGATGAGGCTAATTTTTGGGCACCATGGTTGGACGTGCTGTTGTCTAGCACACCAGCACATCTGAGTTCAGGCAAGAATGTTTAAAAAGTCGTTGTCTGAAAAGGTTTAGATGAGCTCACTGTCCCGGGTGTGACTGTTTGCTGGAGTCATTTTCTGGACTCCCTTGATGGCCTATTTGGATCATCTGTACCACCCAGGGTGGAGGTAGGAGGCTTCTGAACAGCATCCCCAGGAGACATGAAACAGCATTCAGGTCAAGTAAACAAAACAACAAAACAGACAGATGGAAGAATTAAAAACAAGAAGCTAAGAAAAGCTGTGGAAAAAATTTCTGGGCTGTGATCTTTCAATTCAATGTGAGGTAGTGGAGCCCAAAGTCATTTGTCACCAGGCGCGTAAAACATATACCTCATGCCTGGAATTCCAGCTGGCATCATTTTTGCTCCAGTAAATTTTTCTGGTGTCTACAGTTAATGTTGCTAAGTCCACCCAGCTGATCCAGGCCCCGGCACTGACAGTGGTGGGCTTCCAAGGATCACCTCTGAGGTTACCCCGTACGTCAGACAATACTTATCATTATGGCTGTGTGGATGTGGAGCCTGACATTTGAAATGGCTCCTAAAGAAGAGTTTGAATAAAGGTAACTGTATTACTTACCCATTTCAAATCAGTAAGAGATTATTTTGTTAACCTTTATGTAAAATGGTCACCTGTAATGCTATTCAGAAAGTGAAGATAAAATAGCATAGCTATTTATGAGCACTTTGAAACAGGGCTTGTGAATGAATACTGACAGTAAGTCTCAAAGCCCTTGGGAATGCCTTGGTAAGAACTATAGCTTCGCCTGTGCTAACTTATTCACTCAAAATCAGTATCTCTTGGATGGCGAAATATATAACTGTGACTGAAAGGATCTGTAAACAATAAAGCCTTTTGACTTTTTTCATTTATTTTCTATTTCTTTGTATAAAGTGCTGGGTTGCCCTCATGCTTGAATAATCTTTAGATTATCTAGTCTGTCTCCTGGAAATATGTACATAAAAGCCAGCTGGTTTAGAAGATCATCATCTTGACACACATATTTTATTCACTAAGAACCCTGCAGGCCAGAGAGACCTGCCTCTGTGTACTGAAGGGAGCCTTAAAAAACAAGGTGACCTGCACTCGGGCCATAACCTACCCAGTGCCCTGAAGTAGCACCATACTGCTTTGAAATAGCTGGAGCTTAGACTCCTATGCCACAAGAATGATTTCTTTCCCCATTAAACAAATTCTGAGGAAATCAATACAACTCAAGGGAAGCCACAGGCTGAAATAACTCTGGGAAATGTATGTTTTCATAATGATGGCATTCTATGGTGGATAAATTACTAACCCGTACCCATAACTTCATTGTGTGGTGTCTTCTAAGCTGCCTTAAGATTTTTTTCAATCATATTATAAATTCCATTTTTTGGGCTATAGACATTTCTACTTTAGGTTGAGCAAACGTTTCAGGTGGAAAAATCTGAAATAAAAGTCTACTTAAACAGGAACTTTGCCTGCCCGTATTTCACTACATATTAGTAAGGAAGTGCAATAATGTTTAAACAAATACTACATTCAGATCAGAAGCTATTTTACTACTCATATCATTTATACAGCAACATAAATATGTGGTCTTATCTGTTTTCTTTGAGAGACAAAAAGACAGATTTCAAGCTTTAAAATCATTTATTTTAAAACTTAGTGACACAAGCACTATGTCCCTTCGTTAAGGTACACATTTTTAACCTTGGAACACAAAATAGCTACATTAAAACTGTCCTTATATGTGAACATACATAATTAATAATTGGATAGAGCCTAATCATTGAAAATTTCATTGTCAAAGGAAACATGTTGAGAGAGCATTAAATGAGTGAAAAAAGAAATGGAGCATGTCCTTCAGTTTATACATTGGTTCTACACCACTAACAATCGCATTGGAAACAGTCAAGGGTGGCTGCTTACTCATAAAGTTACTAATGTGTTTTTTACCGCTAGTTCCCCAATTTTAATTCTGTCTATGGTCATGGTAACTAAAGGTCACCCATTACTAGTGGCTGGTTTGTAGTTAGTGGGAAATTATTTAATTTCATTACTCTCCTAGGGAATATTTATTACTTGCCGATATTCGAGTAAGACTTGGGTACCTAAGCATGGATAAAATCTTCTGGAATCCATAAGCAGAAGTTAAGTTTAACCATTTTTTCCCAACCCCTCAATCTTCTGGCATCCCATATTACAAATAATTTTCTAAGGATCAAAGTTATTCAATGCGCAAGGTCCTGCACTGCCTTCAGGGGGACACAGGATCTGCTCCTGATCCTACCCCTGACCTTGATGAATATCCATGCTTTGGTTCCTTGTGTGTAAACCATGAGTAATGTTTACTTGACTTTATAAAACATCTGGACACTGAGGAATGAAAAGGACCACACAAGCCAGGTCCAAAGGATAGAGGCACCTCTGTCAACATCAGAGCAGCTCAGAGGTATTGTGATTCCTGTAGACACCAATTATGTGCATGTGCTCAGGGACTGCGGAGGATGGAGAGGGCAGGGACGCTAAAGCCTCTGTGGGTGAAACGGTAAGTCTTGGGGTGGGTAGGCATGAGGAAAGGGCCAGTTTTGTCAAGCAAGGCTCAGTCACAAATAAGCTTGGGACCTATCAGCCCAGTGAGCCACTTCGATGGCCAATATGATTCTTCAGCATCTGAAAGATTATAAAGTGTTATTATAATCTTCCAATCAATGTTCATAGAAAACACTTGAAAGAATAAAGCCTAATTAATACAATTAACCAGTACTACTGACAGGATCAAAGGTCATGTCAATATTATAAGCTGTGTAATTAAGAATAGAAATTTAGACGCTCATGGATCAAAACTGTGGGATTTTTGGTTTGTTTTTTTTTAAATTTTTATTTTTATTCAAAGTAAACCTTTTAAAGAGTAAACCCCCTACCCCAAGTATTCAACGTCTTGAATATTGAAGTGAAAAACTGGGAAGTTAGACGTGACTCCAGGAGACATCCTTGGATAAGCCCACACTTTGTTCCAGCATCCTCTGGGCTTCAGTGACAATTATCAAAAATTTTGGGTGAAGCCCATAAGATTTAGTACTGCCTTCTTTTCCATCTATTCCCCTTTCCTCTCTCTGCCTTTAGCAAAATTTGAGACAAACTGAGTGTACTGTGGTGACTAGTAAAAGGTGGTCATTGCCCAGAAAGTGACTACACAAGGTCCTTGACAGGATTATAACGACGTCTGAATCCCTTCATTCTGAAAGCTCGTTTCATGACAAGCTTGCGCCCTTTCCAAATAACCTTGCTACAGAAGGGATTTTTAGAATATTTATAGTGTGCTTTTTGTACGAATATACTCTTCTCCCAAATTTAATATGCTTTAGATCTTATGTTTCTATCGTATATTTTTTAATTTTGTATAATGATCTGATACACTTCCAAACTCTGGCGTGCATTTTCTTACGTTTGCTGTGAAACAAGCAAGCTGACCTGAGGTCTCAAAGGTCATTCACTAGGAACAAAGTTCTGTTTACACCATTGGCTTCCTGGACTCATTTATTTCTATTGAAATTAATATAAAACCCCCGCTAAATAAAAGACATACCATGAATATTATCCACAAATTGCTGTTAGCTACCTGCTTTTTTCATGCAGTGTTCCTAAAAGGCTTTTCATGCTGTGAATTTAAAGACAGCATTTAAGATGTCATTATAGCTTGTCTTTATATACAGCTACCATTAAGGTCTTTATAATGGATTCAGAAACGATGAACATAGAAGGTGCATGTGTCTCAGTCAGACACGACATTAACGTTTTTATGGCAGATGCACTGGCACAATTTCAATCAACATCACAGGATAATTTTGCTGTGGAAAATGCTACAGGTAATTTTGGTTACTCTAAGAGATTCTGAGAATATATTTAAAGAAATTTAAAGATCTCCGTAAGTACTTAGAGAGCAGCAACACATTAATATTTATTATAACATTTACTGAGCAATGAACACGAAATCTGATCGTGTGCAAGACATTAATAAACGACGAACTATCAATCAGCATGTCTCAGTCAGAACCAAGATGCTGGTTTAATCTATAACAACTTCTATTTAGATGCTTTTAAACACCCACAATGCAGTCCGTAAGACACAAGCATGGCACAATTTTAACTTTTATTCATCATTTATTATTCATTGTGAATAGATCATAAAACTCACGATAGGACTTAAGAGCTGTGTTTACGTTCTGACCTGGGCTGTTTTCCTTCGTCAGGCCCCTGGACATCTGCAGGGCTCTCCTGGTGTGGCCGGGCTGGACACATAGGCAAGGGTCACCACTAAGAGACCACAGCTGAAGATGTAGTTAGAAAGGAGCTCAACTTCAGAAGCTTTAACCTACATCATGAAACCACCTATGAAGCACATTGCTATTGACAAGCTGGAAGATATTCAGGGAAATTTTAAAGGGTAACGGCGAAAATGAATGGCAAAAAACTGCGGCAAATAGCCTGGGCCCAAGTTAATCAGACAATAGAGATGCACAGCCAGGATGCAAGATGAAGTAATTTTGTGGTGTGATGGTAAGAGTCACAGCCAGACTCATTATACAGAACTGGCTTTGTTCCCCTGGGATCCACTAACTCTGGGATAGTCTTTCCATATGGCAAAAACTCCACTCTGCAGTAAGAAAAAACAGGATCACGCCCTGAGCTGTGCTAATGTTCCATGTATCCTTCCCCAGCCAGTGTCCCTACGAGTCACCAGGGCCAGGAGGTACCACGCAAATTCTTTATTAAAACAGGAACGACAAATTACCTAAATCACCAAACCCCCTCGATAACACAAAATAACAAGTGTTCAAGCCTAGGAAAAATACTAGTTTCTTCTGATAAAGAAACTTACTACTAAGCCTTTCTGATATTTAGACTAGCCTTTCGCAGCGTGCAGCAGACTGAGAAATTACTTAAGGGCAGAACACAGCTTGGACTGGCAAAGCTTCATGCAATTCCTCCACCCCTACATCAACATGCCGTGATGCTAAAAAAAAAAAAAAAAAAAAANAAAAAAAAAAGATATCTATATATAGGGATAATTTATGGCTGCTTAATATTTCATGCAAGCTTAAAATATCTATATGGAAGAAGCAAATACTTTTCTGTATTTAATGTATTTTGTAATTTCATTATGCTGGGAAATTCTAATGCACCTTTACCGCCAAAAATTAATTTAAATTATTAAGGCTTTGTGGAGATTTAAACACTTCCTGAGATTCCTCCAAATCAACAGCCACTGTAACGGCAAGGTGGTTTAATTATGAAAAGCAATACAGTCTCCCTGTAACTAAAGCTTAGAGAAAATGGGATTTAAATACATAGGATGTAAATACACCCTCCACTCCCCACCACAACACAGCTGAAGCCTAAGCTACAGACACTGAGTTTATCAGAATAGCACTCCAGAAGATGAGTGAAGGATGGGGGTCAAAAAACCTCTCCTTTACACAGGAAAAAAGCACAAACACATGTGCAGATCATTCAATGTAAGTGCAAGGAAATGCACGCAGACTCATTATTTCATCTATTCTATTCTACCTGCAAGAAAATGTAACTTTGATCACCTGTGAAATAAAAGAGGTGGGGAAAAGGCAGCGTGGCAACATTTATCTTACGAGAGAACCGCAAAGGCATCCAAAAGTGAATTCAGCAAATGTAACGGCAGATTAAAAACTTTTGCTTAACTAATGGTTCCAAAACCCACTCACACACTTTTAAAGAAATAGGAATAAATGACATATGCACTCCTTGAAGTTAAGAAAAAAAAAATCACCATGCTAGAACCAGCAGGCAATTTAACAGACTGATTTAGACAGAAAGGAGTTTTTCCTTGGGCACCTTGCTGCAGGGAGAATATGAAGGGATGATCACTAGGATATAAAGTGCATACTAAATTCTGGTGATGAAATACTACAAAAACATGTCTTCAAAGAACGAATGTTAGTGGGTGATTTCCAGCAACACTTGCTGAAGATGTTACAAAGCATGCACGATATTATAATGACCTTTTCTGAAGAATCAAGAGGAAAAAAAAGATTTTCAAGCCACAGAGACTTACAGAATTAAGTTCACTAACATTAAAATCAGAATAAGGTCACTAGGTTAAGTGGCTGATGTGTGGGATGACAGAAAGCCATAATGAGGTTCTATAAGCAGAAAATACTGTATCATTTGATTTTTGACTCTTTCCAAGGAAGAAAGAAGTGTACAACAGAGAATCTTGGTATCGTATTTTCTCACATTACAGGCTACATCTTACAAGTACTCCAGCTATCCTAAATAGTACTATATGTGACAGCTTGATCCTTAGAAATAATAATGTTGATATTATTTAATGCTAGAATTTTTGCCTTTAACTAATATTGTTTCTAACCATCATAATACTTGTCTAAAAAGATGTTTGAGAACCTGTAATTTTCTTTTATTGCAACAGATTAATCATTACTATACTGGTATAGCTGACTTTAAAAAAAAAAATTAAAATCACACAGAGTTCCAAATCAGACATTAAAAAAAAAAAATAATCTTTTCTTTCCTTGTCTTTTGAAGTGTAAGCAGGGAAGTCTTCACAGTACTGCCCTCAGTCCCATGGTTGCTGGTACTGACTGTTATTTTGGCAGCGTGCCTCCCAGGAAGACCAGCTCTGATCAGACTACGCGTGGAGGAGAATACTATGCAGAAGAGTAAAAATGTCAGAATAAAGTTCAAAAGCTGAGAAAGATACATCTAATCTTTGCCCATGTATACCCTGTTGTGCACAACACCCTCTTTGTTGATCAACAAAAAACACATTAAAACATCCTGGACTGGGCACAAAATACTAATGTGAGTAACGGCTGTTAAGATGACTAACACTTTTATTACATATTCAGAATTGAACATTTTGGCCAGAAACGGAGCCAGAATAAACCAGAGTAGCCTCTCTGGAAGTTAATGGAACTATAATGAATTACACCAATTGAGAATTCGGGGTATTATTCTGGGATAGCTTGCTCGTGAAATACACAAAACAAAGCAAAAGACTAATTGCACGCAGTGCATGAACACAGTAATTTTAAATTATATTTCCTGAAAAGGCAGCTAATTAATATCCTTACCTGAGAAACACCTGGAATCCTTCTTGACCATTTTTTCTCTAGTAAAGGCTGAACATAGTAATTTTGTACCTTTTTTTTTTTTTTAATTATAGAAAAGGGCTTACAGCCGATTCCTCTTTCCTCTCCCCACAAGCTCTGAATTAGCAAGGAAAAAAGCATGACTATTCTGTAAAACATTCAGACTTAACTCATTAACACACCATACCTATCCCAGAATACGAAATCCCATTCGATACAATAAATCTTTCCCAACCTTGGAAAACTCAATGAGAGTTGCATGGCCAGACCAGTTTGAGGAGGACGTTCCCGGATGCTGCAACGGGCTCCCAGGCCAAGCAGCTCGCTGGTCCCTGGGTTGCTGTTAGCCCGCATGGTCCCGTATCGAGGCAGCTATGTCAGAGCCCCTTGTTTTGGTGGTACAAAAAGGGAAATGCTATGTAACGTCATGATTTAGTCTCAGTAGTCTTTACCACAAAAATACCTGTTATTTTCTCTAAAACTATTTTTACTAATAACAAGAACTGTGTTGATCTTGTTATCCAAGAAAACAAAGCAACCCCCTCTTTAGCAGAAACTGCGTTCAGAGTATTTCCTACCATAAATCACCGCATGCGCTCAGCGGTTCAAAGTGCTGCTTTCTCCCAGATAAGCATTTTAAAGTTCCTTAGACCCATGTGCAACAAGGGGATGATTTATCCCACGACGCAGCCACGAACTGAAGTGTCAGTGTATTTCTGAACAGCACCAGCAGCAGCACGGATCCATCCTGAATAATCAGGAGGCACGGGCAGTTCAACTCTGAGGCTCCAGGCTGCTGGAAGGAAGGGTTTGGTTTTTGTTTCTAGTTTCCGACCCCAGATACAGGATACAGATATATAGCACAGGTCAGGGTTAATACACCGCCACTGAGATAAGGGTCAAGACTGACTGAACCGGTGGCTATGGTTAACAAATATGATTCCACTTCTCTCCTGTACTACAGTATTTTAGCAAGTCACAGTAAAGAGGAGAGGATGAAGTGGGAAATAGCTTGCACTCACCAAAAATGGTGCCACTTTTTCCAGCCTGACATCCCATTTTGAAAAAAAAAAAAAAAAAAAAAATGCAACTTGATCTGTCCTTTACTCCCACTACCCCTTGCTGCAGAAAGGTGGAGCGGCACAGAGTGAAACAGGGACGGTTCCTTCATTCACACTCGAAAAGCTGCAAAATCCCTCATATTTACCACAAATTTATTACTGTGTCTCCCACTAGAAGACAGGACGTGTGGGCTCTCCCCTTGCCCTGCTAAGGCACATCTCCCCCCGGCGGTGCGGTCTCCCTGTGCCCACTCCTGTCCTTCCAGCTGAACAGAGACTTGCTGACAGTCTCCTGCCCAGGGGGAATTTACCAGAGAGTTATTATAAGGCACCTATGCATTGTCCGTGCAGAGAAAATTCTCCTCAGTAGAATTGTCAGAGACACAACCTTACTAGGGCCGTAGCTTTAGAGAACTATTTAAAGTAATGTATTTTAGCCATAAAATATAAACGTCTCCTGAAAGTGCCTGCTTCTCTGGCCACTCAGTACAGCTCTTCAGTGTCTATGCCACTTCAAAGAACAGAAGAACATTCGCAGAGTTGGCCTTTCTCTGTACATAAAAGTAACTTCAATCCCCCAAACAGCAGCCAAAACTCACCAGCAATGCACGTAGTGAAGGACAATATACTACCTACAATGGGATGACTGTATTTCATCTATCCCTGGTTATCCTGTCTTGGGGGATAAGCAGAAAATCAATAAATCAGCTCCTCTCCTTAGTTCTCCGAAGCTTAATGACTCCTCAAAGGTCCAGCATGAAGCAGACAAGACTATCCTTCCCTCAGGATGCAGTGGACGTGATGCTTGTTCCCAAAGTAACATATGATTTTCCAACTATTATTTTTCTAGATTATCAAAATTTAATTATGGTACAAAGCTAATCAGAAAGTTCTCAGACATTTAAACAGCTTTTTGATGCTCACGTGGCTAGAGAGAAGTTTTTTTTCACCAGGCAGTTTCTGAAACAAGTATTGTAACCAAGTAAAGAATAAACCATCAGTAAGCAGTTCAATAGCCTGGAAAGTAATATAATTCACTCACATAAGCGGACAAATGAAAGGGCAATCACAGTTTTGACCTTGCTGGTGCTGTATGAAAATGACTGACATCAATCTCTAGGTCCAACTATCTTAAGCATAGCTTGAAAGCACTCATAGCCCTTAAAAATTCTCCAGTGAGAACTTCTAATTCCTGCCCTGTTTCACAGGCAAGAGACTCCTGACATGAAAGGACTCATGATAGAGATCCGATTTTACCCTTGGTCTGATGTAGTCAGTGTCATCAGCCTGCAGTAATTGGGGTCAGCTGCTCAGCGTAATGGTTAGGTGTGCAACACCTTTCCTTTCTTTCTCAAAAAAAATCAATTTAGATGCAGGCAGGTGGGAAATCGAGGATCACATTTCCATCATTTATAACCCACCTCCATCTCTAATCACAGGGAAAAGACAGATGCATTCATGTTGTAAGTGCCAAAAACCTTTATCATGTCCTTAGTGGCCAGAAGCACGTTTTACGACTCCCAAAAAGCTATAAGCCTCAACTGTTTCTTGGAAATACAGACTAGAAATTCCAGAAAGAAAACAGCTCTCTGTTTCCCACTTTGATGAAAAGATAAAACACACTTATATGAGAAGCTAAGGGTACAACAGGGGCTCTTCCCTCCGAGGGACCCAGAGAGGTTGTGTATTTAATTTTCTTCTGTATCTTGATGGCAACTTGTGCTTGTTTAGTGATTTGTTAATATTCTCAGAGCTTACAAACACTTGCCAGAACATGTTCCTAAATTTCACTGGTTAATGCTACGGTTTTGAACAGGGAGGCATAAAAAACAGCAAAGTAAAATAAAAATAGGGCACATCATATGAAAATGACTGACAGCATAGTGTAGTGATTGAAAATTTAATCTCAAGGTGCACCTGCATTTTACATCCATCCAAAAATTCCCAAGTTTTTCATCTTCTCTATAATTCAATGCCAGAAGTGGAGCTGCTCTGCCACTAAGTGCCAGTTCAGCTTTTCCACAAAGTCTTAGCTACCAAACATTCCTATAAAAAAGCAACTGTAGCTATACTTGTCGAAAATGATTGGTTTTCAATCACCGTAATTATCAAAAAGCTAAGCAGACATTTGCCTAACTTACCATCACTCTTCCCCTGCCATTAAATCAACAGCCAAAGGCATCCCATTAGATCAGCAGTGAAGTCACTTCTGTTCCTGTGCCATTTTCTTAAAAATTGATCATTCATACTTTTTTCTCTTTTCTCCTCTATTTACCACAAAATCTTTTGACTTCCTTGCATGGAGGATATTCTTCAGCGCTGTTCCTCCTCTGCTTGTGAGGCACATGTTACACCACCTGTGACCCCCGTGGCTGCGTACCTGCATTGCTTGGCAATAAGGCAACTGGCCACTTCAGTAATATTCCTGAAAATCCACCACTTAATTCTTATGTGCTACTCTAACACATGCAAGACAAGAGTCATAACTGATATAAGTCAGTAGTTAAACCACCACCCAGTTACTTTGAGCATCTGGCTCTAATAATTCAACCAGAGTCCTAACGTTGGCCGTTAAGTTGGGTGTTGTACCCCATGAAAACTCACAACAGTATAAATTTCTTTTAAGGAGAAGAGCTAAGCTATGCCAGTGAGAATTTCCTTTTTAAAATCATGGTTGGTGGAGTCGACCTTTTTGCTGAACAGAACTGAAATCAAATCAGATATAATTCAGCTTCAACTGGAGGACAAGTATCAACGTGTTTGTAACCGCCTGCATAAAGAACGATTTCTCAGCGAGCAACCGCACAAACAAGCGGCAGTGTTTTGTAGGGAGGTTTATTAAGCGCACCTTGCTACACGGTTTCAAACAAGTGAGCACTGGGAATTATGACTCAGATTTGTTGTTGTCAAGTGGGGAAATCATGGAACTGAGTCTTCAGGCAGCCTACAATCAGTCTCAGTTAAAGCAAACTGTGAGTAAGTGACAGACCTTTGCCAAGGAGCCAGTAATGAACTCAACGCTCTTAATGTTAACCTGAACCAAGGAGCAGTGTTTGAACCAGCTGTGGATGCTGATGCCAAGCAATTAATACAAGTGATGTTGCACAGCGAACGGAGAGGCGGGTGATTTTTGTCAAACTAAAGCCCTTGTTGCTAAGCCTTGTTTAGCACTACCTCTAAAGAGAAAATGAACTGCTATATGCTGCATCACAGTTACATGCCAAGAAAACAAGTCAGGTAAAAAAAACACATTGCAGACCTACACACAGTTCTGTTTTGCAGATTTTGAGGGATTTCTTTTGAAAAAAAAATTGGCCAAGAAAATTATTTACTACCAAGTGTCCTGTTCACATTGTACATCCATTTTTTTCTTTCCCTTATCAATGCAGTGTTTCTGGAAAACCCAGGAAAAAATGCTGCAAAATTTTCACATTCGGAAAGCAGGAGTCATTGGAAGCCAAGAACAAAGTATCTTAATTAACAAAGGATACCCAGTGGTTCACGAAATGCAACTGCCTTGGAAAAACAGTATTTCCGTGAGATTTTCCAAAGGTGGCTGTGGGGTTCTCCATTTTGAATGCTCCTCCTTACTGCACGCAATCTTGCGGGTAGATTCCCTGTCATATCATTTATTCCATGTATGCTGTTTCAAATATGAGGGCATACATTTTCCTGTCTGCTTCATTTACCCTCCCCTTAGCACACACTGATCAATGATGCAAGAAGCCGGTGTCTCACTTCTCAGAGACGTGTCCCAAATCTTCTCCCTTTTGCTGTGAGACATATTCCTTCCATGTCTCCTGGGCCACGAAGCAATTTCAGGAAAGTGACAAAGTGTTTCTAAAATGTGCTTTCTCCCTTCACCTCTTAAAGAAAAACAAAAGAGCAATGAAGCTTTCACCTTCATCAAAATTCTGAAAGTCTTGTTTGAGTTTAAAGACTGCAATGTAAAATGTTTTGATGCTTTCTGCAGGAGTGATGAGCCACTAGTGAGCCATTTAGTTAATGATACCGTTCCTAAAACACACAAAGTTTTATGCGTAACTAAAGAAGTTAATATTTGTTGAGGTGTAATGAAGTAAACTATCGAGTAGGGAGTAGACAACAGCTTTATTTTACATTTAAATTTTTCCATATTTCCTTTTAAATTACTTTAAAGTCTTCAGCAAAAGAGGTGTGTTCACACAACATGGAGACGGTGGAACAAAATTAAAATAACCTTAAGCAACAGAGAGAGCCGGAACGCCAGCATCACCCTTACGCAAGAATTCCTGGAGGTTACAAACAGGTTAACCACTCTGTTTCACACAGTGTTTCTCAACTCCTACTCCAAAGCCTTCCGATTGCCTGCCTCATGTGTTTCCCAGGAAAGGTCTTAAGGAAATTGCTGGCAATCAGATACTCATGACCTGACCCTTCTCTCCCAGGAACCTAAGTAATGAGTATCCTTGTGAGAATGCAACTCATGGCTACAGATTAAAGAGCTATTTTTTCCTGACCGAGACAGCAGCTCACAGTATGGCTAATCCCAAACAAGCACTGTTTGCGCCTTATTGAATTGGAGACAGTTGCAGTTTGCAGGATCAGCAGATGGAAACCCAGGGACAGCACTGTGTGAGCAGAAACAATAGTTTAGCCAGGTAAACAGACCTGGAAGATCCAAAGTCTCAGCTGCTGGAGCAGAGCTGCGATTCAGCGTATAAGGCACTGCTGGGAGGTGTTCTCCTACAAGTTGAGTTTTGTTCTCCATTTGAAACAAACAGGTTCCTTACAGAGACAAAAATTAATTTCCTGCCATAAACGGGTTAACTAATGACAAGCTGTAGGCAAAATAAGATGCACGGTGAGAGAAAGATGAGGAAAACAAACGAATGTGGCGGCAGGTATAAAAATAACACAAAACGCTCCTCAGATTTGCAAGAATGTGGTGGTGGTGGAAACGAGCCAGTATTTTACTGTCAAAAGCACATGTAACAGGGATTTGTGCAGTATCAGCAGTTTTCTCTAGTAATCTACAGACCTCAGACCTGAGGAATAAACACCAACATAAAACACTGGCATTCAATGCAGCTTTATATTAAGTTTAGTCTCTATTTTCCTGCATTCTACATTTTTCCACCCGGTACCTCCTCCCCAACTCACATTTACTGTTCTCCCTGCTCAGGCCATACTGTTTTCTGAAGACAGCCAAAACTGAACACAACAGCCTGCTCTGCAGAAGTTTCAGCATAATAGAATTGAGATTTTTGGTCTTGCTTGAATTGGTTGCATGCAATAACTTTCCAAGCTATTGACTGATTAATTAATGAAATCATGGAAGTTACTTTGGTCATTTTTGAAACTTGAGATTATTAACTATTAGCACAGTTCCCAATGAGGTGCTTATTTGCTTTTGTGCTAAGAAAGTTTAATATTTTTACTAAAGAAAAAATAAACTCTCCTCTCAAACTAAACAAAGCAATATCCTGCAAGTAAAGCGCGATGCATTTGAAACTGTCACAGTAAACTGGTCTTCTGCCATGGACATCAATACTGCAGACTAATTTGTTTTCGTTGTGTTTTTCACATGATTGAGGCAGTTACTTGCTTAAGAGAGGCTAAGAAATACTTTTATGGAATAACTGGAAATTTTTAATTTTTATTATCTCTTTAATATATTCCAAAATACTGGTAATGTAAACATTTTGGACACCACCAATATCTATACAAAGGGCTAAGCCCTATATATTAATCCACATTCCTTAAAAAAAGACAGTTAAAAATAGGCATCCATTTTAATTTATATTTAGCTATCCAAATGTATACACAAATTTCTAGAAGAATGGGCATCAAGCGGCTCACCAAACACCCGAATTTTGTTTGTATGAGAAAAGTAATAGTGTGCCTTTTTACATGCTGACAGAATTGGTAATGAGTTACAAATGAGCTATTAATTACATTTTTACAAGCTACAAGGGAAGAAAAGGTTAGCAGCTTGACTACAGGGATACCTTCTTGGGAAAGGTGAATTACTAGGTTTAAATTTGTGAACAATACAAAAGAAAGGCCGGTGATTTCAGTATGATGATTAGTCCCAGATGATCAAGATCACACCCACTAACTACTGTTTCACAGGAAAAGCTGTCACTAGGTAAAGACTTGTGAGCTGGGGATGAAAAGTGAAGAAAGACTAATCCATCTCTAACCCTGCTTTTATTTAAATCTACCCTTTTTAAAGAAAAATTAGATCTTTAGCTTCTAAGGCAGGGGAGTCATATTCAGGATGCACAGACACATTTTACTTGAACATATAGATTAAATCTCTATCTGAAAGCTACTAACTAGAGTAAAAATGATCCTCTCCTAGAACATATACTGCAAAATACTAGAGAGTGAGTTTTGCACCTGTCTCCCCATATATATGTAAAGCTTTGAACCTCAAGAATTCCCATTTTGCTCTTTACAGAGGGCTAGCAGTTGTCATGTTACATGTGTCATGCCAGAGTAAACTAAATCAAAGGTATAAACAACTATGTAAATAAAATGAGGCCTTTGTTAGCATGAGGAAATACATTATCTCTCTGTTTCAGATATGTTGGGTTCTAATCTCCACCCAGTTAAAAACAGCAAAAGATAAGAGTTTACGACGCTTTTGATTTGGCAAATCTTACATCTTTTGTTCCCTCTAATTTATACAGTAAGTCAAAAAACTAGTAATATGCTGCTGACAGTTCTCGCTTTGAAATTGTCTCTGCACCATCAGGTCACATGTGAGTAAGCTGTCTTTCAGAGTGTGTAACTTTCCCTGAACACAGGCTCTGTAACTGACAGCTTCTTTATGAGATGATTTGGCCTGTTACAGGTAAAGGAGCATAAACCAACAAGCTCAGGTTAATATTCAAAAACAAGCAGAATATAGCAAGACACGCTATAGGAACTGGAGTAATAATTACAAAAGAATTATTTTAAAGCCATTTTTTCCTTTCCAACTTTTACAAATGCTTAATATCCTACAAGCACCTTGTGTATGGGATGTATGCAGTGTTATGTAGATTAGGGAAAAGGGTCCTGGAGGAAAGCTTTTCATCCTAAAGATGAAAAGGAACTTCTCAGCTTTCCAGTACAATGCTCAACAAAAAACTGCTTTCCAAGAAATCTGGAATCACGCCAAATGATTTCTGTGGAATCTGTGTATCAATTACAGCTAGCATTTTGCGTTTCTATTAATTAAAGCAACTTTTTTTTTCTAATACAGTTTTATCACCTCACCCTCCATATCTTTTAGGTTGATCTATGCGCTATTTTAAGAATAAAAGATAAAAGGACAAATAGGGAAGTGATTTTGTGACAGCAGCTATTACTTGAGATGGACGTAACAAAAATATCCAGTAAAATAAGGAAGATTGAGGACAGAGGGGAGAGAGAGGGGAGAGAGAGGGGAGAACCCACCCAAAAACCCAAACAAAAAGTTTAGGGGAGTATAACATTCCTGACTTGTGGCTCATGGACCAAAGGGATTTCCTTCTTCTTAATCAAAGGTTTTTCAAAGAATTAAAAGAAAATAAAATCATTTTCTATTCTAATTTTATATAGCATGAAGATTTTGACATTTCTTTAGATGTAGACCATGTTTCCAATCTAGTATTCACTGGGTTTGAAGAAACAAAAAAGGGCTACAGGAAGAAAATGCAAACAGGGAAACCAACTCTTAAATCTAGCAGAGACCTACCAGACTCACAGTGTGAAGTTTAATTGAGAAAATTTCAATTTAAAAACAAGAATACATGCTTTAACCTGGAAAAGTAATAAATCAAGGAAACTACCACAGGTTATAGTGCAATCTTCAGCAATCCAGCTTTTAATCAAGATAGGCTGTTTGCTCGAATGAGACATTGTAAAACAGTTGGGAAGTAATTAAGATAATTATTACAGTGAATGGCACACAGGTGGCCAGAGTAAATGCCTTGCCAGCATTTTGTCAGAGAGAAAGTAACATTCAAAATTCAGAAGCGGAAGCTTGTTACTGTGCACATAAAAAAAAAAAAAAAAAAAAAAATTAAAAACTAGACAAACTGACANAGTGTGGGTAAACAGCAGTGGAAACTTTTAATTACTTGAGTCACTACCACCCATGACAAAACACACATGAAATGTGAAGTTTAAGAAAGATAACCTGCAAAATATTAATCTGAAAGTGAGAAGAGCTGTTATACAATGTGCAATAGCCACAGGTTTCGAGTCATGCCAGCAAACTTAGCTTGAATGTGCTGCTTACTGAACACAAGACACTCTGGTCTGCAAGAATCTGCAGTATCCGGGCTTTGTTGGTTGCCACTGATATGCAGCCTATTCAATAGCTGAAGATAAAGGCTTTTATCCTAATGTTCAGGATTATAGAAACTTGCTATCAGTACCCTGCAGGAACCATTTTTCTCAAGAACCAATACTTCTCTTTGATGAAAGGATACTTCTCAAAGAGCTGATACTGCTAAACCCAAGATCAACTCTTCTAAAGTACATCCTCATTTCCAAGATGCAAGGGAATACAAATGCATTGTGTTATTTGCATGTGAATTGTTTTATTAGTTTTCAGTATACCATGAAGTATTCTTAAATATTTTTGATGCCTTTTCTTCCTTTCTGAATTACATGTCTACATAAAACCATCCAGACACCAAAAGCAAACACCTAGCTTTCTAAACATGCACAATAAAACCATCATCATAAATGGTGAGAACACTAAATTAAAAATTCCCATTAAATTAGGTCTGATTATATCTACACTAGAAGCAGTTAAACCATAACACTTGCAATAAAGTAAAACATTTTTTACTGAAAAAAAAAGGAAAACAAGGAAGAAAAAAAAAAAAAGAAGAGAGAGGGGAATGGGGGGGAGAGGAAAAAAGAAGAGTCTGGCTCAGTTTCATCTTTCCAAAATAACCCCCAGGAAAACTAAATCTCTGAGTATACCTTCTGGTGAACCAATTTATGACCTGCAACCAAAAGAATTGTTTACAGCCGGTATGTGGCATGAAGTTCATAATGAAACTGTGTGATAGAGCGGTTTCATTGGCAGGTTTGTATAGATGAAAACAAAGCACTGTTGTCATTGTACATTGCATTCAGTAATTTCTGTGATCCATAATACACATATTAAAGCATATTTTGGTATAAGAAGAATAATCATTGCTAGTTCTTTTAATTACAACAGATCCCAAAAGGACCATTTTGCTGGATACTAAACAAAGACACAGAGTCTGTAACTTACAAGCACAAGAACAAACAAAAGTGTTAGAATGGGGATTACCCCAGGCAGGTTATTGATGACTGGCAGAAGTTTCCTATTTACCTGATAAGCAGTTGTTCTTTAACTATCTATTGAAGGAGGATGAAACTGAGCAGGGCTGTCCGTGGCACCACTCCAGCACCACTAATGCTATAGTTTCACAACTGATGAATTACATTCTCAACCAAGGGGTGTTGAAATAGGTCTTCTGTAGTTCATGAAGAAGCAAAAACAAAGGGTCCCCCGGAATTAGTGCTGCCTTGTAGATGGTCAAGTTACAGGATTTTGCAAAGGAAACAAGTATCAGAATGTGCATGCTCAGTGCAAAAGTGCCTTGACTCACAGAATTTATGTCCAGCTCTGCTCTAATTACAGGCTGTTGGGTACGCATCAAATTGGTGTGAAATATGAGCAAGAACAGAAGGAGGCTCTGCATTTCCTTTATGCGTCCCATAGGAACATGTTGGTACTCCACATAAATACAGTGAGGATTTGTTATCTCTGCCTAATGTTGCTTCCTACTTTCAGGCTCTCAAGCCATAGCAAAGTACAACACATTTTGGAGAGAAGTAGAGGAAACATCAGAACTCCAGCAAGCTGGGTACAAACATATAGACAGTTTGCTTCCTTAGGGGAAAAACCTGTTTATTCATGGAAGAAGATAAAATTTATAAAGGTACTGCTTTGTTAATGGATCTGATTTTGATTTTTTTTTTTAATGACTCGAACTTTATGTTACTTTTTCCTCTTTGCATGGATATATTAAAACCAAAGAAAAAAAATATGAAATAATTCCACCTCTGTTCAAAATTTACATTGCTGAACTGTTTAAACTACCTTTATTTTTAAGTGGAGGAAAAAATACCAAGTATTCATGGAATTGTATTAAGCTTGGAATTTCCAGCTCGGACTGGAAACGATTCTAAAATCCAAGTCTTACAACTTAGCTTAAATCTGATAAAGACAGTTAATTTGAGGATTTAAGTGTAAGTAATTACACTTGAAAAAATTTTACAGCTCACCAAGGAAATAAAGTTCCTTCATATGGAACATTTAGTAATAGGGGAATAATACACCAACAAACATTTTTAATTTTATATTAGTCAATGCTGTTTCACCTAGCTTGCAATGTGGTCATTAAGTACTCTACTTTTTTGATCAATCACCAAATTTAGTAATCTGCAACAGTGTTACCGAAGCATAAATCCATTATGATTATATCCTCATTATTATATCAATTCACTGAATACATACTGACTCATTTAGAGGCAACCATATTCAGCTACGTCGCTTTATATACTGTAGCACGTACAATAAAAGGTGTATGCAGAGGTATAAGCAGTTTTGATAATTTTCATAGTCATATTTTAAAGTAATAGCTTAGTAATCCTTCTTAGTCCAATATTCATAACAGGATTTTTAAAAGGACATAAAACATATTCATATTTGTGCTGTAAATGCATTTTGAACATGGCACCTGATATAACACAGAGGGAAAGCAGTTTGGTGACTGCAAATGTTTTACAGGCATAAAACCATTGGGGGGTGGGGGAGGAAGGGGAATCAATATCAAGTTTCAGAAAAAAAAAGGTATCTACAGCTTTAAGGGAAAGGGAAATGAGATTATTCCTTGGGATGAACCATTTCCAATTATAACTTGACAAAAAAAATAAAATAATAATCTAAGCCTGAAGTCAATTAAAATGGCCAAGTTCTAAAACTCCTTAAAATAGGCTTTAAAAGAGAAGCCTTCCCAGATGGAACTTTAACTGCACAGCACAGTCGGGTGCTGTTATAATAGGCACTTTTTTTTTTAATAACTTTGATCAAAGCTTATTAACCAGCAGCATCAAGCCATCGGTGGTTTGGCCTACACAAGAGAACTAATTAAATTTAAAGGGCCTCCAGAAGGCACAACACGTAATCCCCCAGGCAGGAACTTGAATGAAGGGGATAAGAACATTTGCATAGTAAACCAGTGGAAAATGGCAAGGTGCTTGCTCTTATTTATTTTGGGCATTGTAGCGAGTTTATTAGAAGCAATTTTGAATCTGCCATCATCATCGAGCATGCAGAAAAGTATGAGTGTTGAAAGTCTGAGGATTCACTTAATATGGACTATTTCCATAGAAGTGGCAAAAAAACCATAGAACATACAACTTCATTTAATCCAACAGGCCACATCATGAGAGCCTTCCTTACCCCAAGGAGCAGTAACTTCCACTGATTTCAATGTGAAATATGACTATGGAATTCATGGGCAAGAGAAAATAAAATAGAGAGAAAGCAAGCTGACTGTAACTTGATGCCCAGTAGCGTTGTTTTGTCTACAGGCAGCCACATATAATAGCATTATAACTGCAAATAACAGTAATAACTTGTAAAATAATTTCTTCCATTGTTTATCTCCCACCTGCTATCCTTCCTATCTATTATGGATTTTAGAATATAACATCTTTCCCTGCAGTTTT
Organism: Himantopus leucocephalus; assembly: GCA_003993805.1. Lineage (NCBI taxonomy): Eukaryota > Metazoa > Chordata > Aves > Charadriiformes > Recurvirostridae > Himantopus > Himantopus leucocephalus. Next base: position 56,148,407 of record RSEF01000031.1, read on the forward strand.
GTCCCACACCTGGGAAGAGGAATAACTTTATTTCTCTGGTCATCTCCCAAACACTGAGAAGAGGGAAACTATTACCCTTCATCTACCTTTCAAGCTCCTGGGAAGGAAGCAGAAAGGGTGAATGTTTATCCAATCCTTACTCCTGTTTTAAAAGCTTCCTGTCATATGGACTACAAAAGTATATTTCAATTAATATAAGGGTTTCATTTGTATGACAAAGACATAATTACTAATCATGACATTAAATGATGCTTTCTTAGTCTGATAATGTTACTGTCATTTTAGGTCCCCTAGGAGAAAGGACTCAATAGCTAGAGTAAATAATAGCTGTAAAATTTAGCACTGAGCAGAAGAGGAATCAGTAACAGCTGACTTACATTCTGGGTTGTTCTTAATCAGAATAAGGGTTTCTGCATTCTAAAATGGCAGGAACTTCTTGCATCAGTCTGGTGGCATCATGCTGAGTCACCAAGTCACTGTTGTGGGCTAAGAGAAATACAGACTGGCAATTTCCAGCCTTTTGGTTGTTTTTTTTTTAATTAAAAAAAAAAAAGATAAAAATGGGTGCTATTGGCAACAGAACATGAAAAGAACTACTGTCTTATTCCAATCAACATCTCCCTGTAACCCTTCCAAGCCTGCTCCAGAGGCTTCTCATCTGCATGTGTCTATCATTCTTTCTACTGCCACAGGACCTAGCGGTCCTAACCAAAAATGATGACCCTAAAAATGTTAGACAGCAGTCAGGCTAAACAAAATATCAGATATTTGGTTAAAGAGTTGAAGTTTGGGGACTAACCTCTTCTCCCTAGTGACAAGTGATAGGACGAGAGGTAATGGGTTCAAGTTAAGCCAGGAGAGGTTTAGGTTGGATATTATGAAAAATTTTTTCACTGAAAGGGTTATCCAACATTGGAATAGGCTGCCCAGGGAGGTGGTGGATTCGCCATCCCTGGAGGTGTTTAAAAAAAGGGTAGACGTGGTACTTGGGGATATGGTTTAGATGTGGTTTTGTCAGGTTAGGTTAATGGTTGGACTAGATGATCTGAAAGGTCCCTTCCAACCTTAACGATTCTATGATTCTATGATTCTAAGTGCAAAACTAAACGCAACATGTGAGGGAGGAGTGAAACGATGAGACAGCACATCAGCAGTCTCAAGTGCGAGGCACCTGCAAAGTCCCTGGAACTTTGTTGAAGTACCAGTAGTGAAAGCAACAACTATATCCAGTTTTGGTGGCTCAGCTAGAATCTTACCAACCCTAGAGCAAAACAAATAACAAAACCCAAAAGCAACCTCCCCCTGCTCCCAAGAAACATACATACCTCCCCATTCATAAGAACTGCTTAACAGTAGGAGGATTTTCCTCCCAGACCAGAAACTCCCTCAAACAAGAGCTCACAAGCATTTACAAGGACCTGGCACATCATACATAGCTGCTGCTTAAGAAATTATTAAACTGCAGTGAAAGCAGGAGTTGTGTGCCTTTTTCAATCTCATATTCACAATCCTAACCAATATATCAAATAAATTTCCCCCACGCTCACATCATGATAGGCAAAGCTGTTGTACAGAAAGACATACAGCATTATTTATAAAAGTTGTATTATTTCTAAAAGTTTTACTTCTCATATACATCAGTTGTTTTCCTGAGTGCTTTACACTAAAATACCTACTAATTCAACTTTAATATGTTCTTTTACAATACAAAGCGTTAAGTACATCAGTATGTAGATTAGAGACAAAAACTACTATGTTTCAGTTGATTTTGGCTTTAAACTATGAACTGAAACTGCTGTCAAAAAGCAAACCATAAATCATATCTACAAATGGTAGTGTAAGTGCCAAAACCCCTACATTTTTAGGTAAACTTTTAGGTTAGAGTTTAACTGTATTGTAGGGAAAAGGCCTCTACACAAAATTTATCTGAAGCTGAACAAATAAATGTAACCACCTGCTGTGCAGAGGCTGAAAACCTACCTGACAGCCTTGCTGAGTATTCATGCATGGCTAAACTCATTTTTGTAGAAGACACAAGAAATGGTTTTATTCTGTGATTCACCTGCTGTTATACAGGAAAAGCTGTCATACTAACAACTATTTCCAATGCCCAACATAACATAGGTTGTGTACGGCTTTTAAATTCATGCTTATATGAACAAGATCTTGCTTTTTCATTAAAAGCACGCCATCGTAATTTCAATGGTGGCAGTGATGGACATAACCCATCACAACCCACTCCAAACTGTTCCAACAGTTAATTATCCTGTCAGGAATAACGTCCCACTTTTGTCTTTCTTTAACGTTAAGTTCAAGTTATTCAAGTTCATCAAATAACTGTACCTGCTGGATGGAACCACCATCTACAATGACTTCACTTTGCAGTGTAGTTTCTTTTAGATCATGAAAACAACGATCTTTTAAGATCCTTCTCAGCATTTCATTTAAATCATTTGCTAATGCCTCCACTGTTAGCACAAAGTTATTTGCACCACCTTGCTAACATTTACATTTTTCTTCAAATCTGAATGTCCAAACTTGACATAGCACTGCACCAAGGAGCCAAATTGTATCTCGACTCAAAATCACACATGTAGTCCCTTTTGCCATAACTTTGCAAATCTTCTTATTTTCACACTCCGTGTCGTCTCAGATTAAAAAAATTTTTTTTTTTTTTTAAAAATTAAAATCTCTTTTTCGGAGAACAGTCTATATGTTCTTTAATTTCCAAAGTAGCCTTACACTAGACCAGTGGTTCCCTATCAGGTGAGGCAGGTAGCACTGGGAAGTTACAAACTGATGAGACTCAGGCAGAGACCAACTGAACCAACATGTCTAATCCCAAGCTGGTTCCTGCAAGGCCAGGCAGGACAGTGCCACCCTCCTAGAATGGGTGCAATATGGAGCAGAGGGCAAATGTTGCCCAAGTAGCTCTGGGCTTTGCTAAATGGGTCCACCTGGGGAAGATGATGATAATCCCTGGAGGCACCCAGCTTTATGTGGCAGGACGAGCTAGACAAAGCAAAGCTTGAGACACTGTTGGTTTCCTCAAGTGAAGCACAGCTGTCAAAGGACTGGAAATCATGGCGTTACACTGTGTTAGAATGGATATGTTTTGTTTATAGCTGGTGTATCACAAAACGCAAATTTGTTTATACAAATTATCTTCAATTTCACACTCCACAGATACAAAGACTGATAACTTTCCATTTATATTTTGAGATAGACATATTACCTCCTTTGACAATATATTTATCATATGTTATGTTAATTTCCATATTCTAATTCCTCAAATAAAATGTGGTGCAGCATGATTTGTTATGGAAGTCAGTCTATTACTCTATTAATTTTACCTTCATCAGCCAGCTGGTAATCTCATCACAGAAGACATGAGTACCTAGTTTTCAACCTCCAGTTTCAACACCTCTACAAAGATTGTAATTAACCATTCTTACTCTTTTGTTTAATATTTGTCTTCATGGAGTCTTGTTCCAGTATTTGCATCAAATCAACACCAGATGGATACACCCATAACTGAACGTGCCATTTCATTTACTACTTCTTTTTGTAAATATTAGCAGCTTTTTTCCAAATGCCCTGGAATGCCCTCAGTGCCCCAAAAATTCTAGAAGAAAAACAATTATTGGTGGTTACAGAAAAAATCCTCAGCCAGCTCTTCAAACTCTGCAGTTCAACATATCCCGACTGGCTAATTTTAAAATGTCTAGTTTCACAGCTGCCGTTTCATGTCCCCCTTACCTGCTAGATTGTTCTAACTACATAGTTTGTAACTACGTTATGATGCAACTAAACTTAGTTTTACCCAAACCAAAAGCACTTACTGAACACAGCTGCTTTTTCAATTACTAGTGAATTTTTTATCATCGCACTAATAGGCCAATAACAGCTGCATATGTGTTCTCAGCTGACTTGAAGACTGGTCATTGGCCTTCTACCTCCTGGCCTGAGATTCTCTGTCTTTATATCGTCCCTCAAAGGCAATAGAAAGCACATTTTTGTTTATAACTCAAATAAAAATACAGTTGCTATTTTTTTGCCCTATAACATTGATCACTCCAGTCCCTCACGATTGCCTGAGTAGGGCAGTGAGGGTTTGTTTTCATTTTAAAATACACATCTATCTCAAAATTCTCACTGAGCTAGTTAAGTCCTACTGAATCTAGCAAAAGTATCAACACTTCCCACTTTTTCTTGCCTTTTTGCTAAAAGGCAAAGAAGTATTCCCCCCCACGTTCTCTGAACTGACCAAATACCACTTGAAAGCAAAGATTTCTGAACTGAAGAGCATAGTACAATATAAAATGATTTCTTTCCATTATTGCAACTTTCTCCATCTGTCTGAAGCTCTGTCTACTTTATATTACATCAGAAAGTCCTCAGTTACAAAGCTGAATATCACTTGTATCAGGGTCTTGAACACTTCTGGTTCTCAGCATGCACAGTAAACTGTTGTAACAAGTTGTTGTCTTGATTACCTTTACCTATAGTAGAAATAGAAAGTGAGTGAACCCATACCAAATTTTGCAAACCTGAAGGGCGGTTTATACATACATAAAAAACTATATAGCAACTATCAGTGCAGTTTTAAAACCTTGATAGCATTTATCCTGCATAGTCCTACTAGTTTGCCAAAATATGCCAAAATTTCTTATGGTTCACAGTTAAGTATCTTGTATTGTAGAATGGGCAATTGTTGTATTCCATACACTTTATAAGTCTCTAGTCCTGGAAAAATTAGTCAAATTACGTTTCATGAGCATCTTCATGAGGCCAAAAATTCACTGACAAAATTAATTCTGCTATAAATACATTTTTATTCCATTTATGCACACTGCTCTTTTTATAGCTGTTAAACCTCCTCTCTTGCTCCTTTTTAAATACTATTGAAACTGTCAGGAACTACATTTTAGCAGTCATTGCATACACATCATGATTCCTAGAATTTAAAATGGAACTGTTGATGGTTCAGATACTGTTAGACTGTCATTAGTTCTGCAAAGTATGTAATTTGCCATTCTGGAAGAAATGACAGTACCTTCACTTGTACAACACGCTTTTAAACTTCCTCGCTCTAATTTGAAAATGCCAGTATTATACTTTGCTTCAAGAGAGATATTTTTAAGGTTTGCAGGTTGGCTTGTCACAGAGCAATTTGTCAGGTAGTATTTTGTCTTCATTAAGGTTTATTCACAAAAAGTGATTGGCCTGTCCGTGATATTCCCCAAAGACAATACATTCTGTCTCACCTGATGGTAATGAGGCCCATGTTAAATTTTCACTTTCCTCATCAGTGCTGCCATCATAGTCATTTTCTCTCTCTGTAGCCCTCTGAGTGGTAGCTACACTACTTCTAGGGGAAAAAAAAAAAAAAAAAAAAAAAAAAAAAAAAAANTGCAAGCGGATACACATCAACATAGAGTCCCCATGCTGAATAGCTTAGCATATTTATATACAAGGACAGACAATAAAAGGTAAGTTAAGATATAAAAAGCAGGACAAAACCAGCAAACAAACTAAGGTGTGTTGTAGCATTAGAATGATTAATCTTCTCTGGGTATTTTTGAACATAAAAACATTTAGATTTAGATATTTTTGTTTCCCAAAGGACAAAAGGAATAAAATAATTCAGGGGGAATGCATATGAAAGTACCACCTATGCAAATGGCAGAGACATACTCTGATTGGAAAATCAACTGTGATCTAACAGAAAAAAGAAGAGGACAGATTCATTGAATATTTAGTTCTTGGCTACAGCATCCAAAGCAATATGCTGCTATTTGCCGTGACGGCACAAAGAATCCTCTGCTTTTATGACTAACAGAGCTGTTTTGGATAACCAAGTAGTTAGCCAGGAAGAACTGTCACTCACTGTTAGAGCTAAAGAAACGGAAACTAAACTAAACTAAAGTATGCATCAGGTACGATACCAAGTCACTCAGGAAAATTAGGAAATACCTTGTACGTTTGGCATCTGCTGCAGTTTCTTTAGCTTCATTCAACGACTTCTGTAAGTTTCTTATCTTTGCCTTCTTTTCATTCAGCACCAAAACAAACCGGTTATAAAGATCTGCCTCCAGTTCTTCTTTAGCTTGCACACATTTTTCCAGCCTACAATGTAAAATTAACTGTTACACTATTTCTTTTTAAAATTCTGTTTCCTGGAAGAATATTCTGTAGTGAAGCCAGCCTTCCTACTACAAGAATCTCCATACCAAACCATGCATTACTAGTCCAGCATCCTGTGTCTGAAACAGGCCAAAAGAAGCTTTTTTTCACAGAAAAGTGCAATGAACTTTGCTGACAAAAGGCGAAAGTTTCCAAGGGGAAAATTTTCTCTTCATGCTTTTTTTTGATAGGTTCTTGCACATATGCATCTGAGACAACTAAAATTTAAATAGTTCTTTAGTTTCAATGCTGAATTAACCATAATGGGCATACCTTAGCAGGATACACATAATGAGATTACAAATAGATTTGATTAAGCTTGACAGGTCCCAAATCAGGACCACACACTCTGACTTGAAATATATTTGAACAGGGGGGGAAAAAAAAAAAAAGGAAGAAACAAGAAATAGGCAACTCCAGTCCAACATGGGCTGAGATGACCACCAAATACTTTGGGCAACCACGACAGCTCCAGAACTCCTTCCTTGCCAGGACTCCCTGGGCAGACATGGGTGATACAGACCTTTGCCTGACCATTTTCCATCCAAAGCCTTGCATGTCTTGTACTGGTGAGCTGCGAAGGTACAGAAACCAGTTCCTGGCAAAGCTCAACAGGACACCACAGCAACACCTGATGGCAACTGCAATCCCTTGAAGGCATTCAGACAAATGCAATGCTAATAACTCCAGTGCTGCGGACTCCATTCCGAATTACACAGATACAGAGCTGAGATCTTGGTACACTTGCAGCCAGAATTAGGCAGATTTTTATTTTCTTCCCCCTGAAGCAATCGCAATCACTTGGTAGAGGACGAAACATAATATATATATAAATGTTTTAAAAGCTCTTAATTAGTATCTTCAGAGTAAAATGTTCTTCAGGTTTTTAAAGGTTTAATGTGCACTTGTAGGGTAGGTCAGTGTCAATAAAACAAAGCACAATGGAAACATAAAATTAAGAATACGGATGCATACTCTCTCATAATCAAAGAAAAAGTGGAATACAAGCAAACATGAGCACAATAAATGAAGTGACTTATAGCAAATGCGATCCTATATTTACTTCTTGTATTTCATAACCTTTTAGTCCTTGGGTTTAACCACAAACATCTTAATAGCTGTGTTCATAACAAGCAAATAAACATCTTGATAATCTTATTGATCATGGTAACTACAGTATTGTAGCAAATAGTCTGAACTTACAAACAACATCCTTTTCACCAACCTGTGCAAGGTTAATAAAAAAGTTTAGAAGGCTTCTTTTGTTATTAAACCCAAACAAATAACGGATTTAAAAAATATTAATTTATAAAGTAAGAAATTTCAACAACTTCCTATACAAATACTGATTACTTTGTTCATAGATCAAAACCATATATGATGTAGGAAGAAAGACAATAGAAAATAATCTTATGAAGTATTAAGTCTACTGTGCAATGCTTTAGGGATATGCTTGATAGTTGATAAATAATTCATCTAATTTAAATGCAAATAGCAGAACATCATTACCATATAGATCGGTTCAATAATTCCTAAATGAAAGATCATATGTACTAATCAACTACCAGGAGACTTTCCACCTAGAAAAGGAAAGTTAACTGTTTAGTGGGGAACAAAAGGACAATTTACAAAGAATCATAAATGCCAATACAGGGTCCAGAAGTGCCTTGACCAGCTCATGGAAGGAGAAAGGTAAGGACAGGAATTTCCTTCCACTTATCAAGTAGAATTCAGCCATTAAAAAAAAGATTGAAAAAAATAAAATACCGTTGATGGGTAAATTGTCATTTACATGCTTGAAACTAATTATGTCTGTATACATAAAAATGGAAAACACGGATTTTTGTGTAAAATATGGTAATACTGTCTGTATCAAATCCTATAGAAAAGTCCCCTCTCCCACACATAAAACAATACTAACTAAAGAAAGTGCTTACTACTTTGTTTTGCTAGTGGACTGGTTTGTTCAGAGCAGCTGAGGTTGGCTTAAATAGTTACATTGAGACATTTTTCCGACTTGGCCAAAAAGTGATAACTTCAGTGCAGCCCTTGAATCCTCCTGCAAAGACATCCACTGATGAAAATTCGCATTAACTGTAAACTCTCAATGAAGGAAAGCTGATGCTGCCTGGATGTTAAGAAGCACAGTATAAGAACCTATTGCAAGACTAGCCAATTTCTCCAGCCTCTGGAGCAAAATATTAGCATCTTGAAATATACATACTCACTATATGCATATTAGAATATTAACTCTTCCCCATAGGCCAAATCAATTGGTCGTATGCCATCAAGTTAATGTCATACAATTGTTTTCATTTACATGAACAGCTTTTTTGATTTTTTTCCTGTTTTTTAAAGTAATCCATACATAAATACATTCTCCAGACATAGATGCGACATTAATGCAGCATCACTTTCAATCAGTGTAAAATAGTATTACATTAATGGTATATTTGCAAGTTATGAGTTACATAGCATATGCTGATACTTAAAGACTGAATAGTAAAAAGCAAGAGTCCTCTGCTGCTTAGGAAGAGGGATGCATTAATTATGCAGAACGTATGTGTGTGTGTGTGTGTGGTGGCTCTGGCTGTAACTCTGCACAGCCTTTAGGATTCACTCAGGCATGCATTACCTGAATTACGTGACCACTAAGCAAAGCTGGCTGGGTTTCATTCCAATACCTCATCGGTTACAACTACAAACTTTAATTGCAATTCGTCACATGCTTGTGCCTGTATGTGATTTGTCTCACTGAAATGTCATCTCCCCAGGCCAAATAAAGAAGCTGTTCATCTCAAAGACAACTTTCTAGTACAATGGAAATAAAAGGAAGTTAATGGCTAGAGTGGTGCAAGTCTTATTTGAAGGTGCTTTCCAATTTCTAAATTCTTAGATCTCTCTGTTACGTAAGTGCAATGCTTTTAAGGTGCCAGAAACGCCCAAGTCGATAGCCATCAAAAAGCTTGCACAGCCTACTGAAAGCAGGTAGTATTAGGAACGGTTACGATTAGTAATTGAGAAAATAAGGTAACTGTCCAGTTCTTAAGTGCTGCCTCAACGTAGAGCAATCACACATGCTTCACAGAGGTTAACGTGAACTATGTAATTTAATGGCATTTATACATTTTCCACACTCTAATACTAGAAAGAAAAAATTCAACATCTCTGCTATCTATCCTTGTCCTCAGTGCTTTAAAATAATCACCGGTCTTACAGCACCCACTGTATTACTTCTCAGATTCACCCTTCCCCCAGCACTGGCGATGTATCGAATCTTGATGAGCTAATGCTGAAGACTGCATTTCAAGCACCAAATTACCTAGCCTGCATTTTTATAAGCTGTTTGTGGTTTAAAAATACTGTCGCTACAGTTGACCACAACATAAATTGGGAGCTGTTTTGATTTTGGCTTGTCTACACTAATTTTTTTTTTTAATACATACCACACCCAAATCAGAAATTTAACTTGTGTTTTATTGGCCAAGGAATTACTTTGCTACAGATTATTATTACTTTGCATTTACCAACTTAATTATCTATGTGAAATAAAAACAATAGCTGTTCTGCTCTGATATTTTAACTCATCCATCCCTGAGGTGTGCACACACGCATCAGAATAATCCTTTTGAAATTTTCCGTAGCCTCTCTACTTGGATCTTGCCAGACAGTGTCCCAGTAATTTTTATTTTATGTTTTTAGATCAAGTGCTGAACAGTCTAGCTAGTCAATAACTCTCATACGGATGTCACCTACGCGTGGGTCATTTCCTTTTTAGGAAATGTTCAGCCAGGTAAAATCCTACACTTAGGTCATCACAATAAGCCAGACGATGAAAATTACGGGAGCTACAGCTTCAACCAGAAACACTCTCAAGACCTCAGATGCCGCACAGCTTAGACTCGAGTACATAAGTAATTTAACAATTTGATGATGCAGGGGATTTCTCTTGAAAGGGCTTTTTGGCATGCTCCTGCCTTTCGCCCTCACGTGAACCAGAACTGCAGAGGGAAGTGGCAGGAGCCATTCCTGTACCTGGCACAGGGCTGCCGTGCAACCTGTTACAGCCGAGCGGACTGTCTCTTGTAATTGCTTACAGATTGCTTACTAGGCAGATTTAGCCTCCAGAAGGAAACTTGCTTGCCATTTTACAGACTGTACAGAAAGCAGAACAAGTTTACAGCTCAAGAGACCCTGGAGAGCTATGGGGCAAAGCTGCTGGGCTGAGCTCACAAGTTCTTCATGAGGGTCAAGAGAATTAGAGTAGGGAAATGGAAGAGGGATGATTGAATTATTCCATCCAGTGCCACGTGCTTAACTGGAACAAAAGCAGCTCTTGGAAGTCTGTCTGCTACCTTTTAATTCTAATGAGGTCCTGAAGAGAGAGATTTTAAACAAGGGGAACTGCAGAGGTGGAAACTCTAGAGCTGATGTGTCTTAGCTCCAGGCGAAGACGGAGCACAGTTCTCCACACCACCTGTTATATATTTGGTTTTACCTTTTTTTGTGTTTTTGGGGCGGGGTTTTTGTTGGATTTTTTTTTTTTTTAATTCTTTTTGCTGCAGCCTAGTCTACCCCACAGTTGTTCATTGGTCTTTTGGCTCCAAATGCTGGACCTAGTGTTGTGAGTTTCCTGGACCTGAACAAAAGCTTTACTTGTCTTCGTATTTGATGTTTTATCACTCAATGCCATGAGTGGTACAGAGTGTGAAGCTTGAAATCCTGTCTACTGAACAAAGACAGGTAAACCAAACCAAAAAACACAAGAAAACAAAACAAAAAAAAAACACCGTTTGGATGAAACTTATTTTTATTCTCCATTTAGCACACATGGCCAAAGTTTGGTGACCATACAACTTCCAGTATTTATTTCGAAAAATCATGTTTTTGCTATTCAAAATATAAACACGCTAAAGAAAACCACCAGCTTTCGAAGCTTAAATACACTGCTTCTGAGAGCAAAGGCTGTCGAGCAACTGTGATTTTTTTTTTTCTTTGGGGTTACTCTTTAAAAGTGCCACACCACCATGGAAATTGATACAAACACTAATGCCTATTACACATTAGCGTGTAATGCAGTACAGCATACTGGTTATACAATACACTATTGTTCAATAAACTGTTAAGCAGTAAAACACTACTTAGGAAGGCCATATGCTTGTCAGGGAGATTGTCAGGAGAAACTGTTAGTCATTTTAATGAGAGGGAAACAAAACTAGCTCCTCCCAAAAGTTAGCTCTCTTTTTCAAGGTAAATTAACACCAATTAGCTACATTCTTTCATCCATCTTCCTAAATGTGTTTTTTTAGATAAAGCTATAGAAAAACAAGATAAATCTCTGACTTATATGTGCTAAGCCTTTTACGCTAACTGAAATAAGCAAAGATTACTTCAATTCAGAGTGCAGTGGCTGACAACTCAGATGGAAAATGCAATGGCAAGCAAAAAAAACCCCTCAAAAAATAATGGTGTTTTTTTTGTTTTTTCCTACAACAGCACACTCATTTTCCAATTCTGTCTGCTTTGACAAAGCAAACAGATTAAAGCACTGGCAACTTATTTCCCACCCAAAAATGTAAATAATTTAAACTAGTAATCATAAGAACTATAGAAAATAGTGGAAAAAGGCTTCCTGAAGAAAGTGGAGAGTATTCTACAGGAAAGAGGTTATTTTCTTCACTTCATAAAGGTAAAACCAGCTTTAATTCCCAAGTTTGTATTACCAGTTGCATTTTTAACATAAGAATATCCACAACTACATGGGCTGTAAGTAACTGGAGTCAAAACATTTGTGTGCTCCTTTCAGTATATGACTTCAAAAGTGCTCATCAGTAAAGCCTGTACTGACAGTATAAGTATTTGTGAGTTTCTCAAGTATCACCTGCAGATGCACTTTTAAACTTACCGCTTCTCCACATCGCGACAGTCACTGAAAAGCCTTGCATTTTCTTTTTGGAGATGCTCTTTTTTTGCCTGCAGTCTTTGCAGGCGGTCCAGGCAGCAACCAATCAGCTCCTTCATCACCTCTGCTGGACTCGAAACTTTCTGTAGCTTCAGAGATCCAAGTCTAAACTAGGACACATGGAAAAACTGAGTTACTTCACCAGTACTAGAAAGATCACAAAACCTCACTCCAACGAACTTCCATACTTACTTAATAAGCATAAGAAATACTTAACAGTCCTCCAGTTCAAAATGAGATAACACATTTGTCACAAGAATAATTGTGGAATAATCTACAAGCCAATTATTTATGCAGCTAATCCTTCCTAATGGTCACCTATCATTAATAGGCACAGGACATAAGCACTGACATACTTTCTAACACACAGGAAAAGAGATGCCACGCAGCAAGTGTAACGTGGTACAGCAACACCCTGCTCTTGTACAGATCGGAGGAGACCAGTAGTATAAAGGTGCAACCACAGGTTTTATGTAAAAGGCATTTTTTATGTAATCACAGAACCACATGAACTGAAAACCTAATGGTATTGCTACATGTTCTTCACATCTGCCCAGTGAATTAGCTGAAGGCACTTGCTGCCCATTCTGGCACCCACAGCAGCAATACAACCACACAAACATTACTGATAAAACAAATGAATATTAATTACCTTTGATTTAAAGTAGCACTACAAATGCCTCTCTATAATGCTTGCATGTACCTGATGGATGAAAACTAGTCCACAAGTTCTCCCCTTCAGGGCGCAGACAGCGAGTTCTTAATAATAAAAGGAGACCTTCAATTAAACAGGCAGCCTCAATAAGACTAAAGGATAGGATTTATAATGAATAGTCACATTTCTTCAGCAATGGGGACGTTATACAGGCCATACAAGAGGTTTGAACAGATCTTTTCTGCCTGGTCTGGCAGAAACAACAGAAAACCGTTGCTTCTGTTATGTTAAAGGAGGAATAGTTCAGCCATACACACAAAACAGTATCAGCTTAACTATAAACACACAGAGCTGGATGAAGATATAAAAAACGTGAACGAGACAGTTTGAGGCAATTGAAGAAGAAAGATATTAAGGTTGGTTGAACAGGGTCACACCATTATCTTAAGAGAAGCAAACCATAAGTGAAGGACCTGACTTTGGTGCTCTGGAGGGGGTTATATCTGGATGGGGAATCTGAACTACCTTAAGGTACACTTCCACAGCTGACAGAGCCTACAGAAGCCTTGGGGAGCTTTTCTGACCCCTCTCCACATCTAGCAGCACCACCATTGGCCCAGCTTGACAAAAAACTAGTTGAGGGAGCAGATCCAGAGAAAAGCAGAGTGGGTTGGATGACACAATCCAGACTTTGGCCAGCTTAGACCACAGTAGATACAGATCTTTCAGGAAAGAAGGATCAACATGACATGGCTGTGACTGGAAATGCCTGCAGAAACATTGAGTTGGTGAGGGGTATGTAGAAGAAGGGGTCCTCTCTTGCATCTTGTAATTATTAAAAGGATTCACGTAACTGCTGTGGCATTTCCCTATGAATAGAACTATACTAATCTTTTCGATTTGAATACATGGCAATAACATCATAAAAAAAATACAAATACAAGTGATACATACTAGGGAAAAGTTCAGTCTGTGTTGTGGCACTTCACCTATTAAAATAAGAAATGCCATTTCATACATTTTTCTCCTCACTTTAGTTCATGTTACTTGGGAGGGAACGGCAAATAACAAAATAAAAGTAATCCATGAGAAAAATGTGTAGCATTTGTTAATAATTTTTAAAAAGTGAAGTTTACTATTGCTATACATAAGGTTTTGCTGAAAAAGGCCTTGTAAAAATTCCTCATAAAGATTTTAAAGGCATTGTTTGAAACAAATAAATAGTCCTTCAACATAGATAAGATGTGGAAGTCTCTGCAACAACATCTGATAACATCATGAACTTCTTCAGCAAGGTTTATTTATCAGAAAATGCGGCAAACCCAAAGGTTTAGTTTCAAATTAGCTACTGATCCTTCTTCCAAATTCATGTGTACTGTCTCTGACATGTTGTTTTCCTTTAGCTTACATACATCTGATGGCTATAGATGAAAAAATGCTTTTAATTTATTTTGGGAAATTAAATTACATTATCAGTAACCCACAGAGTGATGTGTATTCCCTGGATATCACACTCGCTGTTTGACAGCATTAACAAAGATGGACATTTGTGTAAAGGAAACTGTTTTTCATCACTTGCAAGCCACCACCATACTATACGGATAAAGAATTCATGCCACACTTTAATACTAGCCACAGAGATATGGAAGCACAGTAGCACAGATAAACAGGAACATAATCTTCTACTTAGGCTGTGGAGGAAATAGCAAGAAGAGTACATCTTTTTGTTTTACACTTTTAATATAATCAGTTGAGATAAGGTATAGGCAAATATGCTTAATCAGGACAAATGCACGTTGACCAAATTACAGTTTACTCAGCACAAAAGCATAAAATATGAATACTACAAGAACAGGTTAAAATGAATAGCAATAAATTTCAGCTGAAAGTCTGGTTCTACTCACAATCAAAATCATGCCAAACACAGCAGACATTTCAAAAGCAACTGTAATTATAAACAAACACCAGTTCTGCCTCTTACTTAAACATATCACATAAACCTATGATACTAGTGCAACATGGAGCTTTGAAACTGCAAAATACATCCTCAGCTTCATGTAACACTGTCATGAAGGATTTCTGAAAATCTGTAAGAAAAGACAATGTCCTCCTCTTTATAAAACCTGATACACTTTCTCACATGAAACTTCACTGCACTGCTTTCCATGTCTTATATACTGTGATCTGTGGACCATTTCTAGCAGGCCCACAAAAGGTAAGCAAAGCAAGCCCATCACCAGGAAGATTAAATTTATTAGGCAGGTGCTCACATATCAACTGGGGGGAAAAGAAAAAATCATAAGGCTTCTGCAAAACAAGTATTTTTCTGTATTCCCACCCCCCGCCCCATCACCTAATCTTAATTTACTGTAGTTGTAGGAGCGGATTATCCAGGTTACACTGCAGCTATCTCCAGCGCCTCAGTGCAGAAAAACATGGGATGTTTAGATACAGCCCTAATCAAGCCAAAAGTAACATGATATTAGATATGCAGTTTTGTTTTGCCTCCTTCCTGCAGAACATTACACAAAGTATACCAAAAAGCCTTCTTAGGCTGTTCCTTCACCATGAAATTGTTACAACAAGCTATTACATCGCCTGTTTAACAAACAGAAATGTTAGCACTAACAATAGTAACACTTATCTGAGCAAATTACAACTGATTGGCATTCTCCCTGTAAAAAGCCCAGTCCTGAGAGACTGATAAGCCATGAAGGCAGCCAGATCTGATTCACTTCCAAAGCATCAAGACAAAGCACAAGCAATTTGTAAAACAACATAAAGAAAATGAAGTCTCAGGACAGTTTTGCTCTGGAGTCACACCAGCATCCCAAATTGGAAAGCAAAGTGGTAAAAGAGCAGATGCACAAAATAATACAATATTAGATCCCAGGATTCTGAATTCAGGACAGATGTGTGATTTGCAGTACTGATTAAGACAGAACTCGACTAAAATTTTTTTTTTTGGGGGGGGGGGGGGGAATCACAAAAAAGAAGGTATTAGTTTTTTAATATATTGCCTTATTTTTTTGCATGCAACTAAAACAAGAAATAGTTATTTGTCCTACTGTTGCCAAAACTGCAGTAGTGAAATTGCAAACAATTCTAGGAAGACTCAGTAGAAGCGGTTAAAGATCAGGACACCATAACAAACAGTTAACTAGGTGGGATATGAAGATAAATAGATCTTGCTTACTGCATGAGTGAAAGCTCAACATTAACACTTCACTAACCTAATTCTACATATAACACGTCTACAATTTGGATCACATTTCCAAGGTGAGCCTCCATTTGTAAATTCCTGCACACTGCTGCTCTGGAGATCAATTTCTACTTCTTGCCATTCTTCCAGCTGTTGTGGCTCTCTAGCTTCGTATCATCTGCAGATGCAATTAATGTGCTTTCTACTTCCTCCTTCAGATCATTCACGAAAACATTATGTAAAACAGCGAAGCACTAAACACTTCATTTATAACAGAAAATGAGCAGATCTGCTGGAGGTCCCAGTGGACAACAGACTGACTGTGAATGATATACTGCTCCCCTTCAATATCTGTTTTATTGTTTGACGTTTTTTTTCTCAATGTTGCTTTTTAAATACACATGAAGATGAATATAGAATCATTTAGAAAGCTGTGTTCCCTTAATCAGAAATCACACTCAGCACTTATCCATTAGACCAGTATTTTAAGTTCAGAAATAAAAACAAGAATTAGAAGCTTATGACAAAACTGTCATTTTCCCATCACCTCTCACCCTGCCCACTGTTTGTCTTCTACAGATGAAGAAAGAAGTGATCTCAACCATAAGACAGAAAATATTTTGGAAGTAAACTGAAAAGCTTCTCAAGGAATTTTTCTTCTAGTTACTGATGTTTACAGGAAGATGCTTCACTTAGGAGAAAAAAGGTCATTAAAGTGTGAGCCAACACATTTTTTCATGGAAAAGTCTAAAACTACATGCAAATTACTTTATTCTGTAGAGATGGGGTATTTTCATTTTTGCATGTATATATATATATATGTGATACGTTCTTTGCATTACTACAGTCCACTAGAATTGAGTTATCATATCTAAGGGAATAAGTATCAGAGGTCACGCACCAAAAGAAGAAGCCATTTACGCAGCAGTGCCTGTGAGCCCTCTCTTCTGAGGCAGAATCTGAAGCTAGATACTAACAGTGAGCTAATTTCCAATAACAACAATTTTTCATTATGACATAGTAGTGTATACGAAAAGAAACACTGATGCTGGAAACTCTCATTGCAACTGCATTGCTGGCCATGATTTCCCTCTGTATTACCTAAGTATCCCGACAATCCTTTCTAACAGTATTTGTTATCCAAAATATATTTAAGGAATTCGATGCTTCCAGAAGCTAGAAAAAAGTATTTAGACAGTCAGATTTTGTTCTTTCTTGGCCTGACAGGCTATGTAGTGGAGCTTTCTCTCTTTTATTTATTTTATATGCTTAAATCCTAAACCATATTTTACTTTTTCCTTCTCTATTTTCAAAATGATTTTACAAATAAATTTTACAGACAGTACAGTCATAGATACTTAGGTCTCATTTTTAAATGAAAATATTCCTTGTGTGTGAACTAATTGATGACGGATTAATTGTACGAGTCAACGTACAGCCTGTAACAGAATCAACTCTAACTCACCTCGCTCTTCTTCCACTTTACCTGTGCCCTCAGAGTAAGGCTCAGAGATCCTTGTGCTCTGCTTCTAATCACAGTATTTCAAACTGCGTTAACAATCAGCTGGGTTAGCATACTTAATAACTTCTACATCCTTGCAGACAGATGCTGCCTCCCGCAAGGTATTGTCTAAGCAAACGTCCTTTCACCAGGGAAATATTAATGAAGAATTTGAGGGGGAAAAAAAATTCCACAGCAGCCCACCAGCATGGAGCAGCTGTGTAGTCCCTCTCTGTCTTTATCAAGACCTGCAGTCTGTAATAGCAGATGTGACCCCTGCGTTGAAGCAGGAAAGGCCTGCAGATCCATATAACAACAGTTCCCTTTGTCATTGCCCTATCCTGAGCATCTCTCAACGCCTTTCCCAGGTTAGAAATACCCCTCCCAACGTAGCCCCCTTCTATGATAAAGCGGAGTTTTACTAGAGCTTTGTCTTTCCGTGCTACCTATTACTGCCAGTTCAACTGGGTCTTTGGGAACTAGGGAGGATGGAGGAGCAATCAGGGTGTTTTTTATTAATAAAAATCCCACAGTCTGAAACCATATGTTTTCAATACTCAAAAAGCCATCTTAATAAATCACAAGAACCAAACCAAAACAAATGTTTTATTCACTTATTTTTCAACACTTGCACAGATTTATACCTAGAAAATTTTGCTAGGACAAGACACTAAAAGCTATCAGCTAAATTATCCTGAAGTCACCTACTGACTTGCCTTGCCTATGACTGGTACTGAAAGTAAATTTTTACCACAACGATAGAGATTAGGTATAACATACAGGACAACACTGAATGTTACATTAATTCAGGAGTAAAACGTCCCTTATGTGTTTGCATTACAATAAGCAGTGTAAGATACTGCAACTTTATTTTCTCAGCTGAGAGCTGGAACTCTTGCAAGACAGACAAGCTGTGATTTCCAGAATCAGCCTTGCTACTACCAGTTTATTATCAGCTACCTCTTCTACTCCACATATGCACAGCCTCTGAACTAAGAGAGAATCAATACTATGATAAAAATAAGTTTTCACTATGAAGATACCCATGAATTTGCAAGTGGAAAATGTTAATGAAAATTCATGTATAGGGTTAAAGAATATGACCTACAAATGAATGACGCTGACACTTAGTTGCCTATACAAAGAAAGTATTGTTACAGGCTTGAATCTGGAAAGCATTATACCATTTTTATTTCTTAAGTCAATCAGTGAGTGGTCTTGATTTTTTAAAGCTGTGCCACTATTATCTCCAGGGAAATCATTCAACAGTAACCATGACATCCCTGGGTGTGGTAATAAAATGAGTACACTAGACTTGCACAATACAGTGATGACAATGTGAAAGCAGAAATTGCTTTTGTAACAGCAAACTCTAGGAAGCTAAAAAAATTACAAAGTACCATGGAAGCCAAGAAATCTTGCCGGTTACATCAGTCTGTATAAAAATATGATCACCAGTTATAAAAATCAACTTTAAGATAAAAATCCTGCCTTTCTCCACTCTTGCCTTTCCCTCCTGAAGTGTTATTTATGAAAGAAGTATTACCTCATCCTCAAAAAGAAAGTATCTTCCTTCTTGACGAAGGCATTACATCTATTCTAGAGCAAAACAGCTGACATAAGTGATTACTATTTTTCTCAGGTTTTTACTACATGTTACAGAAACCTTCCACAGAAATTGCCGTCATGTTAGCTCCACATCAACTGATGATATTCCATCTGGTTTCACTATTTTGTATGGCAGAGGTTCACAAATATTTTTGCGAGTGCTTCACTGTTTCTGACACCCTCAAACCCACACATTCATGGCACTGTGGCCCCCTTACAATTGCAGTGCAAGGAGGCTACAACTGCACAGTAAACTAAGCAGAAATTGGGAACATCGCCAGGTAGTAGAATACACTAGTATTATATACATCTAAGCACTAGCATGGCCACAGCATGTCCTTGGCCCATGCCAGCGACCACCTCACCACTCCGCAGGCACATCGCAGGAGTTAGAGCATCCCAGGGACCACTCCCGAGAGGCAGTTTGCACGCACCCGCCCTCTTCTGGAGGCTGAGCATGGACATAGACTGCTCCCCACCAGTTGGCCTCTGTGCCCGGGAATGTTCCCAGGAACTTTTAATTTATGGATGCAGAGGCAGCCACAGTAGTCCCTGGAATACTGCTCTACCAGGTTTGCAGCAGAACCCACCCTATTTCACTCAATTAAGAGGGACCAAGGCACACTGCAGAAGGATGTCTCAGGTCTCCCTTTTGGTGGAATATACCAACCCTAGGGAAAGAGGCAGAAACTAAAGTTGAAGAAGGGTCTGCCGCTTACAAGTTATTCCATCCATCCCTCGTCAAGCTGTACACTGCAGCATGGGCCAGACTGGAAACAGGTTCCTGTCCTCAAAGCTCTTCATAGGGTCATTGATTGGGAGGGACCTCTGGGGGTCTCAAATTCAACCTCCTGCCCAAAGTAGGGCCAGCTCAGAGGTCAGACTAGGTCGCTCAGGGCTTTATCCAGTCGGGTCTTTGAAACCTCCAAGAATTGAGACTGCATAACCCTCCAGACAACCTGTTTCAACACTTGACTGGCCCAATAGTGAAAAACTTCTCCACTATATCCCACTGGAAACTGTGGTTTTGATTTATGTCAGCTCTCCCTCACCCTCCCAACGTGCACCATGACAAATTGCCTGGCCCTATCTTCTCAGTAACTTCCTTGAGGGTACTGGGTGGCCACACCAGAAGCTACCTCTTCCCTCCTTGCACTGGGAACCTAGAACTAGATGCTGTATCAAACTGGCCAGTGCCAAATAAAGAGGGATAGCCCCTTCACATGCCCTGCTAATTATGCTCCTGTCAATAAGGCTTGGGACACTGTTGGCCTCCACTGCTGCCAGGGCTCAGACTCAGCTCACTGCCTATCAGGACCCAGGGTCTTACCTTCAGAGCTGCTCCCAAGCCCCACCATCCCCAGCCCATCCCCTCGCATGGGCTCTCCTGGCCCTGGGCAGGACTTTACATTTGACTTTCACAGGGCTCCTGTCAGCCTGTTCCTCCAGTCTGGCCTCTGGGTGGCAGCCCTGCCCTTGAGGGCATCCACTGGTCACACCAGTTTGGTGTCAACTGGAAACTCAATGGATGTGCACCCCATCACCTCCTCCAAGTTACTGTTAACAACATGAAACAGGACAGGTCCCAGGAGAGACCACTGTTGCTCTCCACTTGTTACCAGCATCCAGACCCATATGACCCACTAACCACTGTCCTGTAAGTCCCATCATCCAACCAGTTTTCTATCTATCTCATTCTCCACCCATCCAAATCATAACAGCCCAACCTGGACATAATATTATGTGAGACAGTGCTGAAAGCCTTGCCACAGTCCAGACAAATGGCATCCTCTGCTCTCCCTTCAGGCACAAATCCAGTCATTTTATCACAGAAGGCATCGTAGAGGCAGACACAGTCTGCATGGTCTGGTACGATTTACATTTGGTAAATCCATGCCAACAGTTCCACCTGCTCTTTCATATGCACAGAAATATGCTCTGAGAGGAGCTGCTTCACGACTTTCCCAGAAATCAAAGTGAGCCTGACCAGCCTGTAGTTTCTCCGAGCATCAATCCAGAATTTTTCTGAAGACTGGTGGAAGGTTTGCCATTCCCCAGTGGTTCAGGACCTCTCCCAGTCTCTGTGAGCTTTCAAATTTGATAGGGAGCAGTCTCAAAAAGGCCAGCTCTCCAAGCACACTTAGATGCAGCGCATATGGTCCAATGGACTTGGATGGGTTATTATGGTGGAGAAAACAGGAACATGAAAAGCCACCTCTGCTCAGCAGTCTACATTTCTTATTCTTACTTGGATTTCCCTGAAATTCATTAAGGTCCTTGGAAGCACGCATTTTGACTCTCCATGTTTGCAATCATTCCAGTAAGAAGATCTCAATATAAAATCCCACTGCTCTGTTCAGAGGAAAGAGGAGGGGGATTTCTTTGAAGACTTAGATATTGTACCAAAACCTGAACATCATTTTCCCGGGACCTGACTATGGCCAACCCTTTGCAATCACAGGAACCAATGTCACATAAAACCACTCATAAAGGAATCAAAGTTTTAAAGAGATCCTTAATCTCACTAGTCTAGCTGGAAAGCTGTTTGGGACACTTTTTTCTAATTTGCCTCCTAAATACACACATGCCCAACTTGTATCCGTTCATGCTTGGACAGACACTGTTCCTGAGCTTATAGCATTCTTCTCCCTCTCTAGTGGTCAGACTCAGTTATTTATAGATAATTATTTTTCCCCACCAGTATTTATTCTGTTAAACTAAAGCTCAGTGTTATAGCTTTGGCTACATATATGTTAGGTACTACAATCGTCATATCATACAAGCTTCTTCCCAATTTCAGTTTGCATTTCTCGACTGTGGGTGACCAGAACTATACATATAATTCTGAATATATACCATGACTAAGTAGACCATGCAAATACACAGAAAATAGACATAGAACTTATATGACATTTGGAGATCATCAATATTCAGTCTATTTGCATGTTTCATTTCTTTCTTTCACCCTGCCACGTTTAACCTGTAAGAATCACCAGGATATGGGTATTATCTATATTTCAGGGGGCCTGGTTCTTCAGATAGTTTGGGAATAAAAAATGGTAACTGAAAATAGTAACTGCATCAGACATGGCTTAAATACCCTCTTTTAAAAAAGTTGTGTGGGTGCCAGGAAGGCACCTACTGAGCAGTAAAAATAATTGATTTATTTCATGAATGGCAATGTATCTATATGTCTGTCTTTAAAGCTTTTGGAAAAGGTCCTTGTTTAATCTTTACACTCCACAGAAACATCACGTTTCACATATCTATACAATCAGCAACTTCTGTGAAGCTTAATCCCACCCATGCTGAAATGTTCTTTAGCTACTGAATTTTGACAGCTGTGACATGGTCTGGTCAAGATCTATCCAGGCTATGACTCACTACCCTAAAGTGCTCTGTAATCGTTTTCCCAAACTTACTCTAAAAACTGTTGGTCATGAGTGTAGTTCCTCCTCCAACGTTAAACCCATATATAACAACAAGAACCAAATCATACCTTTGTAAAAAATGAGATACATTTAAAAAAAGGCCTGAACTGAGTAAAGTTACAGAGCATTTGCAGTAAAGCTATGTTCATCTCTCAAGGTGCTAAGCTACAGAAAGCTGCTACTAATTTTCCCCTCAATTTTCTTGACCACTATGCAACTGAATCTTTTAAAATTAGAAATACACTGAATACTAAAATGCATTGTAGCGGTAATACTCAGCACCCGTAGCATTAGGTATTTCTTCCAATTCTTTCCCAATGGTAATCAGATACAATGTTCCATTTCACTAAAAAAAATCTGAGCAACTGGAATAAAAAGGCCAAAGGCAAAGCTCCAGAAAGATTAGGTGCATTAGTTACTTAGTAGAATAATAAACATGGAACAGGCAAGTACACATTATAGTTCCACAAATACTGATAACAGAGTCACAATTATATAATGAACAAACAATTTAACCAGTTTATTGAATTTGGGATGAAACTACTACTTCACCATGCAAAAACTGGCAGGTTTGCATTTTATGCATACATTCAAGCTCTTAGCACTTTATCTTCTTTTATGCTTCTCGTCTTTTATCATTCCCATATACTTTAGGCGATACTGTCCATTCAACTCTCTGCTACCAGTCTGCCTCTGAAGTGAGTTCACAAAGACAACTGAAGCAGGACATCCTTAAAAGATCTTTTTTTCTTTTTTTTTTTTTTTTTTT
>RSEF01000031.1:56179334-56195431 GCA_003993805.1 Himantopus leucocephalus
AAAAAAAAAAAAAAAAAAGTGGTGGTGGGGATGTCAGTATCCTGCTCCTGACTTGCAAAATGAGGAATATTATTTCATGTTTTGCAAGACTAGCATCCTGTAGTCAGTGGCCAATACCACTCAGACCAAACTCAGAGCTCACTAGATTTTTTGGCAGACCAAGATTTAAACAATCGTTAAAATAAATAAAACTGAAGTAAGGATGCTCAACATTGCTAAATAATCTTTCCGCTTACTTTAAGCCAGCTGAAAGTGATGGTGGTAATTACAGCAAATGTTGCTTGATAAGAATGTCAAGGAGCAAAAGAACATACGTAACTGCAAGGCGCAGTTCTGTTATAACATTAAATATATGTCAGAGCACACTGAGACTTGCAATACAGCACATCTCCATTCTTTCTATATTTTATCTGCTGAAGTGCAATGATTCAAATACGCTGGAAATCAAAGTAAGAATGGTACCATGCTAACTGAACGTGGAGACAAAATTTCCACGAAAGAAAAAACCTGATAATCACAAAGAGCCTTTGCATGATAAAATCCACCTGCAAAACAGTCTTCCACAGCAAATGAATTATTGTTTAATCTTTAAAAATAAATTGGAAATACTCAGTCTTTGCAATCCACAAGTATAACTTCAAAACGAAATGAAATTCTCCATGCATCATCTGCCAATCCTAACTTCTAGCAAGCTCAGGTTCTACAGAGACAGTAACTGGACTAGTGCAAAATACCAAGTGCTTGCATCAAGAACTACAAATTAGTTACTTGCAAAACAACTGCAAACAGAGAAAAGGTGTTAACAAGGTTACCAGAAATTGCACGAAAGTTCAAAATTAACATTGAGTTTTCACACTCTTATCAGCAAGATTGTATCTACAGATCCGAGCACTTGTATTTGGAAGACTTCACAAAGGGCGAAGAGAAAGGACAGCAACTGCACATTTGCTCCAGACAGCAAATGAAGCTATTTCCAGCACTTCTCTAGGGGACAGTGAAACAACTGTAAACTTGCAAAAAGATCCTAAATGGCTCTATGTGACTAAGAACTTTTTCTGAACCTTTTAAACTATTTAGATATGAAATATTAAGTTATAACTCCATAACAGAAAACGGTCTTCTATTCATGGTAGCAGCGCTGTCCATCTCTGGCGTTTTTTACGGCTCTGTCACCTCAGTGTGCACCTGCTTATATCTGTGTCTAATATATAGACCCACATTCAACTTTAAATGGTACCATCGACAACAGGAGAATAACTGCTATCAAGATAAATCTGAGTGGGATCTTAGAGCACCTGCGCTCTCCAGAACCAACATTCGTGTGTACAGAATCATGTACTGCGTGCAGAATTAAGCAGTTACAACTCACTGTATCCACAACTTCTCTTTCTCAAACCTGAAGTTAGAAGTAGTTACCCCAAAAGACCATAGTCATGAGCACCCATGCCATGTCTGAACAAGACTCACACCGCCACTTCCAAGAAAGAAATCACACTAACAACTGAATAAAGCCTCTGTAGTTGTCAAGATTACAGTGTATAATGACTGCCTCCAAGACAGGAAATAAAGCTGCTGTTTTCACCAAAATGAAGTTTGAGGAATTAACTGACACCTTATATGAAGGCAAGTTTCACAGACTAATACTTAAATGTAGTAATCTATGAAAATGATAGAATTGCACCAAAAATTGTGCAATTGCAAAACTGGTTTTAGGGACATTATTCTCTCTCCCCTACATTATGGGGCAGTTCTCATCAATAGAGAACAAAACGTTTTTGTCATATGCCTCCCAAGAGAGAAGAAAGCTCTTTGCAGAAGAACTGCAAGATAATTCACGTCAAAACTAGAAGAAATCATAGCTACTACAAAAACAAATACTGTATTTCAAAACCCACTGGGAGGATCCTGTTGTGCAAGAGGTCAGAATAGTTAGTGCTTTCCTATTTAGGTTCATTAATTGTAGCTAAGGATCAATTTATTTATAAAAATTAGAAAAGTTCTCTATCATGCCATGATTGTTTCCTTTCTTTTCTTTTATAAACTAGTAATCTAAGTCTTACATACATGCTTACTTTTGCTTTCCACTGGTTCTCAAGTTAAAAAATAGTAACTGAAAAGTAAAATCCAAACAGGATGACTCCTCTCACTTTTGTCCTTGATAAATTAGGAGTAATATTTAAATATAACATTATATTTAAATAAGCGGTAAGTAAAACAAACACCACCACAAATCAAATGCTTAACTGTAATGGTCAACTTGTCCAGAAAGCAGTCACTTTCCGACATATAGGTTAAGAATTTGGAGCATTCTAGAAGTAGATGAAGCGATTCCTCCCTGCCTTGCAAATCCTGAATCATAAGCACTGTAAGGTCAAGCTCCACAGAGCTGTGGAAGCTAAGTCACAGGCATATAGGAAGGGCAAATACCTGATAGATTTGGGAGAAAACTTGGGCCCAGTTCAGGCAGCTTAAGCCCTTTTGTCTACCATTTCTTGCAGTCAACACCATGGATCCAGAACCAGGCAGCAGTCATGGGATTTTCACTTAAACTAGGCTGCTGGAATCAGATCTTCAGAGCACACCGCACATCGCCCTGCACTCCTGGCCTATGTATTTGAGCTCTGCGGTTGTAATTCTACTGAAAAAGAAAACAATTCTTAGTTCAATGGAAGATTTGCTACCGCTAATTTTTTTTTTTTTCCTTAAATTAGATTCATATTATTTAAGGCTCTGATTCTGAAAAGGACTCTTGGATTCAACAACATGTGGATAGTTGAAGCATGGAATCTCACTACTCTTTAATGCTGTTCTGAACAGATCGGGTGCCTGTCCATGCACAACACGTTTTTAAGTCAGATGCTGGACAGATTTTTACAGAGTAAAATCTACAAATACTGGGACCGCATTAGAGCTTTAGCTCTCCTTGCAGGTCATGCTGACTCAGCAGCAGCTGTTCCCATTTTGAATGCTGGGCCATCGCATTACCATCTCCATGCTCCTCAGACATAGTAAGCTAGTGTTTCTCAGAAGGAATAAGTCTCTGATTCCTTCAAAGCTCGTACTCCAAGAGCAAGCTCCTTGTCACTTGCATTTCTTCACACTGCTGAGGAGCCAGCCGTCTCTGCGGTCCACTGCCATTCCCCCCGCAGCAGACATGAAGGAGTGTGTGCCAAAGCGCAATGCATCGCTCAAGACGAGCCCAGTATTCCTGTTACTTATGAAAGACAGCAGCTGCTGTGGCAAATCAGCATGGTGAACCTCACAGTTAAAGTCTTACGACTTGATTTTTAGGCATATCCATTTTCCTACTTACAGCCATAGATGAAGGACAGAATTTTTTGCAAGCTTCAACCCCGGCTCCTCAGTTGTTTTTTCCCCTGTTGGGGTTAATAACAGAAACTACTTACTTCAGAACATTTTGACACCTCCCAGGATCCAGAAGACCTGTAGCCTTATCTCAGGTAAATACAAAAAACAAAGCAAAATCTCCCATTGCTGGGAACCAGAACTTTGACTCAAGCACCATCATGCACCCACGCCATTGTAAGGGATTTCCTAGAGAGGACATGAGCAGCCTGTGACGCAGGTAGACAATGACAGTTCAGGTCCCCTGAAACACGATTTGCTAGCGCTGAACCAGCTCAGCCTACAACCCCTGCTTTGATATTTGAGAATATCTTGAGACTGATGTCATCCTCTGGATCAGTAAATATTACTGTGGTTAGTATCATGTACTACTGTGCTGTACTAGGAGATGGAGACAAATCTGTCTTTGGTCACATCAGCTGCAAAAGACTTCAAAAGAAAAAAGTTTTGCATGACGTATGAATGCATTAACACAGAATTCCTTACTGCCATTGTAATTTCTGTATAGAAAGCTTAATAAGTCCATTCTTTATGTAATTTCACTCCTCTAAAATAGTTGAGGAAAATGTGACTGCATCATAGAAGTTGCACTCATAAAGAGAAAGTGAAATTAAAATTTTCCTCTAATGAAATGCTTAAACGTGAATACTCCTTAAACAAAAACAAACTAATTAACCATCCTATCAAATCAGGAATATACTTACCCAGAAACGTACATCTTCAGAAGAAAATAATAAAGTATGACTTTAAAGTCAGTCAGTCAAGTAGTGAAAAGTGATGATATACAAAACTAGGGGCAATTTCATCCTTTACACTCTCGCAATATAACCTACGTTTTTGTACAACTTAATTCAACCTTGTTCTGAACTTGCTCCCTTCTCATCCTGGAAGCTTCCTTACACTTCATAACAGCTTACTGCAACTTTATTGATCTTAGCACAAGGCGGCCTTCAATTAAGTTCAAAATCAGAAACCATATGAATAAACAATACATAACTTTCTGGAAGCCTTGATCCAGACCTTGATGTTGTGCCTCAAGCTATAGATTTGTGACTGCTAATGTCTCTGCCAACTGAATTACTGTTTTAAGTCAGCCACAAACAAACAGCAGCCATTTAACAATTTGTGTCAGAAGCTACTTATTTAATGGCGTCAGTAGATAAAACAGAGAAATAATTTTGACTATTGTCAAACAATATTGGTGGCAGAGACCTGTGGAGTTCATCCAGTCCAAAATCTGACGCCTATTTACATCTTAGCATCAATATCATTTTGGGGCGTCTACAGGAGTTTCCTAGATAATGTCTGTCCAAATACTAAGTCTACTAATGCTATTTGGCTCTACTCAGCTGGTAAGAATGTAAGAGGATTATAATTTTGTAGCATTAATATTTTAGGTCATGGCATCACCGTGATTTCAGGGAAGGTATCACATAACTTCTGTGAAATGCTTACATTATTACAAGCTTCTCTGCCACTCAGCCATCGTGTAGAATACTCAATCCACAGGCTAAAAATCCCTCAAAAACCAACAAAAAAACCCCACCAAAAGACCAATGCAACTTTGTTTAATATTAATCATATTCCAGAGCATATGGGTTTAGAGTTCCATTTTCCATAACATCAACCAGTTTGTAGTTGTAATAGAATCAGCCCTATTTCAGAACAAATGCATGTTTACAATGACTTATAATAATATGCCAGTCATGCAAGGGTTTTTGATGTCAAGGACTCCATTATATGTTTGGGTGCAAGTTCAACAACAACAGCTGCTCCAGATTTAATGAAGGTAGTACTCAAGGGACAGACATTTCCTGGATTTATTTATGGGGGCTTACAGAAAATGTTCAATATGTACCAAAATATACATTGTTCAGAGACTTTCATGCTTGAGAGTGAAACTCTCAATGTTTGATTCATAATGGCTATTTCACAAGGGCTTACAGGAAATAAAACTGTTTGTTTTAATTGCATATAGCAAAATGTTAGAAAAGAAAGATTTATGTTCTCCAGCGACAGTGAATGTTTTGGGCTAATATGTCATGGTTACCATGGACAGAAAATAAAGGAAGATTATTCAAGCAGTACTCCGATTCATAGACATCTTAAAGTCTAGTATCAGCAAATATGCACAGTACTGGGGGTTCTCTTTTTAATCTTTCATGAACTCTTACAGCATGTTTTAAATATAGGATATACTACCCGAGTAATTTTACCGTTTTACCTTTATTATTGTTTTCCATTAATTAGAAATATGAACAAACAGCCAAGACATCTGAAAGTACACTGGACTCCAAGTAAACCAATAAAATGCAAGGTGATACCAGATCAGGGTATTTTTAATGTGTTCATTATGCACATTATTTTTAGTATGATTAAAATAAAATGCATCCACTGTACTTAGAAAAGTATTTTCTGGTTCTGCTTTTCACTTGTCCCCTTACTGTCTGTATCATCATATGTAGAGAAATGAAGGTTTGTATTTTGATTTGAGACCCATGAGTTGAACAGAATTTTAACAGCAGTTATACAACATTTAAGAGGCCGCATGATCTCTAATTGTGCCAATGTTTCTACTCCAGCTTACGCTTTTTATTCTTGTGAGACCGGAATATGACACATTCTTTTGAAACAAAAAAAAATATAAAATATTAGAGTGTCTTCCCTTTTCACTTGCATATTATCCAACAAAAGAATAAGACAGTGACTGAAGTAACAAAGGGAAAACAATGCAGTTGCATATATTTTTATAAAAAGGTCAGAGAAATTAGTAATATGAGGAACTTCTTGAGAAAGACGAACACTGGAAATTTGATGACAGTGCATCCTACACAAACAGAAGTGAAAATGCAAATTAAAAAAAAAAATCATACATTTTAACTTTTGTTTTCTTTTAAGATTCCAATACCTTTCAGTATATGTGTTGGTCAATGCTTTGAAAATCAGTACCACTATCTATAGGTTCATACCTAGTCTGTGGAAATTTGAGCTTTTCACTATTTTGGCTTATCTTTTCTGAATTTATGATCATAACAGTATCTGATCACACATTACCAGTTGTTATTGCGTTTTGGTACATGCTATTTCAGCTATTAGGGTGTTAACTGGAAAGATGACTGAGCAGAAATAAATGTCAGAGTATTACAAATGCATTTTGTCTGGCTGTTGAAATACTTCAGTTTCATTGTCATAGCACCTATTCCAAAACCTTTTCCTTCCATATTCTAAGCTGCCAACTCTGTCTTCAGCAAAAAGAAAACAGAAAATACCCGCCACACACACTGTCATTGTAGCAAAGGACAAATTCCAATACAATTCCAATGAGCATAATTATCTTGTGACAGTTAAAACTCCAGGAAAACCTATAATCTTTCAACTGTTTCTTAGCCCCAACAAGCATTAGAAAACAAAGATATCTTTCTGCAAGTATGGCCTTCATTATGTATTATTTGCCATGAACCACTTTCACTGTGAACTACAAGACACAAAAACTAGGAGTTTGTCTTTCACTTTTTCTTTCCGCTATTCCACTATTTTTCTGCCTTCTTCCCCTACTTAACAGTAGCACTGCTTTTGCCATAACCTATTTCCCTCCCACAATTTTTGCAAGTTTATTAGTACAGATAAGTATTTTCTAAATTGAAAGTGTTTTTTTTAACTCAAATTACTTAAGAATTCTGGCCATTTCACTGTTTTTTAAAATATAAACTTCAAAGTAGAATTCAATTCAAAACCAAACTTTGTTCTCAACTTCAGTTTGTTCTTTTCTAACATTTGAATTAAAAGAGTGGTAAATACATGACAGTTATTTCATGTCAACCTGAAACTGAACAGAGTTTTTGCAGTTTACAGTTCACTGCGAAATCAGTTATCTACACCATTTATACATCCGGAGTTACAGAAATCATCATTGTTTACTTTAAGGTTACCCGAAAACAAGTACCTTCCCTGAAAAGACGGCCTAAGACCAACACACATTCAAGTCTCCCTCCAACAACACAAGTTTGGATAAGAAATTCTTAGATGTCACCAAGAAGGCATATTAACAAAGCACAACATGCACTTCCTCTTGCCCTTTGGCAGCGCTAATGAGCACTTCTCCTGCCTTTACTCACATTCTCCTCTGTTTGGACTCAAACATGCCTTCAGTCACCCACCTGTCTTTCTCCTTTCTTTGGGATTTGTATGTTCTCATTTAAACATTTCAAATCATTGTAATTCAGAAAGAGATGCGAAGGAAGGAATTAGCAGTGGCACTGGAAGGACAAAATACTACTCACTTTTTTCCATGTTGAACTTCAACATTTAATAACCCACCAAAAAGCTCCTAAGGCAGGTTATTCATGACCCCCAAATTCTAATATCAGGTTAAAATGAAAACTTTCTGAAATGATTGCTAACTTTATTTTTTTCTATATTTTTGAGCTTTTAAAATTTGTGGGTTTAAGCTTTTTCCATAACTTTGATGATGGGGACTCCCAAAACTTAAATAAAAGATAAAATTCTTACTCAGCTAGCCAGCTGTGGGAGCTGAGCTTTAAATAAACACACCAGTAAAAACGTACATACATCCCCTTCAAGTCCTGTGTATTATTTAGGTTGCAAGTTTCTCATATCAATAATTCTTTTTCTTTAAGACATGATCTAAAAAAAGGGTCTAGATGTCACAGTAACGCACACAAACTCCACAGAAAAGAATAAGTACGTATAATTAAAACCTTTATACTTGGATCAACACATCCAGGATGTAGACTATAATGTTTAGCTAAGTCCTATGATTATTCTTATTTTTTTACAGGTTTCCTTCTTCTCTGTAGCGTTTAATTGTGTAACAATTTTCCACACCAAGAATCCTATGCAACCCCAGCAAACTTAACATTGTCCCTATACTCCTTATAACACTTTGAATTTATTTTTCATGTATAATAGTCCATTTACGAACATCAGAAAGCTAGTCCTAAATCTGTTAATTGACTTTGCACTTCAGTTTCCTGAGAAGCATCACAAAAGGGTAGCAGACAGCATCTTTAATCCAATTTGTAAATAACATCAGTAAAAAAAAAGGTAAATTATTTTTAATATTACAGCTGAGCTTACATCATTCTTTGCATTTAGTAGGGTTGAATGAAAAGTAAGAGCTATTAATGGCTTTCTCTTCAGTGGCCATTAATTAATTTATGCTCTTTTATGGAGCTGGCTCATATTGCTGCATGCTACGCCGCCCATTGCAGTGACTCAGGGCATCAGGCAGCACCAGTGAATCACTGGATTTTTAGAGGAACTTTTATGATGCAGCTGAGACTTTTTCCTCAGGTTTTTCTGCCACTCCCAGTAGGTCACTCCTCCCTGACACAGCAGAGACACTCTTCTCAGAAACCATCTTCTGCCAGTAAGATTATGGCAGAAGTCTGGGCCTGTTTAGATCCAGACTCCTAATGAATCAGCAGGCATTTGTTATTTTATCCTGGAATGCTCATCTTCCCGTTTGCTTGTAGCTGTGGAGATTATAATTCAGTCTTGCAGAGACAACAAAATAATTGCTGACCTGAAGTTCTGGGTATATGTGAAAAAAAAAAAAATAATCCTCAACTCAAATGTATCAGACTTTCTTTTCAAGTTGGATTGTCATTCCTGTCAAAGGGTATAAGTCAAAGGATGAATAAGAATAGCTTATATGCTAATAAGACCATTTTCCACAAAGAGGTTATCAGATCACTCCACTCAAGGGCCACTAATCCATCAAAGCTTCCTCACCATCCCACCACACTGAAGGATCCGGAAGATTTCTCCAAGATGCACTGAAAGGTAACTCATTGTCCCCAGCATTGCAGCTGACTGAGCACAAAGAACCACGAATTTGCCCCTAAATGTAACAGCGTGTCACAGAAATAAGCAGGACAGCAACTGAAGTGCTCTGCCCACCCCAGTCAGCTTCACTGAGCTAAGTTACCATCGGAGTAGTTCTAGTGTAGACAAACTTTCAATGAGCATTAACATGAGACTGCTCCGAATGAAAGACACAACCTTAACCTGCATCACTGAAGCAAGAGGATGTGTATTTCTTGTACCAAGCTATATACAACCATCACTTTGATGTTTCTCCTTACAAAAATCGTGCCCCTTAATACGCTGGTTTGTCTCTAAATTTATGTAAATACACGATACTCCCATTATTCGTTCAGAACTAGCAATTGGCTTATATTGGATCTTTTATTTCCAGTAGTCAGTTTTGAGAAGGAGCTACACTGCATTTCAGCCCCACTGAGGCTCAGAGCACAGTAGTCTCTCTGTGGTTCTTCAGTCAAGCCCAGAAGGAAATATAACGTAAGCTTATACACGCCTTAGTAACAGAGTTGAAAGAAACTTCTTTCAAAGAAAGACTGAAACTTTCATTCAATAAGACTGCTAGCCCACAACAGAGATAGTTAGAGGAAAAGGTCCTAAAGCAATTCCAACCTGGATCAACATTTAAAAACCATGTTAAGAATACAAATCCCTAGATATCATTAAACTTTAAAACAGCTGCTTTCCTGCAGGTCAAAAGATTGTGCACCTTCTGTCACACAAGTCAGGAGGCAGAAAATAGCCCAGGTATGGGAGCCAAGATTACTTTTTAATTACTCAAAGCCCAGATACTCCTAAATTAACTGCATGTTTACAGTGAGGGGCTCAAGAGGCAAGAAGGCACACTCCGTATCTGGATAGCACTTTATTGAGAAACATCAGCATCTGACCATCTACAGTATACCACTGTGACAGGCATTGCTGCGTCTTTTTTTATAAATAATCTAGCTACTGTAGATATGACCCAAGGAGCGTACAAGGTTTTCCTTTTCATTACGCAGATCAGCAGGAACTAGATCCCTTCAGGATAATGGATATAGCCATGAAAAGATGGATGAGTGCTGCATCTGGACTGTGTAAAGATTTGCTAGGAAAGTTATAAATATTGAAGAAATAGTTTTTAAAGATCAGCATGGACTATTTCCAAAGCAGCCCACGTTAGAAAATTATAACTACTTCAACTTACCAATGCAAGTTTTAAAAGGCGTTTCAAAAAACAACTGAAACGATATACAATAAAAGCATGGAAAGAGCAGTCACATTCAGTGTTTGATGGCCGGTAACCAGAGCTAAACAGAAGTCCTTCATAAGTCAGGAACTTGGTGAAGAGAGCAGTGCTGCAAGCTTTTCCACTGCTATTGTCCAGTGGGTGAGTAACCAACAGGAACCACCCTGTCTTGGACCAGGCGCTCGCCTCCCCGCCTGCCAGCTCAGGCTTCGCATCAGCTGCGACAAGCATTTTTAAGGTACGTATGCATAGACTAAAGACCTAGCTTAACTTCTTTTGTTTGTTTGTTTATGAACTTGAAGTGAAGTCTGGAGGGGGAAAAAAAACAAAATGAAACAAGACAACATTTTCTGTTAGGTTTTCTAAGATCATCAGAGCCATCCTCATGTTCTTTTTTCCTTTAATTATGCAATCATTTAAATATTCACACAATCTTTCCTATGTTTATTGAAATACAAACTTGTATGAATAAAAGACAGATTGAGAAATATCAGACATCTTATACAAATATTTAGTGCTGCTACAAAACAGTGATCATACTCCGCAGAAGATAATCTTGTTCAATGAACTAACTGCTCACATATTGTGAATCTAAGAGAGATTGTATTTTTTTCACTTGTTTATTGTTTGGTTGCCACAGCAATACACTGCCTGTTTGTTTTAAACATTACATGGAGAGTACATTTGTTAAAGGCACTTTTTTCCTCAACTTTATACTGTACATGCACTGATGATTTCAGGCCAAAGAGGACGCAGGACTCTGAATGCACAAAACCCAAAAGAATCCAAAATGAGCTTCAGCCAATCCCAGTTTTAGTGCACCAAAATGTCAAACTACAGCTGTTCTGCCTTAATGAAGAGATGTACTGCCCAGCTTAACCCAGTCCCTCTCTCTGTCTTCCCCAGAGGGAAGCTGATGACCTAACGGCAGTTTATCTCACTAATGTATGTATCTCAACAAGAAGTATCCTGCTTTATGTCCTCCTTTTCTCACTCACTTCTCTGACTTGCACACAAATACATTTCACTTCAGAAAAAGTGTTTTACACAAGTTTTAGAGACTTTGAAAAAAATTTTACTATTTCAGTATGTAAATCAGATAGAAAACTCATTTTTCACAAAACCACACAATATATGAAGCAAAATATAATTTCTTGCATGGATGTAGTACAATCTAAGTGGTTTCTAAAAAAACTCTCACTGGGCAATAAAAATACTTCATAAATTTAAAAGATTATTGTGAACTGAAATTGATCAAAACATCACCTTTTCTTGTTCTGCTTATGAAATAAGCGCAGCGCACAATTTCCCATGCAAAATAAGGCCAAGCAAACTGCAACTGACAGTAGTTACTGTAGTTTTCCACAAATCTTAGATTCATTCTGATGGAGCAACCTGTACACTAGAGAACATCACACTTCGTCTTTTGAAATGTTTGTCTTATACAAGGTATGCTGATGTCAACGTTATTTAATAATTGCCTTCTATATTTAATGTCAGTGCATCACTATTGTTCCCATCCAATTTCTGAAGCACAGCAGTCTCTGTTCACCATGCTCAAACTAACTCAAAGGTTTCACAACTGCATTCCCACTCCAATCCCATTCCATCATGGGATTGCCCAGAGTGCATAACTAAATGAATGAATTTATTTTTCTTAATAAAATATACCATTTTAGTCTCAGAATTTTCATGAAAAAATACACTAAAATATTATCTCTTAAGTTCTTTAGGACATTAAATTGCAAATATACTTTTAAATGCATTTCTTCTTCCCCTAGTACTCAGGAGAAGGTCCTTGCACACATTCACTTAAAAGTTATCTGAACAACGGCATGAAATTCATTACCATTCTAGCAAAGAAATGAATAACATGATCTGTGTTATGGGCTATAATTTACAGATGCAAACCATAATGATACATAAGTTTTACACAGCAATTTCTGCTAATAGGCTGCAAGTGAAACAATTAAAACAACACACAAAATTTTAACAGGGCAGTCCTCTACGCCTTTAAATTTCATGATAAAAAACCCAGCCTTTTTCTTGTTTTTTGAAGGTGACTGTAAAAGCCAAAAGTACATACAGAGAAGTACTATTGTTTATTTTTTGAACTAATGCATTTAGGGAAAAAAAACACGAACAATCTTCAGAGGTAAAGACTGTGTACCTGAAATGCTATCCTGCAAGGTTCCCAACTACACAAAACTTATTAGCAAAAGATTTATTTTTCCTAAGCCTTAAATCATATGTATTCTAAACCAACACAGCTACAACCACACAACTACTTTAAATGCATATATTCATTAATAGTACTGCCACCACCAAAAGTTTGTTGGAAGAAAATAATCATTTGTTTTTCCAAGTGTCAAAAACCATCCACAAAATACAAGTACCAAAAGAGAAAACTTATCAATTCCACTTCCAATTTCTACGTTTTGTCCTTCGCTCAAATCACTCCAAGAAGTTCTCAAACTCAGGAAAATTGCTTGGCTAAAACTACAAGCCCAAACTCCCCCCAGCCCCTTTCAACAGGGCTCCTCTAAAGAAACTTTAAAATGTTTCTCCTAAATTGAGCATCTTTTTCTGCTAAATTCTAAAGTTACTCGGGTGTATTGGTTTTCTTAAAGGGATCCCACCATTCAACTTGCTTTTGTTAAAACATCAAGAAACTGCCTAGTTTCCTCATGATAACCTACTGCCATCTCCACCATTCTGGGAATGCACTTACACACTCCTATTTGTTCTCCACGTCAGTCTAAGTGATACCACATTTCTTCACTATGCAGACGATAAGCCTTAAAACAGATACAGGAGTGAAGAGACATATCACTTCCCAGCACATTTTAAAATGTTTAGTTTCTGATACAGTTTTCATTTCTTAATTTTATTCTACCTTATCTAATTTACCAAAAGGCTGCAGTTTTAGGTGGTTAAGAAAAAAAGAAAGAATAATCCATGAGGCTATGACTTTTAAAAAATGTTGTTGTTGTATGTGTGTGGAAAAAACGTATTCTACTCCAGTCCCAGAGATCTGCAGCCTAAACTATTATAAGTGGTTTAAGATGAAAAGAAATAGACAATAAAAAGCGGGACCAAAATGCAGAACTTGCATACCAGTTAGATCCTCCTAGGTTTCAAAGCAAGGTAGGATAAAGCCAAGGAATAATATAAGATATGAAAAAATATCATGGGAGTTCACTGACATTTTATTCTCTGAACACATTAAAACACAGCAGTGATACATCATGAATACAACCTGTAGGTATGTCTTCAGATTTGAAGGGAAAACAAGATTTCAAGGGAGCAACAAATGATCCTGCAGCTGACAGGCCAATAAAATATTACCCGTTCACAACCTACAAGTTTGTTTTGAGTGAAAGCATTTTTCAGAATTGTGTCTTCAAGAAGGGGCTATATCAAGTCTTAATAGAGGATAAACTACTTATTCCCCTATTACTTGCTGTAGGTAAACTTACCTAGATTCAGCTTCCAGCCATAGTTCTTCCCTGTGACTTACCACACTTGATAGAAAAGGCCATCGTGGCTTTCTGCCACACATGTAACTTTTTTAGAATTATGCTGAAAAACATTGAGGCAACAAAACAGAATGCAACATGCTAGTGTAAGTCTTAAGTGCTCCACACCCAGCCCCCTACTCTTACTTACACAATTATGAAATAGATGGATCTTTTTACCAAAGGATCCGACTGGGAGGTCTTTTTAAGCTGTCTGTCCCCTGAGATCCCAAACTCTTTCCCAGAGCTGCTACTTCTAGCACAGTCCCCCGTTCCTCTTTGCCACATCCTTTGTTTTATAAATGCTTTTACAGTGCTCACACCTAGAGACTTCATATCTACAGTATCATCTCTAGAAATGAAATACGTACAATACTTATTTTAGACTTGATGAACGGTACAAAAGAACCACAGCTAATGCTTATTTCATTGAGTCTTAAATCCTCAGATATTTTGTGGGAAATAATTAAAACCAGCTTTCATGTAAAATGTGGAAAAGTCTGATATGTTACCTCAAAAAAAGTCTACTGCAACATCCCTCATCCATAGATTTCCTTAACAATCCTTTCTTCACTTCTAGGTCAGTCTAAGTGATCTTGACCTTTTATTTGCAAATGACTAACTATAGGAATGCAAAACTTGATCCTCTCCTAAGACATTCTGAGATGCAGGGGTTTTTTACAAAGGAAATTTACCAGCAATTACATTTTCATTCTGTAATCCCTTAGTATTTTAGCAGACTTGTATATTACTTTAATTCCAGATGGACTACAGCACAGGCAGCCTCAGATTTCAACACAGACAAGCGGGATAGGATACCCACTGTATGCTGACAGAACAGTAGCGCGTTTTCAAGTCTTCCATAACTTCCCAAGGATTTAGCATTAAAACCTTACTGGAGCAAGCCAGAAATCAGTTCAGCCAATTCTTTTTGCTCTCCTGGACACAAATTATTTGAGGAGGATGATAATTTAAATGTGCTCATCTATGTAATATCTTCCTTAGTAACTAATGGATTGCCTTTGTGACACAAATATTTTGCTTTTCAGATTCAGAAAAGAAATACTAAATGGAACATCTTGGCCTATTCTGAAGCAACGGTAAAATTTTTTTCATCATTATTCAGTAACAGACATACAATAAGCCTAATGTGAAATAAGCCTAGTACGATTCAGAGAATTTTTTTTTTTTTAAAAAAAGCATTTTTCTCATAATTCTACCAGTTGCAGATCTTTCCCTTATATTACTCTTATTCTGGGTTTTGTTTTTTTTGGGGGGCGTTTTGGTTTTGGGTTTTTTTGTAAATTCACTTTTCCATCTAGTCTTTCGTATTTTTAAATTCCCACTTAAGCAGGATAAGCCTCATTTAAATATGCTTTCTTAAGTAAGAAACAATGAGACTTGTGGCCATCTAAATGCTCTAAAACTTGTTGATATCGATCTATGGACTTGATTCAACCATCTGCATGGTCATTACTACCTTTTCTGAAAGCAATGCAGCATGAATCAAGTGAATCAATCAAGGACCAACCATCCTTTATATTTGTATATAGGAAATCCACCATAATCTATTACAAACAAAACACACAGCTAAAGAAAAGAACTCAGAGGTATTTGTTTTGTTATAAAAAACCACCTTCATTCCCATCATGCAGCATTATTAATTCAATCTCCTTGCTTCTGTAACATTTTAATAGCTCACTTCATGGCAGCCATGTAAAGCAGCACAAGAGTTTCATAACTGCTAGAGTGATGGGAAGACAGATATGAGGTTAGCTAAAAACTCCCATGCTGCAGCCAAGCATGCTGCCAAAAGACCACAGATGTATACCATATGAGCAGCTTAAACTGTGATACTGAAGGGAAGCCATGGAAATT
Organism: Himantopus leucocephalus; assembly: GCA_003993805.1. Classification (NCBI taxonomy): domain Eukaryota; kingdom Metazoa; phylum Chordata; class Aves; order Charadriiformes; family Recurvirostridae; genus Himantopus; species Himantopus leucocephalus. The sequence continues at coordinate 56,195,169 of RSEF01000031.1, forward strand.
CTGGTTATAATGTACTCATATAATTCTAAGGTGTAACATGCATCAACTCAGTATTTTAGTTTTGTCTTCCAGTTTGATAATTTTGTAGCTGTACGAAGAAAAACTTCAAGAAAGGAACTCAAAAAGCAAGACAACAGAAAACTAGAAAGTGAAAACAATGCAGAAAAGATGAACATTATAAACGGACCATGACAGAACCAGTTTTGAGCTGCTGCTTTTTTTTTTTTTTGAGCTGATTTTTGTGCTAACAGAAGTTGGTGCAA
>RSEF01000031.1:56195531-56224580 GCA_003993805.1 Himantopus leucocephalus
AAAAAAAAAAAAAAAAACAAAAAAAAACACAAACAAAACATGCACAAATAAACCCACAAAAGATCAACCTGTCAATGTAAGAGATATTCTTAAAATAAAACATCTTTATTTTGCATAAAAGATTACTAGAAATTAACGGAAACACACTCAGCAGCATAAATGCAAAAGATGAATGACATTATTAGTCCAGTTTAAGAAACGCGGGATCAGTTTTACGTGTACAACTGAATATATATTCCTGCTTCTTGAATATGTTCTGTGAATGCAGACGTTTTCAGAATGCTACCAGGCACACTTCAGTTCCTGACTCTTACCAAGTGAATTAATACTATCTCAAATGTATTTCCATTCTCGACATGTTCTTTTAGTACCAACTGCAAAAAGCTAACAGAGCTTTAACACAATTAAGAAGTTGTTCCAAAATGTGTGGAACAAAAAGCTCATGCTCTTGTAGTATCAAAAAAGGAGTACAACAGATGTGAAATGGTTTTGTGGATGTTTCTGTTTAGACAGACCTGGGAAAATGGCGTTTCCTAACAAATAAAAGATAGCAGGCAATTCCTATAGGCTTACAAATCTCCATGATGACTCTTGATTTGTTATAATTACCCTGAAGCTCTTTAAACCATTTGGACTCTGAATAATATACACAGAAGTAAGAGAGATCACAGATAAAGGTACTAGTTCCAGAGATGTGGTACCTTCTGGAAGCTTGTTATCCTGAGAGCAACATGATAAGCTTAGGAAAAATGTATGTGCAATTCTAATTTTGGCATCCTACTGATTATGTATACTACTCTTTCTAGCCTTTCCATAATAGTGGTCTTGATTAAAGACCATTGTTCAGGAAGGGAAGCACATGCATTTCCAGATGGCATAAATATGCTGCAATGACTAAACAACATTTGATGAACACATGCAGCTCTGGCAGCGTACCAAAAAGAAACCACTGCATTCATGTCACAGAAGTACTGTCTGACAAACTTGAGATAAACCACGCAGCTAAATTAGGACGGGTAAAACCTGGGAATACACTACCTCCCAACTCCAAGTCTTAAAAATAGTTAGTAATAGAGGTTAAAAAAAAGTTTTAGTGTCAATTTTAGACATCAGCTCCTCCAACAGAAGTTAAAAACAAAATAAGTTAAGGGGGTTTATTCTTCTGTTTCTAATCAAGCATTTATTTTAAACTGCTAGCTCACAAGGACAGCTTTAAAATACTTGCTTCCTGTTTAGCCTGGTCTCTCCGTTTTCCTGTATGTTAAATCTTGATGATGTTATTTATACTCAAATTCACCTCTCCTTTCTAAGTTGATGACTCTCAGTCCCATTACTATTCCAAGACCTCATACCTCCCTTGGCCCACCTCCGGAATAGCTCGTTGTCTGCTCAAGCTCAGCGTGGCTAAAGAACAGAGATGCTGCCTCCTCCAGATGCCACCAATTATTCTCTAGGCTAATACTGGTATCAGCATCATGTCTGCTATTAAGGTCTGTGAACCAGGCAAGACCTTCAGCTCCGCTCTCTCCTTAGACATTCACAGTCTAGTTTTAGTATTGAAGGCAGCAACATTTTGCAGTTTCTTTCCTCCACCAAGGTTTGTTTTGCTCATGAGAAATTCAGACATCAAGGATGCGTACCTGTCACCTTTCCTCTCACGTTTGGGTTTTTGGGTGGGGTAATGCCCACTTTTTATGTTTGCGTCATAGAACCTACAGAGATCCATCACACCGACCAAAGAATATAATGGCAAGAAAATAAGAGCAGTATGTACTGGTAGTAATATTTTCTAAAAATCAAGATACTTAGTCACAGTGAATGGTGTCAGTCTTACCCTGTGGTAAATGCTATGTAACTTCACATTTTCTTCGCATTCTAGCCACAAAGGAAATAAATGTTTTAGGAAAATGGATTCAAAAATTTGAGGACCACAGACGAAAAGGAAAATTAAATTAGCATGGTAAATCAAATGCACTTGCAGTCTATAGTCAGGCCTTCATCAGGATTTCAGTAGTGGACATGTATAAGTCTTGTGAAAGCTGTTGAGCCCAAGTGTTCTCCTCACTGTTCTCACTCTCAAAACCAGTGTACTCATCCGTTTCTAATGTTCCTTGAATCTGTTTTGACATTCAAAAATCAAGGTGCAGCCTGCCTAAGAGTTAACAGACAAGTCCCGTCCACCCACCCCTCCCACACACAATCTGGCACAATTACTTTCATCACAAATTCAGAATGCCTTTACCTTGAATTTGCACTCTTCAGTGCCCTCAATCATTAAGTTGTTAGAGCACTGTCTGGTTATACGTACTTTTCTGTATTGTTAGATGTTAAAGGTGGACATGAATGTTGATTTTCTAACAACAAAATACAAAGTGACAGAGCTTAGGACAAACTGCTAAAATCCATGGAAATTACTAAAGCTATTACCAGATTGTATGCTTCCAGAGAAAGAGCAGAGAAACAAACTTCTCATTACTAATCAAGCAATTTTGGAGGCAACTGTGGAACAGCTTTGGTTGGTTTCCTTCTTTTTCTCATCCTCTCTCAAGATGAAGGACTGGTACATGAACTTTCTTTTCCAGAGAAAGGATGTTCTTTTTGTAATCATGCTCATTTTAATCCCTGGATGATATCACTGAGATAAGAATTTTTAAACTATAACTATGTCAGGTAGCTAATATACATAACTTACCCCTTTCCACTGATTAGCACAATACTTCTGTTACCACATATTCAAATAAGGGCTTTATTAAAATATCCTTTTCCTTTTATGTAGTTTACAGATTTTTCAAGCAAACACACAAACGTATCAGCAGGCTGATTATTCCTCTGAGCTCCTGAACAAGAGAGGATTCACATTTATTTATTTACAGCCAATGAAAACATGGTTTTGCCCCCCTCCATCACAGCTAAGAACACCTTCAGCTGGGTCTCTCAGAAACTTAATTGGTTTGTTGTATACCAATTAGTGCATCTAAAAAATAAAATCCATACTAAATATTGTAATGCAGTTCTTTAAAAATACGAACACAAACGATCTCGGAAGTATAAAAGTTTTCTTCATAAGTAATCCTGGAAAATCAATAAATATGTCTAGGTACTTAATTTTTTTTTTTTTTGCTGACATGCCATGAGAGCCATTTTTGGAAACACAACAGTTGCTTTCTGGACATCTCCACTCTAGAGAAGTAGGGACGGGAGTGACCAGATATGTTTCTTACTCCTCATTCCAGTGCGCTCACTGTAACAGCACAGGTAAAGTCTCCATAGAAGGGAACCACAGAGGAGATAGTCGTGTTATCTTGTTGGGAGCAAGACCCAGAAGATTAAGACAGGATCCAGAGACAGTTGCTTTAGAATAAGCACCCAACTTCAGGACTGCCTTCTAGTAAACTGTTGTCACCTTGTAGACAACTGTCATTATTAATACACAGTATTAATACACAGTAATTCTTCAATTTCCAATTGTTAGCAAAACAAAACAAAAAAAACTTAAAAAAAGTATCAGCTGTCTCTGGGTTGTGATATGCATGGTTGTTCAATAGGATTTTTGTTTAGCCTAAACAGTATTGTAAATTGCAAATAAAACAGTACTTACAAAGGCTAGATAAGCTTACAATTCTTCTCCAACTATATACCTTCAGACTTCCAAGTTCACCACACCACCTCAGGTTTAGACCCCCAATTTAGACTAGAACTTTCACTTGCGCTGTAACCACCAATCAATAGCTCAAGTTAGTAAGTCTCTAAAAGCTACATCTTTTTTTGTGAGTGTGATTCAGTTCAGAGGAGAAGAGCATAGATTCAGGATAGAACAAAAGAGTATGGTCAGGTTTATTCCAAATAAATAGCAAAATCCATCCATATAATCTTTCTGCGATGCACTAGCTATACATAGAATAGCGAATTTTCATTCTACTTAAAACTGAAGAGGCACAAAACACAACTGCAACATAACAAGATCAGTATGAAGTCACGTAAATCGATCTCCTGTTGCTTTGTGAGTTGTACAGCAATCAACTAAGTGCACAGAGGACTAGTATAAAATGTAACAAGCAGCTGAAAATTTGAGGAGGATGGTAATTCAAGTTCTGCATTGAGTCATTTTAGCTAAATTAGCATTTAATCCCAAGCTAAACTGCAAATATACTCTTCATTATTGGATGATGCTTAGTATGTTTTATGCACTACTTTCTATTAAGAAAAAAAAAATTAAAACAGGTTTAGACTAAGGGCATAATAACCAACGCTTATCACTTTATATGTATACAAACACACAAACTATAATATAGCTTGTACCTGATTATGCAGATCATTGATAAACAGCTTCTGTTAAGAAAATACAGGAATATAGAGATGCAAGACAAAACTAAAATGAAATATTTCTGTTTATTGATAGAAACTACCATTGAAAAGCATCACTTTGCAAACCAGAGGATGTTCTCTCACTTAAAAGGTTCCCTTTTAATTCCCACATAGTATGTAGGAGACTAAATCTGATGAGATGTACACGTGTTTGCTAATAAAGGCCACAACAGTAATTCCTGGATTGGAGAATGCAGTTTATTTTGGAGAGGATGAGGACACAGGTGCATAATTTTTCTTTTCCTACTGATAACTAAGTGTTGGAGGGCTTTTTTTCACTCCCCTGCCCCTTCCCCCCCTCCATTTAAATTAGGTTAAAAGAATAATGTAACGTTGCGATAATCCAGATTGAACGAGCAGTAAAAAACCTGACTGTTTCCAAATTCCACTTTTTGGTACCTCTGCAGCTCCTAAGAGCATTGGCAAGGTTCTGTTACCACAAATTATTATATGCTTATATATTTGTGTTTATACCAATAACCTACAGGTATTAATCATGCACTGAGAAGACAACGTGAAGAAAATGCGCACTGAAAAGACAATGTGCTTATATGAACAGAACGAAAATCTATACCTCAAAGTCTTAAAAAAAAAAACCCCAAAACTTAGATTTGCCAAAGAAGAACACATGCAGAAAGACACGGATTTGCATTCTGAAAACCAAAAAAACCCAAACTACTACCAGTTACATTTTATATCCAACAACACAATTAAAATTAAACTACTGAATTGTAAATGAAATGTCAGACACTTTATGAAGGAGCATCTGAGAAGAATTTTTTTTTTTTTTAAAAAAGATAGATAACAAGACAAATGGAAGAGCTTTCCCATGGAATGACACTATGCAGAAACTTACTCTTAAAATTGTATGCGGCATTTACCTCTCTGGGAAATGTAGTTCTGTACGGGAATCACATTGAAGATTTGGAAAACAGAGAACCTATCTTCAAAAGGATTTTCCGGTGATAATAACGTCTTTTAGAACAAATCTAAACGAATATTTGACTCACCAAAAGTTTCAAATATATATGTAATTTGGCTTCAAATTTTAAATCTCAAATCAATGAGCCTCAGGCTTTGTCCTCCATGATAAAAAACCAACTTAGTCCACATGGTGTCTGACATCTAACAGGGAGTAATTAGCATTCTCTAAAATCCTGAAGTCAGACACAACACTTTACAGTGTTTACAGTGAGGCAGCAAGATTAGAATAGTACTGTTCTACCAGAAAAGAGTTGACTTTGCTCTGCTTATTGAACAACAAAATACCACTGCTCAGAGCAAACTTTATTTTTATGTCAGAATTACTAGTATACAGTGACTTTGTAAGATAGGTGAACAAGCAAAGATATATGCATTTCACGTCACTGCAACTTCAGGAAGAAAAGAACAGGAAGCGTTAATACCTTCCTCAGTGCAAGTAGTACAGCTGCCTTATTTCTGCATCACATTACACACAGATATTTCTGTATTTGCCAGTTTTTTTTTAAAAATACTGGACATCTCAAATTTGCTCCTTTCTTACACGTCAAGACAATTTCAGAACTTAAGTGTAGCAGAACTAGTATATGTGTTGAAATTAACTGGAAGCATTTACTCAAAGCTTTGAGGGTTAAAACGTATCCATTCAATATTTTATACTGGCAAAGGTTCTATTTAGTGAATGCAAAATTTAACAAGACATGAATATCTGAAGCTTGAGGGTCTTCCTGTGACTTTGCAGGTAGAAAGACAAATGCTTCCTCTGGAGCTGCAAAAGCATTTCTGAAGAGAAACATAGGTGAGATTCTTGCTGTTCTTCAAGCTCTGACTGTTGTTTATCCTTACAGAGAATATGAGACTAGAGTCTTGTAGCGAAGTTTTAAACCCCACACACAGTAATCTCTTTTCCAGAGCATCTACTGTCTTATATATTTTTCTTGGGAAACTAAGACTTGTCAATATGCCATGATTTAAAGATTTTCCTCCTAAAGTGAGGCATTTGTACTCAGCTGTACAAGTAAAAGTAAGCCTTGATGTCTACACAGAGATTTGAAATGCACAGCAGGTATGCCAAAACGGGAAAATCTGAGGGAACGGAGAGGAAGGCAGGGGAGACAATACAATAACATCAGGAGGGAGAAAGGACAACTGACAATTTTTCTTTTATAAATCAAATCAATATCTGTCATTTTGCTATTTTAAGAACATTTTACAGCTATTTTAATACATTTAGACTGTCATTGCACACGTAAAATAAGAAAATGCCCTTTATAGTGTCATTTACAATAGAACTTAAAGCAGTTAAACTACTATTTTTGTTCAACTGGGTATTTCCAGTGAAATCCACAAATCCTAACAGGTAGAGAGAAACTGGAGTAGTATTTATTTATTGCAGCCTTTGACTCTTCCTTTTTCAACGATTCCTCATTTTTAAAGGAACAAACTACTGGTATTTTAAATACATTTCCCACCAACAATTCTCCAAACCAAGAAAAATTTTACAATCAAATAGCTAAATAAGGAAAATAGCACAACTTGGTTCTCCAGGACTTTTTTCAATTATTGCACACATACTAATATTTTGGTGAAAAAAAAAAAAATTTTTGTTAAAAAAAGCTTTTCTTACCTCAGGGCTACAGAAGTGATCCACTGCATTTAAAGTGTACCTACAAGAGCTGAAGAACTCATAAAGGTACACATCAGGCGAGATGGGGAAAATCATGTAGCACTTAGAAGTCTGAGATTACACAAAGGATAACACAATGTTTTTATTATGTAAGGCACATTAGTAAGCTATTTCTAAACCTGGCTTCCGAGAAACTCATTCAAGTGCACGTTCTTAAATCCTGAAGTACATAGATATAAATGATACAGAAGAGTCATTGCCTTTACAGTGACCTAAAAATTAATCATTTCATCCTTCTGTCTTTTCAGTTGAGCTTTTAGTCGAATTTCCTGGGAAACAATCTGAACTCTCAGTGACCTTTGTTATCCAAACAACATATCCTCAGTGGTTTGGAGAAAAGGAACTGCTCAAACCTTGAACCAAGACAGTTTGGACAGCATAAAGGGCTCTACCTATTCTACTCCGCTCATTCAGTATGCTGTGAAAAGTTCTGGTTAGCATGATTTTCTCCAACTATTTTTAACTTGTAGTAAACTCATAATGAACTCACGGAACCGACCACAGAAAAGCAGGCACAGGAAACAGAAGAGACAAATAACAGCATCTCTTCCATCAGCCCAGTTAGATACAGTACTGTATATAAGGTGGAATTTCTTAAGCGCATATCCTCCCTGTTTGCAAATATACACAGAAGGGAAAACAAACACAAAACAAAACAGAGCCTTTCACATTATTGTAAAAAAGACAACTGCCAGCACTCAAGTAATTGTTTATCAAAGGCTATTTAATCAATTTAATTGCCAGTACAAAAAAAAAATCTTGCCGGATTTCCATTATTTATTATATGTGGAGTGACTCGCTAAAGTACTTGGAAAGATTTACTTCCAAGTGGTCACCTACTTAGATCAAGCGCTAAATCACTGACTCTGTGATGGTGTTTGTTTAGGTGGCAGCAGTTTAGCTGGCCCAGCTTCAATGGCCCCTTACTGCGATCTCTGTGTGTGTGGCCCATTTTGCACTGCAGCTGGCTTGACACACAAGTCCCACTGTATACCAAACCCATTGTTATTTTAATGTGACTCTTTAACAGTCTACTTTGCCCTCACCACCCTAAAAACAGTTCCTAAGGGCAGAGTGCTGAACACCCTATGGCAAAGCCACCTGTCATAAAGAAGATAAATCACAACACACATCAGAATTTTTAAAGGCATAATTTTTTAGGCTCAGCTACGTCAGGCTGAGATATAGCTAGAACAAGTATTTATAAAACTCAGATGGCATTTTATCTTTTTTGATCACCATTTCAAAAAGACAAGTAAGAAAGTATTAAAATCCTTACGACTTCCCTTCAGTTAGATTACAATTCTTATTCTGATACTTTTAAAATTACATGCAACTATGACACTGCCAAACAAACATGTTACTTGTCTGCTAAACTAGGTAAGAATTATTTGTGACTTGGGGAAGTTTTCCATCCATTCAATAAAAATCATCAGCACCTATGTAGACTTATTCATTACATAAATCTTACATATACATCATTATTAAATATTATCCATTATAAACACTTTTTAAAAGATCTGGAGACATAGGTTTGGTTTCACCCTACCAGAATAGTGCTGGAGTAGTTGCAAGCATTTACTTTTAAGCATCTGGCTTTGGTGGTAGACATCAGTTCATGGAAGGAACCTACCTGTTCATCAACTAAACAACAGGTGAATTAGATTGTAAATTGTAGTCTTCTGAATGACTCTTACACAGATGCTGTAAATGACTTCCCTGATCTTTACTTATGCTGATGGTAAAAGCTATACAAAAAATTTTCAAAGGGATTTCACATCCGGATGCAGCCTGCCTTCTTACACTCCCCTAAGTTGTTACAGGTCTCTTTGGCCTTCAAAATAGGACTCTGGCTAACAAGTGTAAATTCAGCCTTAATGAGCCAGTACAAAAGAGGAGGAAGTAATTTTGAGGATCCACAGACAAGTTTTTAATCTCTAAACTTACTTACCTCCATAAGCAAATAAGGGATAATTATTCTTCCCTATCAGCTAGGAAAGGAAAACCAAACTGATCTTCAAGGGCTTGTTTGTAAGCTTATCTCAATGAGGAGATGTTTACAATACCAACTTTTATTGCTATAGTGGAGAATCATCTGGCAGACTTACCACTGTCAAATACTCCATCTAGACTACAAAAGACAAAACAAACTTTGAACAACCAACCTGTGGCACCTAATGAGGGATGATAAGCCTGTTTTCATGAGGCAACTTGTAAAAACTACATGCTCCACCCTATTGCTCTTCAACTTGTGTGTCTGTCAATACAAGTTCCTTAGAGAAGACATTCGTTGCACCACAGACCAATGGAGCTCACATACACAGTAGTCTGGGCAGGCAAGCAGAGATTCACAGGATTTTGGGATGCAGAACACCTATTAAGTCATCCAATGTACTATACTGCCAATGCAGGATAGTTACTTACAGTGCATTTTCCGTTCCTTTGTCCAGTCCATGTTTAAGTGACTGACGCAATGGGGCTGCTACCAGTTCCTCTGGCAAACACTTCAGCAGTAGAACAAATTCTAAATGCCAGAAAATATTTCCCAATAATATGCCTACATTTGCCTTTGCTTAACATCACTCCGTTATTTTTATTTGCACTTCTATAGACCACCCAATACAGTTTTGGTACATAATTATATTTTAAGGAAGCAGACCTTTAGCAAGCTGCTCCAAAGAAGGTAAAAATTAGTTCAAATACTACAATTTAGTACAGTTATGGAAACAAATATTCAGTATCTAACACGTTTTATCCTCATCAAGTGACTATTACCAGTCCCTAGTCCAAAATCACCTACAGATATTCTCTACCAGAAGACTGGAAAACAAATAACGCANAAAAAAAAAAAAAAACAAAAGACAAAAAAAAAAAAAAAAAAAAAAAAAAATCAGAAAAACAGACTACGGAAAACAGAGTATTTCAGACTTATACATTCACTAAGCCCCTGAAAATTACATATGTGTCTATAAATTATACTATATACATAAAGATAGTACTTCAACATTGGTAATTACCAAGCTGAAAATTACACTTAAGAGAAAAATCAAGTGACATTGGTGACATATCTAACTTTACTTCAGTCAACAATGGTTAAATTACTGATCTGTAACACTGTAAATACTGCTTTTTCACACTTAAAATTGTAAACACTAACTTCTGATGCACTACCATATGAAAGCTTTTGTTATTTATGACAAACTAGATCTGTTTACTGAGTTCCTAGTCTATATACAAAGCATGCTAATCATGTACAGGGTATGTTTCACATACATACCTACATTCATTTGCAAGAAACAGGGATCAACAGATGCACCAAGGCAGTGTACACAGACATAGCAGTATACTTCTCCCACATGGATGCGATGTACAAAAAAAATGAGTTGTAGTTTATTGCCCTTATTCTATTTTGTAGAAATTCTACTCTGCATTTTGATAGGAATTAGTGTTTTATCCAGACTGGATGGACAATTATGACAGAGCACTGCACTGGAAATTACTGGCTGAGATGGGCACAGGTGACTGTCGGTGATCAACATCATTCTGTATGTAGTTATCATTAAAATTAATTAAAATAATCACTTGTGTATATAAGCGTGCATATACCTCTCACAAAAGGCATACTGATTTTCCAAGAGTACAAACTTTACTCTTAGGCATCTGCGTACTCATTGGTTGAAAAAATTTGCATTAATAGATAGCTGCAAGAATTGATAAGTATTTATAGCTCACAAAGTATAACAATGCATTTCAGAAGTCTGGGGTTTTTTTTAACTAAAAAGTGTTAACAGCATTATTTAAGACTAACCAAAACATCCAGTATTCAAACACAACCAACCACATCTTCATGCATACTTTTCTGTAATCTCTTCTTTTGTTATATATCAAATGATAAAAACATTGGTTTAAGAATAGGAGTCTTCTAATTATTCCTGATAATTTAATGGACTTTTCTCACAATGGTGATTAATAATATAATGGGGTAGGAGAGGAGAGATAATACTACTTTCAAGTTCCCTATGTGCACTACTATCAAAATTGGAAATGATTGTTCCTTTATGCCCATATCTTTACACAAAAACATGAAGACTAACTACGTCTCTCAGTTTCACTGCAGGTAACACATATAACAAAAGAAATGCAGTACAGTTTAATTAAAAGCTCCCTTCTCTCCACGCACATACCACCATCGTCGTCCCGTCCCATCCCCTGCCCTGCAGTGCTCTTCCCGAGACTGGGAAGGTTGTAATTTATGTTTATATACAGTTGCTGAAATACGAAAAGACAAAGAGAAAATATTCATAACAACTAAACAAAAGATGTAAAGACAAATAGCCAGTAAGAAAAATAAATACTGATAAGAGATAAACACTGAATTCAAGTCTTGTTTAAGTTGCAGAGTAGTTTCTCTAGGCTTCCTCTGTGGTAAACGTACATTTAGCTGAATCTCAGCCCTCTGGATGTACAGAGCCCAGGAAGATTCATTTCCTAATCTGATGCTGAAAGATATACACCATGAATACTTTCACAAACAATTTGCAAAATGTTTGAAACATATACACCTGAAAGCTATTTGTAATTCTGGCAAAGGCTTTGGCAATTTTATTTGTAGGCATTAGCTTAGTAGAGGAGGGAAAAAAAAAAAAGTGTATTTTCACCAAAGAAATTACATCTTTTCTAAAAACACTCTTTTGACACTCAAAGCTAAAAGCATGCATAGTAATCAGGACACTTTGTATTTTCAATTTCTTTGGCCAGATTATTATTTTCCCAAATTGACATAAAGATGTTTTCACATGAATTAAATTTCTTATAAGTCTTAATTGACGGAAACGTATATTAGGTGGGCCCACATATATGAAGATATTTTCCCTTAATAAAAATATAGTATGTATTTCATCTGTCTGGTATTTAGGATATATTATGTGTGACACAGACAAGAAAAACAGGATTCTTAAAATTACTACTCTTACTCTCTAAGTACAATTTGGTCCTAACCTTGTAATCCTGCTGTAATATAGTACTTTTGACCTAGATCTTTTGTGAACAGCACTCAGCCCTGTGTGCTCACAAAAAGTGTCAAGAAGGGGTGTATAGAGCCCAGAAAGCCTCTGGTAAATATACAGAAATACTGATAATGCAGATTGGAAGACTTACATCAACAAACCTTTGCCGCTTAAGTGAAGAGCCAAATTGTGCTGAAATTTCCTACATCGCACAAGGAAAAAGGACTATAACAAAGTACTCTTAAGAAGACGAACTTCATTCCACTGAATCTCTGCTTACTAAAATGAAGCCAAGACAATAAGCATATAAGGGAGCTGCTAGGTAATCTGAATGCCCCCACCCCCACCTTAAAATGAGTTTTTCCTCATCTCTTCCAAGAGATACACATACACAAAATATACACATACTCCCACCTCAGGTTTGTGACCAATACCTATACAGCATTCTTTGCCTATTTCCAATTTAGACGAAAAAAGTATTTCCAGCTCCCACTTCCAACAGACACATGCCAGAGAAGGCATTTTCTAACAAAAAACCAAACCAAAATAAAGAAGTCAGATATCTCTGCTGGTTTCTTAAAAGGTGATACCTGCCAAAATTAACCAAATGAGAAGCAAATCATGTCCCAGTGGTCTGAAGAAGTAGTCTTTTAAACCAAAGCAGGTAGGACAATCCCTAGACATTTTGCTCCCGGACATAAATCCATGTCAGATTTTTTTCCCCAAGGCAGGGGCGGGGGGAAGACATTCCCACTCTTCTAGAAGTTTCTGCAATTTCATCTCCATTCTCTCCCCACAATTTTCTTTCCCTCAATAATGCCAGTGAAACTGATCGCAGAACTGTGCCCTGAACTGCATCAGTGCAATTTTAAATCACTGCTTTTTAAAGCCAAATTATTTCAGTAATTTGGTTGAGTGGTCAGTCAGCCCAGTTGCTATCCTAGCACAACTGAAGCTGTAACAAACCTCGGGAAAGGCAGAGCATTAATTTTTGAATGGAGGGTGGAAGTACAAGCAGGGAGGATTACCTTGTATTAGCTTCTTCCCCAGAAAAGCTTTGACACCAAACCACAACCTGAATTAACCAAAAGTGTTTACAGATACAGATTATACTGATTTCTTTCTTGCTTTAAGAGGGTCCTTTCCTTTGCAGCCAAGAAGTGAACATGGAACCGCATTCCCAGTTGTAATTTAATGCATTTCCAAGCAGGAAACAATTGTAGTGTTAGCTTCTAAAACATTTAAAGTAATAGAAAAGTTAATTTTAAAAGTATGTTTTAGTATTTGAAAATAATCTTACTTAAATTTGAATACGTTTCCTTATTTAGGCAAGTATAGAGAGAGAAGAAAGAAACAATGAGCAAAGCAGAAATGCATTTGGAGCTGGAATTTCAAAAGGGAAGCATACTTCCCAAGTTAGGACCTAAAAGCTTATGGAACATATCAGCCTAAAACTAAACTACAGCTCCAACAGGTAGGCATACCCTGCTTAAAAAAAACCCAAAACATAAACCATTCTATGATTCGATGATATGAGTTGGAAAGGGCCTTGAAGATCATCTAGTTCCAACACCTCCCACTAGACCAGGTTACTCAAAGCCCCATCCAGCCTGGCCTTGGGGCCCCTCCAGGGATGGGGCATCCACAACTTCTCCGGGCAACCTGTGCCAGTGTCTCACCAATCTCATAGTAAAGAATTTCCTCCTAAATCTACCTCTTTCAGTTTAAAACAGTTACCCCTTGTCCCATCACTATGCTAATCCAAAACTTAAATAGAGGAGTAGTACTTTCTTAAATGCTACTGAATACGAGTAACACAGAAATAGTTCTATTGATACCAGATTTCACTAGGAAACCACAAACTTCTTCCTAGTTTGGCCAGTGGCAGAATTCACAATATTCATTCAATGTGAAATATGTATCACAGGTCTATTTGATTTTAAAGAACCTAATAAAGTACATAAACGTACCAAGAAGGTGCTTATCATAGTTTAACAGTCAAATTTAAACATTTAACTATACTTACAGAGCCATCTTTCAGATTTCTTTCGTAGGAGAAGTGACAGTCCACATTTTCTTCATCTCTTGAAATAGCGAAGTTATATTTGCCAGCTGACTCTTCTCCAGTTATCAATGCTTTCTTCAGTTCTTCGACATACTTTTCTCTATTCATTTCCATGTCAGCAGCCTCCCTAGAAACTTCAGCTTCAGACACTATCAGAAAGAAATACATGAGAAGTAAATACTTATGTGTGTGAACATGTATATATGTACATGCAGACACACACTCACACACTTTAAGGGACGGGCAGATATTAGGAGATTATTCTTTCCTTGACATATATCAGCATGCCAGAAACTAATGGAAATTTAGAAGGAATACTGTGGGTTTTTATAAGAATTAAGTTCTGTCCTTTTTTCCTTTCTGAAAATAGTTTATGGCTGCTAGTCCACAATTCTACTTGCCTAAAGTTATTCTGAATAACACTAACCTTACCACAAAGACTGCAATGTTTTAACTATGATTTATTGTGCCCTCTCAGTTCTCTTTGAAAGCGTGTAATCTAAACCCTGTAAGACAATAGATGCAATTGTCCCCTCACACATTCTTGATCCAGTTTTCCACGTTTGTAACTTACAACCTTAAAACAAAATAAACTACACCTACAGATTTGAGAATCCATGTTTTACTGTTCACATTCAAGGACCAATACATGGGGGACATGTCTCCAGTTTGCATTACACCAGGTCTATGAAGAAAATTTTATTCCATTCCTTTGAAGATGAATAATGGTTGAATAGGGTACAAAACAGGGCAATAAAAATGTACTGTTGTTAAGAACCATGATAGCTTTTCCTGTCTGCTTCTGATCCTTTATTTCTTCCTAAACCTTCTCTTGGTTAACACTCAAACTGAAATGGCAGCTTACCAAGACTCATCATCTTTCACTAAGAGTAGCAAGAAACAGTTCTTGATTTTTCCACCTGGGCACCTGGTTATTTCCTTTCCTTTTTATTTTATTCTACACACAGTTTCCCTCAGTACTTTTAGAGATCAAACGTTAATCAGAATGATGATCTCAATGAGGAGTGCGGAGTTTCTGGCACAGACAGATACAAGCAAAGACTCTAAATTAAAGTTAAGATAGGATATATATAATATAATGCTGGCTTTAATGTCTAGCCTACCATTACAGTATTTTACTTGATTAACAGAAGTGTTTCCCTTTCTTCTGACCAATCTTCTGAGTAAGACTGCTCTAGATTGTCATTTACGCCTGCTTGCTCTTAGACCTGTCTAGTATTTCAGAGAGCAAGATATGCAAAAGGACATTAGTTTGTGACAGCTTGAAAAAAAACCCACAAAACAAAACAGGCAAACAAAAAACACACACACCAAAAACCAACCCAAAAACTCCACAAAAAAACCCCAACCCCTAAAACACATCCTTCACAGAACTCCAAGTGACTTGAAAAAGTATCCCACTTAAACCCCCTATTAACAACTATTTCTTCTCTATACAAATGCCTTTGAAGACAGTTTCACATTGAGACATAAGCCTGCCCGTGTATTGAAATCATACTGATAGAAATAGAACATCATTTCAATCAAACATGAGCCTGTTCAAATTGCCTCATTTTTCTCCAATCTTCTTCTTGACACAGTAGCTAACCTCGTATTGCAAAGGAGGCAGTACATATCAAATCAATCCATCACATAAAAATAAAGCCAAGAGGTAAATGCATAATTATTTGCTATGACTATTTATATCCTCACACACTTCAGGATTTCTGGATTAATTCTGCACGTTCAGTAATTTTAGCTTATTTTCACAGATTCAGAGTGGTTGAGGTTGGAAGGGACCTCTGGAGATTGTCCAGACCAACTCCACTGATCAAAGATGGGTCAGCAACAAAGATTGCTCGGGATCACATTTTGAATATCTCCAAGGACCGAGGCTCCCCATCCTCTTCAGGCAGTCTGTTCCAGTGATTGGTCACCCCTATGGTAAAAAGGTATTTCCCCCATGTTTAAATGGAACTCCTTGTATTTCAGTTTGTGCCCATTGTCTTTTGTCCTTTCACTGGACATCACCGAGAAGAGTCTGGCTGCATATTCTTTACTCCCTCTCCTCAGGTATTAAGTAATACACATTGACAAAACCTCCTTGAGCCTTCTCTCATCCAGGCTGCACAGTCCCAGCTCTCTCAATGCCTTCTAGCATGACAGGAAGCTCAAGTCCTTCAGTCATCTTCATGGACTGCCACTGGACTCAATTCCCTAAGTTCATGTCTTTCTCATACTGGAGAGCCCAGAACTGGACAGCACATCATGGGTCTCACCAGGGCTGAGCTAGAAAGCAAAGGGATACATGGAAACTGCTTTGGAGTTATGATATGAGAAAAGAGGGGGGAAAAAAAAAGAAAAAAGAAAGAATAAAGAATAAAAAAAAGAATGGACTTAGGCTCAATAAATATGAGCAAGTGAGTCTTTTTCACGCTAAGATGTGAAATGTCAGGCCTATGGCAGTCTGAAGTCTGTCACGAAGTTCCTCATACTCTCCTTAAAAGAAAACACTTAAAAGTGAGTATGCTCTGCTCCCATCTTCTTTTAAAGATACAAGAGGAAACCTGGGACACTCATACTAGCCTAACATAAAGTAAAAGGACAAGGCATAATACACAGCATTTTACCAGATCTGCAACAACGCAAACATTCAGCAGATGTCAGAAATTGCAGAAAGGTCATTATACATTAAAAAGAATATAGGAGTACTGCAGAGCATGCACTGGAATAAACCAAATATAAAATAACTTCATAATCAGTATTCTTAAATTGGAGAAGATGCGTCTATCCTTACATTTTAAGTTGCATTATCTGTATTGCAAAGAAAAAGAAAATGGAGGGGGTTGGAAAAGAGGCCAGGGAGAAGTGTGGCATATTACTGTATGTCCCTACATATCCGTAAACTCAAGATGTGTGTTCTTCGTAAAAGCAAACTGTATTCTGCTGTCCATTACAGCAGATGCAATAGACAATTGTACATGAATGTTTTTGTATACAGCCTAATACTGATCGGCTTTAGGGCACTGAAATACTCAGACACCTAATAAACTAAAGATTCAAAACATTTATATCTTAGTGTCATCATTTGAAGAACATATTACACTTTTAAAATTTATTTCTACAACCCAACAAGACAAGTTTAAACAGAGCAAAAGTAGGCGTTAGCCCTCTTCACTAAGCTGGGGCTTAAAAAAAAAAATCTTTATGAAAGGGAACACAGGACACAGAGAGAAAGAAACAGATAAAGGTGTGACAGAATCCTTTTTTCACTGCATGGACATCACAACCACCTTTTTTTCTAATATATAAAACCCTTTCCTAATACATGAAGAGAAAGAGGCTAAGACAGAGGGCCACATACACAGCCAGCCAGTACTTGTTCTACAAACAGGACTTTGAGTGCAAAGCCATACCCTTTAGCTGCAATGCTGCATCACTGCCCCCTTCCCTATGCACCAGACACATCTGCATGGCATACAGTGCCATGAACAAGAACAAAGACAGCATGCAGGACTGCAAACATGAAAAGAACTAGAAGCAAGCAACTGCTAAGTCAAAGTCAGTTGTGCATTAACCCTCACGCATTGAGACTGACAGGTATGAATTTCAGAACGTGACTTGGTACTGTTACAGACGGTGCGGCAGAGCTGGAGGCTGTAAACTTACCTGAGCCATTGCACGTGCTACCAGTTCTTCCCTACCTCAGTGTAAGCCAAGTGTTGAACCCTCAGCCCCAATGTAACTGAACACATCTAAGCATCTTAGATGAAGTAGTAAAAGTATTTTCCAAGATTTTTAAAACTTATGTTAAGCATGAAACAGATGTTATCATAAAGTCTTAAGACTTAAACAACTGCCAGCTGCATCTCGTTGCATTTTTTTTAAAATCGAAAGCAGCACTTTTAATATTCATATAAAGAATGACACAGTGGAACTACTGTCAGGAAAAACGCTAAGCCTACAAATCAGTGAACAATTGAGGCTACAGTGCTGGTCAACACTCATCTTGCAGAGCTAACAATCCACTACAAATAGCAAGAATTAAGTGGGAAAGAAAAACAAGAAATTTACCATCAAAACATTTCTATTTTATTATAAGCTACAGCCACCAATTATTTCCTCGTTAGATAGCTTATTACCTGTACAAGATGCTAGACAGACTTGAGACAGAAAAGATTACTAGTACGTCTGCAATCCCCTTAAGTCCCCCAAAACAGTACAGACATGAGTTTGGGATCCCTTGCAGTATGAAGCAAAGAGAGGCAGAAAAAAAAAAGTCAGAAATACTTGCAAAAAATAAGTATTTGTCTAGAACAATGATTTAAACACTAAGAAAGAAAGATAGATAAACTTTTAATTACAATAAGAAAGCTAAAAAAAAATATATTAATATAATGTAATAGAGCACTGTGGGTAATCTCTCCTGTGGTGCCTGTACATGCTGCATGTCCTTTATCTTATAAAACTAGCAGAACTGGTCAATCTTTGGATTTATACATTTCATGTTTCTCTGTATACCTGTAGTTCTTTAACCCAATAAAAAGTGAATAACTTAGATCATATTGAAAATTCGTGTGCTTCTCCTCCCCCCAGGATTTGATTTTGTTTTTTCTTCTCCTTAATTATGACTCCCAACACTTTTCATCACCACATTAAATATACAAAAACCATAAAAGACAACTCCATCAGCAACTCTCAGTGACTTCCTCGCAGGTTTTGCCAAGCAAAATAATCCACAGCATGAGAAACCCAAAAGGGACTTCCCAAAGCAAGAATTTTCTGACCACTGCTTTCCCTCCTCCCAGGTTTTGAATTTAGGATCTAAGCAGCCTCAAACATGATGTAGTAACTTCGAAAAAGTGATCAAAACCAATATTGAGTGTATGAAAACACAGAGCTGTGCAGCAGAAAAGCATGCACAAGAACTTCAACTCCTAATGAAATTATTCGAAGGACTACAAATTCAATAGGGATTCCTTAGAAATGGATCAGATTCCTGCAGAAGAAACAGAAGCACTCTCCTTTGGATGAGTACCCAGTGCTCATGCTAAATGGTTGTGGGTTTCTTTCTTTCCTTTTAATAGAGTGAGGTCATCTTGCTTTCACTGGTCCTCTGTTTTGGGAAATGATCATCCAGCCATTCTGCCAGATGCAGGAAGTTAACAAAATGAGAACTGTGTTTACATTTTTTTTCTATACTCTTCCAGTTATAGTAACATAGCTTTTACTTAGAAAAATAACAGATTTAAAGAAACAGCTTTTTGTGGATTTTAAGCTGGGGATTTTAAAGAACAACCAGAAAAGCTTTTAAACAGAAAAACTAGTATGCTCAATTATTTAAGCATTTATCAATGCTAACATCCTTTTTGTTATTTTGAAAATATATAGTTTGACTATCCTATTGTCAAATCAAGAAAGAAAAACCTTTCATACCAGAGTACAGGGAACAAGCATTGGAATACATGTATTTGTCTTGTGCAGGAACTCCTAATCAATAGTGTGTCTGAAATGTTAAAAGGAATATGGAAGGCCAGATTTCATACATATGTAGACATATTTTAAGTTATGTCTTGTTTTCTAGGTCTGAAAGAAAAAAGGGTAGAAATTGTATTCAAAAGAAGGTTAATGAACGATTAAGCTTCTTTTTATACACAGGAACTATATATACATACACACATATATAGCTTGTATACATGCATATATATATGTATACATGTATATATAAACAGAAAGCACTATTTTTTTTTAAGATATATATATATGTATATTTATATATATCAGGCCAATTTGAAAGCTTGGCTTATGTAGGAACTGGGGAGAAACAACGTCCGCTGGGCAGGGAGAAGGAAGGAACGAACGAACGATGTGGACATCTGCTCTTATAATTCAGAAAGAGTCAGGAAAATGTTTTTGCCTACAATATGCTGTAAAATATATCATTCTTTCCTCCCTTTGAAATGTATTTGCCACTGAGAGAAGGGCTTTTGATCAAGTATTTGAAACATTTCTGAAGGAACACACAAATCTTTCCATCTTTCACTAGGCATGAATGAGAGAAGCATGCACATATTAAGACACCCATCCTCTTATTCCGGTTTCTAAGTGGGGAGGAAAAAAAAAACCACACAGGTTATTTTATTTTTTCTTCTGATAACTTATGCCCAGGAAAAAAAAAAAATTCTTGCCCCTTCTCCTTCTCAAAAATTCACCTGAATGCCAAATACATCTACCTTAATTATTAAGATTTTATGAAATCATTTAAAAAAAATATCTACGATTAAATTCTTCATGAACTATAATTTACAAATGGAACTTGCACGACACATTTGTTCAAGAATCTGGAGAAGACAAACACACGGTACTCCAATATCACTGCAAGAAGTTGTATTCTTGGGAAAGAACTTGGGATTCTTGGGATTGCATATCCGTATGATAAATGAATTAGCATTAGGTTTGACACAGAATCTTTCCAGATTTGAAAAATCTCTGAACATGTCCCAGAAGATCATGAACCCCACACCCTCTATCACTGGGGAGAGGTAATACTTATAAAAAGATTTTTATGCAAGTTGTGGGTCACAGTTTAGGAAAAGTTTAAAAATAATAATAAAGAGCAGTAATAACTTAAAACTTTTTCTTTCCATTATTACCTTTCCCAGTCCATGCACATTGACCATCACTAAGTATTATACCAAAGCCATTGCCTAAATCTTTTTCCCATGATACTTGTAGATAATATGTTTCTTCTGGATCAGACACTAGACGAATTCTGTTCAAAGTCTTCTCCATTTTCCAGACACCTGTTTAGGAAGCAAGACAATCTTGTTATAAATAATGGCTTATTTTCCACAGGTACTTATCAGTTTTACCTAACTAGCTTAAAAAAAACAAAAAAAAATGATACAAAGCATGCTTAAAATTTTATTTTACTTTCCTCCACAAATTTGGTTTTTCAGAGAACTGATGATATTTCCAAACAGAAAACTGGATTACAATAACTAAGGTTTAAAAGAACAATACCAACAACCAAATATATTTGAATAGTCCCAAATTAGGAAACTAAGTGTCAGGAAGCTGGGGATCAGAAAATTACCATACACAAGCACTTCCCCATAGCTATCACCCAACATAGAGCATGTGGAATAGAATTGAAAATAATCAATATTCATCTGGAAGACTGCCCTGTGAAAGCATGCTACTAAGCTTCACTGCAAAGCAGAGGTTGTAGTGGATGCCAGCAACCAAATAAATTATTTAAAAAAACATGCCTGCTGAGAAGAACAAAATTTATGACATTACAGTGACTTTTTTTCTCTGTATCAAAGCAACTTGACAATCTGTACCTGACCTAAGACTTTCTAAAGAATCCCATGTATTTATACATGGTCTGATCTGACAATAATAAATCCTCAGAGTACTCAAGAACTTTAAAACTGCATTTGTCAATTTGGTCACAGAATAATGAAGAACCAGCCAATTCTGAGTCAACACTGACATACAGTATTTCTATTGAGAATGCTTCATGTTGTCCAGTACCTGAAGAGTTTGGTTTAGGGTGTTCAGTTGTTTTGGGCTTTTTTTTTTATTTGGTTTGTTTGGGTTTTTTTTTTAAGAAGAATGAAGTGAATGAAGAAGGGCTACGTGTTCACCCACACACTAAAAATAGCATATATTGATAAAAGCAGGAAAAATGCAACTGAGGCATTTAAACTACACTGAGTGAGGACAATGATGTTTCGACAGGTTAGGTATTAAAAGCTGTACCAAGTTTTCCATCGAAAGTGTAGTAATAAGTAATCACAATCAGGCTCAGTTCAGGCCCTGAGCTGTTTCTTTGCTCATGGACATTGAGAGCCAAATCTAGATACACATTTAACTACAATTGGCCTCCCAAAAAGTTGGTCATTTTCAGGTTAGCAGGAACAGTTTTAAGTGCAGTTGACTGCATCGCATCCAACCTTTGCTCAATTCTGCACCCAACAACATCTGAAAATGCCTCTCCCTTGTCCAGACAAGTGCACGGTATTCAAAAGCAGCAAAATATATCAATATAAGACTTGTTTTTCAAGCATAGAGCTGCATTAACAGCGAGATAACAGTTGCATTGTCAATTATAAGAACATCCATTATAGATATCAGTAAGATTAATAAAACAACACATTAACAACTTCTGATGGCTAACTAAACCACAATACAGATCACCTTGCACTAACAAATAGCATTTCTAAACAATAAGAGGAACATCATGTAAAGTGCCTGCTATGAATTCCAGGCTGAACTTCGGCTAAACCATGTCACTAGGCACTTCCAGCATTCCTGACTACCCATTACGTTTTCATCACCAACCACACAAAGTGCTAACTTTATTCTTCCAGCTTAAAGCTGAAGTACACACAAGCACCACAACATTTTCCTGTTTCGAGTATTTTTCTGAAGAGTTTAGGATTCAAAAGCTATGATAGGAGTAGTAGGAGATAAATCATGTAGCTAAGCACCATAAATTCTCACCAACAACAGTAAGAGGGATGACTTCACCATTTACATCCAGAAACCACCACTGCTTATGCTTATACTCCATGTTTCTGCTCACAGAAAATGCGCCAGAAACTAAAAAGTTACTTAAAAGCAATATTGAAAAATTAGCTTGAGCCCAAAAAAAAAGTCTTCTATTTCTATAACCAAGCAACCGGCCATATCAGAAATGTCATACAGTATGTCCATGCACCTGTAAGCAAGAAAGAAAAATAAATATTTGGGGCATGGAGACCTGGAACAAGGTCTTTGCAACTAGTGATTATAGAACTAAAGCCATTTTAAAGATTTGTACTGCAGTAACTGCCTGGACATGGGTCAATAAAGAGCACAGGACAGGAAGCACAAGTAATGTGTGTAGTATGCTTCAGCACACAGGCATGTATTCTCCTTTGCCTGCCAGATTCCCTTTTGCTTTTTGCCTGCTCTGGAAAAAATGACTCTTGTGAAACATTTTCATAAGAGTCCTTCTCTGAAAGACAATGTTTTTAAAGAGACTTTAATTATTCTTTTTTACTTAAAGATTGTAAAACAGTCGCATGCAACCCAGACAGCATACAAGGTACTGATGCATATATATATAGTTTAATAGGGAGTTTTTGCCTGTTGCATTTGATTCTTATCACAAAGCAGAGCAGCATTCAGTGAAAACCACCTGCACCAGAGGCTTTCTTTTTAATGTAGACTGTTTATAACAGAAAGCAAAGCAAAAGAGTTGGATTTTCTATTTATATGATGATAAAGAATGAAGTGTCAGTCCTCAGTCAGAAACACTGATGTCAATGAAGTGTCAGTCCTCAGTCAGAAAAACTGATGTCAAGAGTCACACTGGAAAGGAAATTTATTTATTTAAAGATGCACTGACAAAGTGTCTACGGCCCGAGATGAAATTCATCTGATATCATAATACTGTGCTTCCCATGCATCCATCTTCACACATTAGAATTTCACTGAAGTGACGTGGAACAGCTGAAAATGAAGGTTCTGTTTAGACATCACTCTTAAGGGGTCTTTGCCAGCATAAGGGATGAGCCTGTTAGCAGAACTGAGAAAGCTTCCATATGATTTGTATACCTGTGGTAAAACATGACTTCAACAAAAAGAAACATGCTGAGGAGGTACAACGCAGAAGAATGTTCTGTATTTCATAATAAAATGCAAAATGCAGTTGTGAAGCTTTTCAACGTTTTATTGTACATCTTTGAACAAACAATTTTACAAGAGAGCATACAATTAAAATACTTATTCTCCCAGCTTTTATCTCCTCCGTTGTGCTCACTGACCTTGTAAGAGGAGTATTAGCTATTACTACGTGTTTAGAAACCACCTCACAAAGCAGACCTCAGCCTTGCTTGACATTTCCAAGCACTCAACTGTTCCAACACATGAGCAAAAGGTTGTGTGTAATGCCTATTATTTACTTCTCTTCAAGAGGAACAAACCTTCTTCATGAAAATTAGTCTGACCTACACAGCATATACGAACATCACTGCAAACAAAAATATTGTACCTTACTGCTTTTTTAAAACCCGTTTGGAAAAAAAACAACAACAAACCACCAAACAAAAAAAACCCCGAACTCCTCTTCCACAAATCTTGGAACAACACTACTCTTTGGAGTTTAGTGTAGTGTTGAATAAATAAACAAAACACACACAGCTAAAGAGTGAATACAGCAAAAAAATAGCAAAGAAGTTACCTGTTTAGCAACTAGCAATTACCACTAGTGAAAAAATACAGAGCGTATTCCTTATTAATCTACTATAAGGTGAGTCATGCATCTTATCCACTCTAAAGGCAAAACTTAATAACATATGTACACCGGTATATTTCCACAATAAGAAATTCAGGGAGAGGAAGTTGGACATCTTACAGCTAACTTCAGGTGTTCAAGTATGTTCACAGGATTCACAAGTAACTTAATTCAACATATTTAAAAGCTCTATTGTTCTATACTTCAAGAACTGAATGAAAGTAAAACACCCTCCTTATAACTAACTTATCTCAGTTCACCTGCCTGCTTTCTATATTCTCTCATCACCCCATCAGCTTTCAACATGCCAAGCATATGTGACTCTTCAAAGAACAAGTACTTGTCTGTAAAAGGTGATCATGTTCCTACCAGAGTTTCTGCCCCAGGGCTTTTTTTTTTGGTGGGGGAAACACTGTGCACTGCTGAAGTCTGAGGGGCACACCAAGAGCAGATTTGCCAAAGCACATTCTCCAGCTCCCCTTCCTCAAATTAACACTCAAAAAACCCACCTACTTTATCAATAATTTCAGTTTGGCTACCAATGAGTGTTCTCTCCACAAATGCAGAAGACTGATAGAAGAAATTTGATTGAATCTACACTGCTTTTGTCATTTCCACAGAATATGTCATATATACACAAATTGGAGGGTTACCAGAGCATGAAGGCTGCAACAAGCCAGGTTACCCAGTGTTGCTGCTGACATCATTATCTCCCAAACCCTAAATGTAGATTCTAAACTGAAAAAATTATGTCCATTTCAATCTAATATCTAGATAATGCTTTAAAAGGCCAATTATTCAACAGGATAATTCATTGTCATAACCACCACACACACAAAATTCCAGCCAACAGTCCCACATGTGCTTGTCTAAAAATCTACCTTCATACATTCAAAAAGTAGTCCCACTAGAAATATTATTAGTAAATTTTTAAGTTAATGCCAAGCCATTTCTCTGTTGTGACTACTGTCTCAAATAATCCATTAACACTACACCTACAGCTGAAGTGTAAAGAGTCACAGCTGTTTTAAGTACTCTGGGACAGACAAACAGCCAGAAGAAAATAACTGCAGATGTAGTGACACAGGGGTCTGAAAAATACATGTCAACTTGGGACCTGAACTTCCACAAAACTGGTCACACAAGCTTGTAGAAGCTGGTGCTGCTTTTTAAGCTTTTACTAACATCCCTATCTCCACCAAGTCATGATTTCATTATGAAAGACAAAAATATAAAGGATGAGGGAGCATTGAAGCTTTAAGAGTTAGTTTCACTTTCTCATCTTTGGGTAGAAAGGTAGGAACACAGGTAAGAACTGTATTGGTGCTCAAAACGGTTAAAACAGCCACTTGAGTTTTGGCACTCTCACTAACAGTTCAGCTGCTGCTGAAGCTTACAAAAGAAAAATCATTGCATAAACCCAAACTATCTTTATAGCTATGCAACAAACTATATTACTGAAATCAGACCCTCACTATTGCAGTCTAAAAAGTACCTCAGAGTCTATTAGACCAGAGGAGTACCTTTGAGTGCCGTTCCATATTCAGCAATGCTGTCTCTGTAGGCTCTTTCCATTCACTGCCTCAATAAAATGAGAGCCGTCGGTACTTTCATACTCCCTTAATTACGATAAAGAAAAGCTGCAGAGAAACTGATTGATTAGTGCCATAAGAAAGCCAGTGTTTTTCTCCTTAAGGGCGCAGGAGGTCACAGCACATACCAGCACCTCACCATGTTAAAGCCAAGGATCTGAGACAAGCTTGCAGGTGGGAAGAGTTGAGTTCCACCCCAAATTTGTAAATCAGAGGCTTTATTGAGGCCTTCGAACAGTTGAGGATTGAGCTGTTTATCTTTAGCACTTTGTCCCTTTGGTCTTTGGCTTCTATGATCTATATTAGGCAATGTTTCTTTCTAAGGAGAAATCAGCTGTTGGCTGGTGTGCAATTGACTGGAGTCTACTCTCTGAACAAACAGTGTACACAGTTGCTTCTGAATAAACAAGACACTTTTAAAATTGGTTTACAAAGAATTTTATATGTTGTTTTGGATAGCGCTAGGCACAGACCAAAAGCCAATTCTTTTAGGCTGCTCCAACACACCATCATTGATAGTATTTTGAACTCCAGCACTTTATTTTTTTCCATGCAGACTAATGGCTTTTTTTTTTCCAAATTGCTTTGGCTGCAGGTGTTCCAAACTTCACCAGCTATGCATGGAAGCCTACTTACAGATCAGAAAGAGCTACTATGTCTTTCTAATGCAGCAATTAACTTAAGTGCTTTCTTGTTGAGAACAATAGGGAGCTATCTACAGTGAGTTCAGAATGCAAGACCAGCACATACAGCACACTGCTATTAAAGTCTATAATTTGAGCCCTTCTGTCATTGGCTTGACCACAACATACATTACAAATCACAATCTAATAATCAGAAGAAAGTCATGGTTAACCTATAATCAGAGGACTGGTACTATTCAGGAGATGCTATATGTACTTACAAGTGTATTATTGGAGATTTAAACCAGTCAAGAAAAACTCAGATTGCTTTTAAAGATTAAAACTAGGTATTACCACATTTTCTAACAGCAGGAAATAAAATAATGTCTATATTTATTAATATTTCTAGAGATAAATTTAATACAAATTGATATTCTCCCATGTTAATTTAAAATTCCATTAACTCCAATACTTCAAGAGCAAGAGCATTAAAATATCTGACAAAAACTTCAACTATGACTCAGTTAATCTAAGAACTTCTAATTGACCTAAAAAGGACTTCCTCTTTTTTCTTTTCGGAAGAACATGACTGGGCCAAAAAACGTGAAGAAATCAATACAACATCCGTCCTGTCACATCTCACAATAAGCCTCCCATTCCCTTGGCCACAGTATTTGTTTGAAGAAAGATTCAGCAGTAACCCTCAGCTGTAACTTAAAAGATACATCTGAAGACCAAAGAAGATAAAAATTTTGGAAGAGCTCTGTTTCCTCATGAAATTTATGGGGCTAACACATTTTTATACTACATGCTACCTAAATTGTATCTAGTTGTTCTTTTGTTTAACTCTGTTCTATATTAGAAGCACAAGGATCACAATTTTGTCAATAATGCAACTTCGTCTTGCAGATAAAGGAAATGAATCAAAAATTGGCACTGGATATGAAGAAGTGACTGAATGACT
This sequence comes from Himantopus leucocephalus, assembly GCA_003993805.1. Classification (NCBI taxonomy): domain Eukaryota; kingdom Metazoa; phylum Chordata; class Aves; order Charadriiformes; family Recurvirostridae; genus Himantopus; species Himantopus leucocephalus. The sequence continues at coordinate 56,223,103 of RSEF01000031.1, forward strand.
TTATAACTTCGTGCAGACGGGTGAATGGCCCATTTAAAAAAATTCAGTCCTGCATGACAACATTTGATCAAGAGATTAACTTCAAGACAGCTGCAATCAGTATTTGGCCCTCATGGACTCAACTGCAGAAGCAAGACTCACATGGCTAACATTTGCACTGCTTGCTTCCCACTGTTTTGTGGCAGGCACAAAAGGATTGGAAACATGCACATACTTTTTGTGCAATTGTTCAAAAAAAAAGCAGTCTTGAGCTTGTCAGACTCCATGGGCCAATAGGACATGCAAGATTTGCCACAAAAGATCTGGAATCTACGATAAGGAACAACCCTTGTCAGACTTATTTACTACAGTCACCAGCTGAAAAATGAGGAGAAACAGAAGGAAGCAGACAGTCAACAACCTTTATAGTAGGAATCCTACTAACAAGCTTTGATCTTAATTGTAGCCTGGAGGCAAAGCCCACCCTGGTGTCTTTCATCCTCTTGAAGTCTCAGACCGAACCCACTACCAACTCCAGGCATCCACGCTTGCCAAGCTTACTTATAAGCATCTGTATTAGGAGACAGTTTAAGCTATAACAAGGTTAAAAAAAAAAGGCCTTCATATATTAAAATAAACACCCAAGTAGGCAATTATACTAGCAAGTTAGGGAGTATCTGGATAGATTTCCAAAAGGGACAAACCTTTCTTTTTCACCCTTTTCTGCTTCCCAACACTAACAGTTCAGCGTGGTGCTGTCAAATCCTCACTTTCCAAAATCCATGTCAGAAAAATCCTAAGGTTTCCCTAGATAAATCAGGATACACTGACTGAATGATACAAACCTGTAAAAAATAAAATTAAGTCATACAACTGAAGTATTTCCTGATGAAAAAGCTGATTTTAGTACTGAAGTTACTAAAAAATCATGTATAGAACAGAGCAAGGATCAAAGATGACAACCAGACCAGCTTCAAGTGGGCAGATCTGGGATGCAAAGACAGCAGGTGTGCCTAAGAGACCTAGACTCACTACCTTTGTTGCCTCTGGGAGATACAAGCCCCAACAACTATTTTATAACTCTACTTTGGCAGTAGGTCAGCCTGGCTTTCCAAGGCCCTAACAAAGCCAACAGTGGTATGGAGCCACACCTGTTTTGCCTTCCCTTGAAAACTGAAACTTTAGACTATTTATTAAGAAAGACAATTCACTTTCTCAAAAAAATAAAAATAAAAACCCTACCTAAATATATATCAATTTCCCCTAATCTCTCTGAAAAGACAGCACTAAAATAATTATAAATTTTGCAGATAAAACAGAAAAAGGAAAGAAATCTGTACAGTTCTGCCAGACATAACTTTTGAGCCTGCCATATACAATCAGTAAGAACCAAGATTCAGGAATTCCTAGTATCTTTGTCACATTTCCAAAAGCATCTCTGCAGTTTTCCATAACTTGGTATTACCCATTTGAGTATGGGAAAGTTGGGGAATTTAAAA
>RSEF01000031.1:56224680-56274118 GCA_003993805.1 Himantopus leucocephalus
AAAAAAAAAAAAAAAGCAAAGCAGCATGTTTTAACGCCCCTTCACCCGTCCAAAAATACTCAGCTACATATGTCTTTTTGATGTATATTTGGATAACATAGTAGNACATATGTCTTTTTGATGTATATTTGGATAACATAGTAGCTGGTTGAGGTATCATCTGTTTTCCAAAACACTGCCTTCTTTAGGATTAAGTATCATCAGGATATTCAACACAAAACATATCTGTTTTACAGATTTCCTTTGTTTTCTATTCTTTAGTCCCCATATAGACCTGTTATAATCCCACTCAGTTTGACATGTTTCTGTAAATGTTTGACTTAACATCACTGAGCAATGGATTCCACTAAACAGTCTGCCTTTTTTTTTTTAATTTGAAATAAAGTCAAATAAATTCAGTACTACTGAATCCACAATAGCAACATAGGCAAGAGTAACAAATCTGAAATAAGGATAAATGAAACAAAGAAATCAGTGTCAGCTAGATATGGATGTATGTAATTCCGTATGTAAGATTTCTGGGCTCAATTTTTCAAAGCTCTTCAGAAATCTGGAAAAACAAGTTTCACCAAATGTAGCCACTTCAGTGGGACAAGGGTAGGTATAAATATGAAGGCTTGCATATCCTCCTCTCCTCCCACCTCTACACCCAAGACTTTTCAAAGAGATGGATTATTTTAATTTCATGTCCCTGTCAAATTAATAATAAAAAATAGGCCTAGACTCCAAATTGCTTTCTCTTGCTAAACAGTTTCCTAAGGCATTTTCTTTGAAGAAAATTCCTGCATTACCCCGTCTTCACTTAACAAAAGTTTTATTATGTTTTTCTTTCCATTTGCTATTTATCTACTGGAAAAGGCAACATTGATTTCCCTGAAAACAAAGAGCTCACGCTACTTAAATTTATTAATTTAAACATTGTAATTCATTTTGTTTCATCTGGCCCCCACAGAAAAATAATTCACAAGACATTTTCAATGAACTGGGATATTCACTTTCAATGCACTTAAATTGCAATTTTGCAGCTCCTTATTCAGCCACGTTTATCACTTTGCATTGAAAATTAATTACTTTTTTGATGGATTAGGCTGAGCAATCAGAATTTGAAGATAAGGTAAAGAGACTTCCGCCCATACCTGTCTATATTGATTTCAACTGCTTCCACAGATGGGCACAGGTTCAGCTTTGCTTCTTTAATCTGTCGTGAATACTAAACCATGAGATTCAACTTACAGGTAACACTACATGTACATATACATAGGATTATAGGATGCCAATGACCCATGGCATAGCACCTTCAAAAGAGGCAAGAAACCCACAGAAAAGCAAGGCACAAGTTTAGCTCAGGCTTTGTGATAATGCACATTGGATAAACCAAAACAGGAGAGAAGCACCAGTCCATATCCAAGAACGACTGACATGCCAGTATTTTAGCAAGGAAGGGGCCCAGTGCCCAAGTCCCAAAACCTCACCAAGCTCTGAGCAAAGAAGAGGCTTTGTTTTAAAAAAATAGATGAAACAAATGAGGACACAGTTCCACTAAACCAACAGCAAATTCAGTGGCCGCTGACTCTACACCCTAAGCAATCACATGCCTACTAGCTTGAGCTCCATCAGAACCACGTCTACAAACCACATTTAGAAAGGAGGGAGGACATAAAGAGCTTCACAAGAGTCACTGGTTCTTTTTAGATCTTAAGTTCTATACATAAAAATATAAAGCTTTTCAAGACATTTCAGTTCACTGCTTTTCTAAGTAGTTTTCCTGACTCTTTCATGTAGTGATTTTTTTTTTTCTTACTATGGGTTAGGCAAAAAAAATAATAAATCTACTCTCAAAAATTAAACCTTTATTCAAGACACTTGATGCCAAGCAGGGGGTCTACTTAAGGAAGCCAGCTTTTCAATATTAGTTTTCCCTCACAACTACTAAAGAACGCTAGCTTGCACTGGAGTGAAAAGAAATTTGCAGACTAATATGAGGACACAGCGGGGGCATACTAGTGGAAAAATGCCATTGGGACTTGAACTGAGAGGGCAATTATAGGTACTCATTAGGAAAATATAGCACAAAAGTGCTTTGATACTGCACCAGTTAGACACAGTTTTGAGATCTTATAGTGTAAATTATTACAAGGCAAATACATGGAGCATCAGCGCAGAGGTCTCAAAAGTGTTGTTTTAAGACTGTTAAGTTCCTGCTTTCCCAGATAAGTTAAATAAATTCTTACGGAATGAAGACATAAAAAATTAGGCGGGGGTAGGGCAGAAATTTAAACAGAACAAAAGGGAAAAATATTTTTAAAATAGTCTCTGTTAAGCTTAGGCTTCACTGCATGTTGGGTCGCACTTCACCTCCGTGTTGCTGGGACTTTCTGGTTCCCAACTGCAGAAGCTGAACAGAACCACTACTGCACATCACTATCTCAAATGAAACAATGAACAAATAAATGACTCTGAACTAATGCAGGTACATCAGCATAAAAACACGCCCAGCTCTTTGTGCAGAAAAGTCAATTCTCCACAGCTCCAACAAACTGTTTCGGTACAGTTTTAGATACAGCACCCCCACTGCATTTTCCTCCCTTTCAGTGTTACAAGTACACTTACTTGTTTTGCAACATCAAGTACCAGAATCACAACATGAACCTCGAATTAACAACGTATACCAAAAAATTCCTCCTCTACCTCACTATGTAAAGAAGAGAAAAAAACCCATCTATCTTCAGGACAGGCAAGGTTAATAAAACAAATCCCTGGAACAGACAAGATTAAAGAAAGATTATAAAATAAATGCACAGTTTTCATCTATATACTTCCCTGACCAAGGCACAGGAAAAAAAACCCCATTTCTCAAATATCACCTTCAGGAGATTATGAAACGCAAGTCAAGTAGGTCTATTACCAAGACACACACAAGAATGCTTCAGCTAGTTCCTTGCCTCTTATCTCCAAAAATAATTCTGTTCTATGACAGCAATGCCTAGCTTTCTCTAAAATTAACATTTCTGCCTAATCTCCATTATGCCTATGGCCACTGTAAATTAATGTTAGGTTTCACAGCTGGAGAAATTTAATATAAGCCCACACAATACAGTTTGCTGCCTCCAACTACTGTCTAAGCTTCCCTCATTGGCTCAGTCAACACAAATCTCTCCTCAGGTTTTTGTGAAGTTTCCACCATCAGCTTGACACAGCTGACGGCATTTGGAAAGCCCCAAGCTCCCTCTTTCCTGTCCAGCTACTGTGCTGAACAGGGTGGCCTCTAAGATCCTTTTGTAGACCTGTAAACAAACAATCCCTTTCATAATCATTTGAATCATTTTTTAAAAACAAATGCAGCCTGTGACAGGATATATAGCCCCGCTCTTCCTCTAATTGCATTAATTTTTCCAACCCAAGATAGCAAGCAATTTGGCTGATGTCTAGCTCAAGAACACAAAAGTTCTCAGTCTCTGCACTCTTAAAATCACATAAGATCGGTCTCCCTTTTTCACTACTTATTTTACAATCTCTGCTCTATCTATTTGCTCTCTTGGAGGACAGCCTGTCCCACAAAACTCACCTAGAAGTTTGCAAAGCAGATGCAGAAATACTCCAATAATTTTCCAAACTTTGGAAATTTGGACTATTTAAATAATTTTCTGTGAAATTACTAATATGCCTTAGCAGGCAGTAACACCAGAGGCCCTTGCTTAGGCACACACATAGTGAAAATTTTGTCAACTTGGAACTTTTCCTGTAAAATATGTTATGCTGATCAGATTTGACTGTGTTAGACTACCCAGAGTAATTTGTTTAGTAATTCTCTTCTAAATTTCGCCTTAGCTTATGTCAACATGGTACCGTACATAATCTCGTAAGTCTTTTATATCTTGATACACGTTAGACAGCAGTCCTTATTATTACATTATCTGGTACTAAGTTTCACTAATAATCTTCAAACTCACAAGAGCCTTTTGCTACCTTTCCTTTTTTCATCTCACGTATAGGGACAAAGGAGGTGGGGAAGACTAAATTCCACGAAGACATCCCATTTACAATCAGTAGGAGGTGAAGGACACTGTTTACTAACCCAGGAAAGGGACACAGCTCAAGTTAGCAGAGGGACCAGGGATGGAGCTAAAGCAAACCCTACTTTTCGTTCAAAAATTTCTATTTCATGAACTATTTGATGGTATTTTACAATAGCTTTCTCAATTGGACTCTCTGGTGAAGTTAGACCAGATCATAAATGAGTATGCACATTATTTCACGTTCCCCACAGTAACAGCAAGCACTACACACTTTTTGCCAAATACAACAGTGAAGAAATCACAGCTGCATTCTATTAACCTTGAAGACATAAATAATGGTTTGAAACCTTGAAAATCTCACCCTAAACTCCTGGCGTTTCCACTTACTTGTCAAGGATGTGTGGTGCTTTTTCAGTTGGGGCTCCTTAGTTTTAACATAAGCCCTTAAAAACACTCCACCTACTGCTAAGCCCTAGGCGACAAGTAAGGATTAAAATTTCTCATCTTCAAGTGGCACTGAAAGATAACAAGGACATCAGAAATAGGCATTGAGACAAAACAGCAAGTGACCCTGTAAGGCTCATTGCACATACATAAGCTTGTAAGATGTAATACACTGAAGCCAACATGCAGTATAGTAAACCATTTAAAATTATCTCATCCATACTGAAATGGAAGTTTATTGGTCAAAACAGACCACTGTAAGCTATCCGGCATTCTCGCAAACCTGCTCACAAGACACTAGGAGCAGCAACACTGGGACTGTGTGTGTCAGAAGAGGGGCTAAGGTCACCTGGGTCATGTACAGCAAGGCCATGACACGTTTGGGGTTTTTTTGACAGCAAGCTGGAGTGCCTTGCAAAGTTGTGCGCTAACCCTGGCATCAGCCCATCAGTTGTATATGACTATCCTTTTTTTTTCCTTTTAAATAATAATGGAAAACCTTTGTTTTGGGAGTTGTGAGTTATGACTTAGATGTACTGGTTTTAGTCCAGGTAAACACTTGAAATCAATGTAATTTAAATGCTGAGGCAACGTTGAAAATCCTGTATGCACCTTTGTATACCATAATAGTGTTTAAAATCTAACTCGCTAGGTTTAGTTCTTAAATACTTCACCAACAGATACATTAGAATCATCTTGTAGATCCAAGACACTGCTGTTATGTTCATTTCACTATCAATGTCAAAATAACTCCTGAAGTATCTGTAATGTGGTAGTTTGATATAGCAAATAATTCTAAATGCTCTGTATAACAGCAGTCAAAAATGTTGAGCATTTAAAGTAATAGACAAGTGCTTTCTCTCTACAATCTGGACAACTCAGCCACCACCATGTGATCCAACAAATGAAGGCATCCCAGACTCAGTATCTATCTATCCCACACCAAGTATAGCATAATAGCTGACATATACATTCCTCACAGTCTTTCAAGACTCTAGTCAACTCCTATAAAACAACAGCCTACACAATTGACAGAGTTTTATCACACTGATAGAGGACAGCAATTCATATAAAACCTGCCACGAAAAGCAGAAATTTTAAAGTATAGGAATTCCCATCATTATATGAACGTTCCTTATCATACATCACCAGGCACAGTAAGTTTCTATAAAATGTATGGTTACAATATTAGGTTAAAGCACTCCTCCCAGGCATCTCTGATGTGAAGACGGAGGACTGAGAATTCATTCTTGCTCAGAATAGCTGCAACCTCCAAGCATTTTACAGCTATTGTGGTTCATCCCACTGCAGTGAATATAGCGTGCACTTTTGCCAGCTAACAGAGGGAGGCAGGAAACGGAAGAAAGAGGAGCCATACCTAAATGTAGATAGCTTTTTTGCAAAAGAGTATTAGCAAGCAAAATGCCATGTTCTAATACCATTGCCAACATACAGAACAGTACCTACTCACTACGTTTGCCTGAATAATGCATATCCCTCATGTTCCACCACCTCCTTATTCCAGTGGGAGAGCTAAACAAATTTGTAGCTGTAGCAACTATGCAAATAAGTTTTTATGGATTCATGCTTGTAGTTGAAGATACTAGGAGTGGATAGGACTTAAAAGCTAAAAAAGACCATGATCCGCTTTTGCCAATCATTCATACTAGTGTATGTCAAAAAAACCCAACTACATTTATATCTTATTTGCAAATGGGTTTTTTTCATCTCATATATACACTGGTGCATTTGTTATGCACAAAAACTTGTTTATACAGATGTACCTGTCATGTCAGTCACCCACCTGTGATATTTTTAAACAATCTGCTACAATCCTCCTACTTCTTATGAAAGCTAAGAGACACAAGAGAAGCGAAATACCTAGCCTCCCACATGCAAGTTGACATTGTTTTTTTATAATTCTTCCTGCATTTGAAAACAACCTAGAGGCTTAATCTCTGAAGCCACCTTTTTTACATTTCATTATGCACACAAATTCCTTGGTATGCTGTACTGCTTAAACACACAACTGAACAGTAGGCAATCTCTTCACTGGCAAATCACTCTACTAAAACATTTCCTAATACATAGGTACTACCAAGCACAGCCAATATCATTAAACCTCCTTTAAAAAAAAAAAACAACCAACAACACAGAAAACCAGTATTCATCATACAGTTTTATTTATTTATTTGAATATTCCTATATAGATCAATCTAATTGTTTGAACTTCTGATTTATTTTGAGATTTCAACAGACAAGAATGTATATTCAGCCAATTCCTGTAGATACTACCAAATGAGCTATCACAGACACTTGTAGTTGGGTTTCCATGACAATATATTAATTAGGGAAAAAAAAAACCAAACAAGGGAAACTGGAGTACCGCTATCTGAAATTTTATATTTTAATCAGTATCTTATGAGTATCACAGCTGCATCCCAAAAGACATTGTCATGCTAAGTACACTATCTTTTATATGATGCCACAAAGACTCCCACAAGATCATTAATGATCAAATGGCATTTTTCCAACAAAAGCAAAATTTGCAGCTGAAAGCATTTTAATACAGCATGTAATCAATGAAAATTCTTCTTCAAATAGTTGAGCCTGTTGGAAACGTCACTTGAAAATTAAATTGCTAGGGTAAATAAAAGGCATTTTTGCAAAAATCTGCAATGGATTTCATATGCGAGCTTACCAGTACCTATCAAAGTAGATAACAGTACATAAAAATATAATATAGGGCATGTTTGCAAACAAAATTACTGAACTAGAGAAAGCTAGCTGACCACCTGGAAGCAGACTGGACTACAGTGTGACCAAGAACTGACAGCTGCAGTCTCCTCTGCAGGTACAGAACTAAATTTTCAATGTCAGTAACTAATCCGTATTCAGAAACCAAAAGTGAAACCAAAAAGGGAAACCAAATCAGTTTTGTTTTTCCCATCTCAGAGACATATAAACAAGTTCAAAAGTATTATTGCCTCTATAATCTAGGGTCATGGTAACCATTAGAGGTTGAACTGTTCGTTGGTTATAATTATTACTTCTTTCACTTTAGAAATCTCCCTTAATGTGACATCAATCAAACATTTTAACATCGAGTTACACTAGATAATAGGGCTGTTTTTAGAACTGTGTTTCTGCATTTTAATTGAATTCCATTTTTCATCCAAAACCTCGATGTGTGAATACAAGAAATCAATCCTGTGAACATAATTCACTAACAAAATAGGAGTAAAAAGTATGAACATGTTACAAAAAAATGATCACACATCTTGCTAATTAGCTAGTAAATCAATGGATACATTTGCAAATTAATGAACCTTCATAGTTATTAGACTTACACAATCTCAAGAAAAATAAGAGCAAATCGAAAATCAATATAATGTCTGAAATCCACAGAACGGAAAAACTAGTGATACAAGAAAACTGATCTTAAATTCTACATATGCTTATATTGAAAAACATTCAAGTCATTTTGGTGATTATGAGTCTGAAACTACAATTTTATAGAGAACTCAGAGTTGCAGTTGCCAAAGTTACTACTGCAAATGAAGTTGCTCCTTAGAAGACACTAACAGCATTGTAAGTGGATTGCGTATATTTCTTTTCATTGCCTTAAAGTACTTTGCTTTAGTAGAATACTGCCTTGATTCTACTATACAAACATGTTTTATACACATACTGTCAGTAACCTGCAGCCTCCTACAGCAACTTCTGGAAGTATGTCAAATGTTGTCCCTGCTTCTTCGGGTAGAATGAAAAATTTGTTTCCCCTTACCAAGGGAAAAAGCAAAACCTGTCCTGCACTCAACAGACAAGGAAACACAATTTGGCCGCAGTACTGAAAAATACAGAATGACAGAGACCTCAAAACAAAGCCATTATCTTTGAAAGTGTTAATGCTTTCCAAGTTCTGTAAGATAAAGTGTACCTATAAAAGGAGGAACAGACTGTTCATAGAACTTCAGAACAGAGATTTGTCCTGACAGCAACACATAGGCACCTTACTGTAAATACAAAATAATCACGCTCAAGTTCTTCCACAGAACTGGTCAGAACACATGTGGTCTGCACTTTACTGACATCCCTCACAGGATAAAAGGTAACTCCTTGAAGAAATAATAATCTCCTGCTTTAAAAAACAAATGCCACATCTTTTTCATGGCAAGCCAAACTGAAGGCCTATCCCCTTCATACTGCTTAAAGGTAGAGCAGGCACTGTCAAAACAGCGGCCAAATGCAAGAGTCACCACAGATTTTAGTTGCACAGGCTTCTCTTGTATGTGACAACAAGAGCCCAGCCACGTAGAACATTTAGCTCCTTTAATAAGTTTGTGTCTTTAGTTACAGGAAAATACACTGTGGTTATGACAAAGAAATATAATACCTTTACCCAAGCATTTTCAGCTTGACTTGGAAGTGTTAAGTGCAACTACAGAAAGGGAAAGAAAATTAAAACCTCTACAAGGGGAGCACACAGGACAATAGCAAAATCACAGGAGACCAGACTGGAGCAGAAAGACCAGGCTCTGCTCTCCCCACTCCCTTTCCTCAACCACCTCCCGAAGAGAAGCCAGGCAGGATTTTACCAAAACAGCCTCACTACGACGCAATTTATGTTCTTTACGTTTCATTAGCTAGCGGCTCATCTCCGCCCGCAGGGACCGGGGAGCTGACCGGCACCCCCACCCCCAGACAACCGGCCCGCTCCCTGTCCGCAGGCAAACCGCGGCCGAGGCCTGGCACCGGCGACACCGCGGCCGTTACGTGCTCCAGAGGCCTGTGGCCGATACCGGGTGAGCTAAGGGGATGGTCTCGCACGCCCCAACCCCAACAGCAACCACCCCGCTCATAGCAAAGGGGGCGGAGCACCCCCACCGACCGACCTACCACCTCCTCCTCCCGCACCGCCGCCCGCCACTTCCGCCTGCCCGAAAAGGCCGCGCTCCCGGCGGCCCGCGCGGCAGCCAATAAGAATCTCTCTCGCCCTTCCGTCCCGCCTCCCTCCGGCCACTTTTGCCAATCGCAGCCCCCGACGTCTCCAGCCGCCAATCCTGGCAGTGTCCCCGCCCATGCCCGTGAAGGCGGTGCCCCGTGGCCGCGCTTCCGCCCCGCTCCCGCCGGAAGTGTGATGTGGCTGCGAGCGGGTCGCCATGGTAAGCGTGGGGCGGCGGGCGGGGGTCGCCTGCTCCGGTACGGGGTCGCCGCGGCCCCGGCCCCGGCCCCCCTCCCGCCGGCACTGCCGGCTTCCCAGCTGACGGCGTCTCTGCCTGAGCGACGCTTCCCGGGCCCGCAGGCGTCCCAGAGGCCCCTCACATCCCATCCGGGCCGGGCCTTTGAACCTCCGTCAGAGGCCGAGGCCCTCTCGCCCCGCCGCCGGGTAGCGAGGCCGCGGGAACGGAGCCGCCACAGTCACACCGGAAAGCCTCGGTTGGCTTAGCAATAACGCTAACCGGTCGTGTCTGCGTCCCCTTGGTTCCTTTGCCGCCCCCAGCCTGGCACGTTTTCTGTCTGTACCAGCCTAGCCCGGGTTTTCCGTGGGGCAGCAGTCCTTGCGCTGCCATGTGGTGTATGGTCTGTCAGGGTAATATTTCTGTCTCTTCTGATTTTCTGATTTAACGGGTATGTTGTTTGACATCTTGCTTTTTCAGCAGTAAACTTAATCCTGACATTGAGTGCTGCTCTCCTTTTTCAGGAAGAGCGTCAGGTGCCTAGGTCCAATTGCTAGTGAAAAGTATGAATGGCGTATTGACCTAGAAGCCTGTTAGTATAGCCATTTATGTTTTCTGTGGTTTCTGTTTTGTTTTGGTTTTTTTTTTTTTCATTCTATGTACAGAGAATATAAATGAGGGATTTGTATTTGGGTTAGAGTTCAAGCTGTGCTGTGAAATAATCCTTAACTAAGGCAAAGATCTTTATATGAGCAGTGGAGAGATGTGATTTTCAAATTAAAAGGAAAAAAAAAATAAGAGAAGAAAAGGGTTTCCTGTACAATTAAAGGTTTGTATGTAACTTCGGCACAGAATTATTTTAAGATGAGTGTTTTCAAACTTCTTAGACTCACAGAATGGTTTGGGTTGGAAGGGGCCTTTAAAGATCACCTACCTAGTCAACCCCCTGTGCCATGGGCAGGGACATCTTCCACTAGATCAGGTTGCTGAAAAGCCCATCCAACCTGACCTTGACAGGTTATCCATCACCGGTGGTGTATACTGCACAACTTCCACTGAATCCTTTTGTACTTCCCACATATTTATTAGAAGATTAATTTATCTTGAATTTTTTTATGGTTCAGTTCAAAAAAAGTTCCTAGGCTCCGTATCTTGTCAGTGGCAGGAAATTGCTGGAAGTTGCTCACCTGAGCACTCCTTGGCAGATCTTTTAGATGAACCTGTTGTAATCTGTGGCTTCAAGCACTGAACAAAGGGTTTTCATGATAAGAAGTGTAAATTATCTCAGAAGATCTAAAATGCACATACAGAAAATGAGACAAAAGATGAATAAAGACCTCACCTCTAATCAGTGCCTTGAAAAGGTAGATGCTATAAAAGTACATCACCTTGCTGTTCTTCATAGTACTTAAAAGGATTTGAGATTACAGAAAAAAAGGCAAGAGAATCTTGATGATCAGTGAGATATTTATGTTGCTCAGTTTAGCACTGAGATAACCTTGATGATCAGTGAGCTGTTTATGTTGCTCAGTTTAGCACTTAGATATGAGACTAACATTTAGTAAAAAGATTATGGCAAGCATACAAGGTCTAGCGAGAATTTTTTTCTCTGCTTGTCCATGTTGCTTCTTAGAGGTTACTCTGTATGCTTCAAAGAACCTGAAGTGAGATAAGCAGAGGTGCTACCTCTGCTGTGATGGATCTTTCTAAAAAAAATATTGTCTTGTGGCATTAGCAGTCATGGGCTGTAATTAATGACAGTTTCTTTTGAGCTCACACTTGACTGTGGGATAGGAAACAGCTGCTCTCTCTGTGTATTGTCAAATGGAAGAAAGTGGAGCTACACCTCCAATTTGTTCTCTTTCTCCAAATAAAATGACCTGCAACTGTGGCAAGCCAGTAGCTCTGTGAACAGCATAAGTTTTAAAGCATAATTTATAAAGGACTTTATCCCTTGGAACTTTCCATCCCATTGTCTCCCGGACTTCCTTACCATGTCCTTACTAAGCAAGTCAAAACTTGTGCTGGGTGAATGGCCAGCTGCTGCCAAACAGAATATATGTAAGCGGGCTTCTACCTGTCTTGTCCTTCCTGTGCTTTCATGCACAACTCATGGTTGTTTTTTTTTCCTGTTCGCTGCCAGTGAGTAGGAAAAAAAAGTACTATTTTAACTTAAACCGACTTTCAAAGCGGGTAGAAGCTGCTCAATGGATTAAAAAGTTACTGGAAACAGAAGACATGCAGTATAATGACACATCTGCTTAATTTATTTAGAAGCAGAATATGTATTGTTTCCTGACTTTTACAAATCATTGTGTCAGTTTATCCTGTCGACTTTTGAAATTTTGTATCTGAAAACTCAACAAAACTTTTCCTAGTGGGGTTGAAAAATTTGCTGCACACGTGGTGTGGGATGGAAAGAGGGAAGAAGCCTAAAGTAACATTAAAATTAATGATGAGCTTCTCATCTGTTGAAGGGTGTTGAAGGGTCACTTTCCTTTGTGGCAAAAATGTGCAATTGCAGCCAATCCGAGTAGGCATACAAAAAACATGTTAGTAGATATGTTTTGTGTCTGTAATTGCAATTTGGTGATGAAGAAACTGAAGAATTGCAGAAAACTTCACAAAGATGGCTTCTTTCCCTTCACTGTCTTGTTAGGAGTGACCTTGAGCCCCACATTTCTGCCAAAAAATTGATTTGGGAACTTATCGTAAGAACAAACATTTCTGTCACAGTCTTCATTGCTGTCTTAGAATGGTGTTTATAGAAGGAAGGGGAATTGCTCATATAACCAATTGTAAAAACGTTCCTTAGTAAATATTGATCCAAACCAAGCTTTTGAATATAAACATAGTAGGATCTGAGACACTGTTCTGCCAAAGAGCTTTCAGGGTTCTTCAAGTACAAAGTTTTGTGTTTGGCTTATTCAGAGTTACAAGGAGGAATCAATCCTGACTCAAATTTGCCAGTAGCTTTGTTTTTATCATGGTCTGAAGGTAAATAGGATTAAAAACGCCTGGTTCATCTTACAGTCTTAAGGTGTCTTTGTATTGTGAATTTATTTTGGAATAATGATGGAGAAGTTTTTGCATGTCAGTATTATAATGCCATCAGGCATTGAATTCTTTAAATAAGAAACAATTAGGATTTCAGGGAGTTACAGCTGCTATAACAAATTTTTCATCTGCTAAAGGCATTGCTACCCAGCTAATCTGATTTTGCTGGGAATCTGAGGACTTTACTCTTGCAGCAAAGCTATAATGCAAGAAGATGCTAGGACCTCCTTTGCCACCAATCATTCAACAACTGACTCGCGTCCCTGCACTCGATACTTGTTGGACCCCCATGACAGCTCTGGCATGTCTCTAGCAGTAGGAGCAAACACTGCTAATTGAGGAGAAAGCAAGAAGGATCTGCTGTCTGTGGACCTTTCCTCCCGTCAGAATAACAAGCTAATCAAAGAACTGAAAAGGAGAGAGGAAGGGAGAAATAGGAGACGCAGTGTGGCTAGGTAGGGACAGCTGAGTATGTTGTGTACTATACTAGTGTTGGTGCTTAGTGAATCTCATACCATCTGTAACTGTACTTGTAAATAGTAGTGCTACTGCGGAGTAGGCATGTTGTGAGTTACTGCTTGAAGTGTTCAATATAGATACTTCTGTGTCAGTTTACAAGAAGATGTGAAAATATATCATCAATATTTTGCTTCTGTGATTACAGAACAGAGGAAATGATTTCTTCTGCCATTGTAAGATGCATCTCTTGATCTGATTTGGGAAGAGTTGGGTGCAATGAGTCTACTTTTACAAATTTTGCCACATACTTGAACAGCCTGGGAATGGCATCAGTTCTCAGAAACCATTTCTTTGCTGAATGCTGAGCAGTTTTTACTAAACATTTTTGGCATTCTGTCTACTACTATTAAACATCTTAATTGTATTCAGTAGTAGCATGAGAAGTGGGGATTACATTTTTCCGCAGACAATTTGAAATTAATAATGGGCTGATTATACATTGTAGATTTTCCATCCATGATCCAAACTCTTAAGTTGAACAGAAAAGGAAGTTAGCATAAAATAGCAAGTGTCACAATTTAATTTTTTGATTGGCTGCAGCATTATCACCAATCACATGTGACACCAATCACATCCACTGTAACAGCATAGTAATGCTGCGTCTGCTAGCTGCTTACACCAAAAGTTAAATTTTGAAACTGTTGTTTAGGTATTAGCGGAAAGAAGAAGGAATTCAAGTGAGTATGGAATTTCAACATCGTCACCTTGAGGTGTCAGTTCAGTGTTGGTCTGTGGATTTGAACTGCAGTAAAAAAACTAAATGAGTTAAAGTCAAGGGAGCTTTTGTAGGAGAGGACAACTGTTTCCATCTGTTAATTCATCGTCTAATTGTTTAAAGAGGTTGGTTATGTTTTAAACAAATGTATTAGTCTTCAGTTGACTGAAAAGCATACATATTAGTTCCTATGTGCTATACTTGCCATTTCAGTTAGACGACATACTTCTCTAAGAAGCATCTAGGGGAAAGATTCCCTGTTACTGTAATTGAGCCTTAGCCTAATTTTTATAAATGCAAAATTACATATTTAGACAGAACGCTGAATATTTTAGAGAGAAATGTGAATGAGCATTAAATTTTGTACTTAAATTCCTTGGAAACTAAATACTTGGGTGAATGTGCAGTAAAAAAGTAAAAAACCCTATTCATGTTGGAGCAACTAGTAACTGCTAACTGGACAGTATTTGGATACTTATTAAGCACAAACCAGTTTTGTCTAAACACCTCTTGTTTAGTTCTTCAGTGTAGTTTTGCCAATAATCACTTCAAACTTAACTGATTTGCAAGTTTTGTATTTTTCTTAGCATGCCTCTTTTACAAATGCTTATTTTCTATTCATTTATAGCAGATTACAATTGGCAGCAGTGGGAAAACAAATTATTTCAGAATAGGTTGGAAAATAATATAATTATGTGCATGTTTTAATTAATGTTTAGCAATTGCTTTGACCTTCAGGTTGGGAGAAGTCCTACATGTTTTATATCCTATTATTTTTTTTCAGTATTTTGCTCCTAAAAATTTGATTTAGACTGGGGAAATAAGAATTGCAGTACCTTATGGAAACCTTAGACAATAAGCATTTTCTCTTTCAGTTTTTTAAGAACCTCTTCTTTAGAATTTCATAGATTGATTTCACTTTTCTATGATGGGATCTGAAGCCTACATTACTATTTTAATGTAGTCTTTTACATTTTTATCAGCTCTTGCTTAACTGCATTTTAACTACAGTGTAAGCTCTTGCTCACATTTTAATATGAGAAAGGCAGGTAAATGGTTGGATACCAGCATTTGTTTCTTTGGTTCCAGAGAACATAGTCATCCATCTATTTTATAGTACTGAGGAGGAAAAAAGAAAATAAAACTCTTCTAGAAAGACTGTGTATGCTGCAGCATATTACACAAATGCAGTTACCATTTCTTCAGAATAGTCCAATAATTTATCTATGTTTGCCCACATAAATTGATTATTATAATAGTAACAGTGGGGCAAAGTTTAACAACTTACTGGCACTACGATGGCTTCTCTTTTTATAGCACACACAGATGAAATCATGGTCACGCTGCAATCAGAGATAGAGTAATCATTTTGTAAATACTGAAAGTCTAGGGAAGATTAAGCTTTGGTTTCAGTGTTAAGTCTGTTGAGATAAACTGGGAGAGCTTTTGTTTTGGGCTTTCTACCAACGCAGCGGGACAACAGTATGGAGTTTATGTTCTCCTCCTGCATGTTTTTTTTTTTTCCCTCTAGAAAAATATCTACTGTTTTATTTAAATGAAAGTATATGAGGCAAGGGGAAATTCAGCAGGTCCTTCCATGACATATGTAGCTGCAACAAAACTTACAATGTAATTTATTATAGTGCTACCCAAGGGTTGCATCATTAAGTGGTTTGTAATTCCATGGTGTTGTCTGCAAAGACATGGAACAAAACAGTATCAGAATCAGAGAATATAGGAGTGATGGAGCAAATAAGAGGTACAGAGGTAGATACAGTAAAAAGTCTTGACTATGGCTGTTGTTTTCACTGTAGAAGAAAATTTAGGATCAGTGCATCTGTTACGGCTATGTGCTAAGGCTGAATACACGTTTATCAGTGGTCACTAAAAATTTAGTCGATAATCTGAGTGCGCCCTTCCTTTCAGCACATTGAATTGAATGCTCTTATAAAGTGCAAGAGTTGTTGATAACCAGAACTCTGAGCTGCCTCTTACTATTTTTTTCCTTCTTCCCAAGTGTAGTAAATTTAATGCTGACTAAATTGCAGGAGTGACATTGTCTATAATCAGGTTGACGGGCTGTACAAATGTTATGGCCCATCAGGATTCCCTTTCTCAGACACGTTGGAAATGTTTCACTCTAAATTAACACTTACTAAAGTATATTAAACACTTAAATTGCTGTGTACGATTCCATAGATTTCTTTTTACTCCATCAGCAAGCTCCTTCTTCCCTCTCTCCTCACCCCAGAAAAAGGAGCTGTTGCACCGTCTCCTGCTCCTGTGTTCTAGCAGACTCACCCATGGCATCTACCAGAGGCAACTGGAGACTGTTCCTTTCCTTCTGACTCCCTGTTTTGCCCCAGTGGCCTCTGTGCTGACAGCTACACTGTTCAGATGCAGACTCACGTGAGTCACATTCAAGTGTCTCTAGCTGTAACATTTGTCCTCTAACTACCATATATTCGCTTGAGGATTTCTAATACATGCCACCACTGCTAATGTGAACACAGGAAAACTTTCAAGAGTATTCATTCTCTATTTCTATGGTGTATTATATGGAGTTATTTTTACTAAGACACAATATAATCGGGGAAATAATATTAAGGCCTTTTCATAAGGTCTAATTTTGGGAAGGATCTAAAAGAGCCTTTGGGCATGTAGCTCTCAAAGCTAAAATCCATGGTCTTAAATTTCTAAAGACTTATGAAAAAACTTGCTCTTGCAAGTTCTGCTGAATACAATATCTTATTAGTGCTGCAGGTGATGTGATAGTGCTCCACAACTACCTGGAGACAGCACACAGGAGAGGGAGGGAGGAAAAAAGTGTAATTACTTAAGTAACACAGAATGTAACTACTAAGGTGTTTCCACCATGTCAGAAATGTGCCAAATGCAGACGTAGAAAATTTCAGCGTGTGTAATTAAAGCCACAGCTTGCATTGTCTAAAACAAGAATAAAATAACCAGTGCTGATTCTTTTCTGCATTTGCAATCTAAGTCTTGGGAAGTTAGTTGTCTTTTTGCCATTGTATGGACACAGTCTAAAAGATAGCATCAGTTTCTCCATGTGTTGAAATTTCTTTACAATGGTAATGAGGCTCACAGGTCTACGTTAAGCTAGTCAACACATTTGAAAAGTTCCAGTTAATTACTTCTGGATCAGAGGAACCCAGTTTAACCAAATGAACTGCAACCCACCTACATTACAACATTTTTGAAATAGCTTGGTATGTGGATGCAGTATTTTCTAAAAGGATTCCGAGTAATATATGACTCTTACAGCAGCTTTTAATTACATCAGTTCAAGCAGCTGGATGTAAATTGCCCTTTTCTGTAAATTCAGCTGAGCCGTAAGAATTACTTCAGATGTGAAATGTGAAGCCATCTACTTCAGAAATAAATTCTCATTTCCAGTTTAAAATTGTAAAAAAATTTTAAAATATGCATGTCTGTCCTTTTTAAGTGACTGTATAGATAAATATGTAATTCAGAGCACATTTCAGTGGAATGGTGTCTGTAATTACAGCAATGCCGTACGCAGCGTATCTGGAGAAACACGTGAAGAACCCAACAAAGAACAATTATATACTGCCCCTATTGATTGACTAATAACACATTTCATGAGTATACATTTACAATCCCTGCTTAAGAGGAAGCAAGTGTGCCCTTCTGCCATTTTCGTATGTCGAAGTACCCGATACCGCCAGCCTCCTTGGGAAGCAGCTGCAGGAGAAAGCTTGCAGGAATTCATGGGAACCGAGCTCTGGCAGGCACTGTGCTGTGAGATGTTGAGAGCAGCTGTCTCTCCCGGAGGACTGATCGAATTAATCAGTTGATAGGGAGTATCTGGCTTTGCTGAGAGGCAGCCACTCCTGGATCCGGCCCCGTCGCGTTCCTAGACCCGCAGGAGCCGGGAGACGCTGTCTCTTTGACGTCCTAAGAGTTGTCTCTGTGGGGGAATTAGAGAGTTTCCTGGTTTCTGAAGTTGGCAAAAGCTTGTGCCTACTACAAAGGCAAGAGTCTACTGATAATGATGGTCAGCGTTTTGTCGTTTGTGAATAATCTATTATTCGCGACACGGAAATGATGACTCAGCTAGCTAAGCTAAAATACTAAACTAAAACATGATTTAGCAAATGCAGGTGGCCTCACCTTGAGGGCCTGAGGGCTGCCTTTGGGTGTTGGGTCCCTGCTCCACTGTCATGTCACCTCTCCATGTTCTCGCTCATCGCACAAATCTTCCTGAGTGTAAGCTGCTGCATGTAGTTGCCATTTACTCTTTACCTTTCTCCACTGCCTACATTCTCTCTGCATCCTAATAATCCCATTTTCACCCTCTCCCTTTTTTGTCTCTCAGGCTTTTTGTCATAGAACAGGCATGAGGAATGGGGGAACTGGCATGGGAATTTTGCTCCTGCAGAAGGATGGCTGATGGCGAGAAGGCTGCTGCATTGGGCAAAAGTAAAGGGGAGAGTAGGGCAGCCACCCCAACGGCTAGTGCCGCCCTTGAGGGCATGCCCTCTAGGATGCTGAAATCTCTCATACAGGCTGCAGAGGCAGTTGTTCAGTTGCTCCTTGAGCCTCTCTATGCTGTTCCTTCTTAACGGGTAGCACCCCCCCACAGTCCTGTTGGACCCCATTAACTTAGACATTTAACTTAGTTTATCTAGCCCTGCTTAATGCGTGTATTCGGGCTGGCAGTTGTATGCATGTTTCAGTATTGCTTCATATGATTCATGGAGACTTCTACGGAAGCTAAGGTTTGGTTGGTTGGGTTTTTTTTGTTATGAGGTTTTAGATCTCAGGACCAGAAGGGTTGTGGATGTTCCAATGGCTTTCCTTCTACTAGAGCTTCTCGTTTTTATCTCTTAATTTGCTTTTAGTGCAACACTGAACTGAAATACTGTGATTTCCTTTTGTAATTCTCCTTAACTATTTAGAGAAGTTTGATTATCGGAGCTTCAAAACATCAGAATTTTGAGGCATAGGAAGAAAGTGCGTGTAAAGCAACAGAGATGTGCCTCAGGCTATGGAAATGGGAGCTCTGATGTGCTCTTAAATCCCACCGAGTTGTGCTTGAAGGAGGAAACTGCAACGTAATATCCCTTCATAAGTGCTAAGTATTTACACTTAATTAAATACTACTACTCAGCCTTCTGGGTTGAGCAGTATGAAAAAATATGACATATTTACACACAAATTTGTCAGAACTCCAGAACAAAGCATGAATTCATTGTATTTGCTTTGCCATTTTTTTGGAGCTCAGACTAAATAGGGTTTGCAAATGAGGGTAGCTGAGCAAAGAGAAAATAAGGCTGTTTGAAGTAAGCAATTACCTAGTATACTACCTGGTGCTGTAGTTGGCCAAAATGTCAGTTGAGACATGCTAAGTTAAAAAACCCCCAAAACAATAAAACTGCAGCTTCGTGCAGCTGCATTATTTTCACTTTATAAAAAGAATCTAAGTCTCAAATTTGGGACTAATAGAAGATACAGATCACAAGGACTAGCAGACAAATATTATTCTACTAAAAATTCCAGTGAACCTATTGGAGAAAAAAACCCTGAAATGTTGCTAGTGCATTATTTATTGGAATGGTGATGGGGCACTTGCTGGAATCAGCACCATCCATCTTCCAGATTTTGTACTTGGTTATGGAGTTACAGCAGTCCTTACATGAGTACCTTCCCCCATAATGTTTATACTTCTGGAAAACAGTGCTTCACATAAGCAATGATAGTTGCTTGTAAGTTAATGATTAAAGAACATGTCGGCCACACAAGACTCTGACTTGAGTTAAAAAAAAAAGTGCTTGTAAGGTGCACTTAACTGCATTTTACTGATGTTTTAAACTTTAGCAAATAGCAAGATATTGTAGCAGTTTCTCAAATATTGCTTCTTCTTACTGCCACTAGGCAGATTAGTTTGACTATCAAACTATAAATTCTTACTTTTCCATCCTAAGGCAATTCCTTCATTTGTCCAGCATTTTCCATAATTAGCACTTGGAAAAAAGTAATTGTAGTAAAGATGGTTTTTAATTTAAAATCAAAAGGTGATTTGAAAATGAAATTAATCCATTACCTTTTTGTAGATCACATGGGTTTAATTGTATATATTTCTACAAATCTGTTGAAATTTGGGTGTAGTCTTCATAAAGCAGTATATTAAAAATCCCCCTACATATTTCTGGTTATTCTCTGTCTTGGCTGCTGCTGGTGTAGTTGTCAAATACTCTTCACTTCCACCTTCACCACCACTGCCATATTCTATTGATGCAAACCACAGTTACACTTACTCTTGGCTGAGAGGGAACATCCATTTTCTGTAATTCTTAGCCTGCTGCTAATGGGTTTCCACAAACTGGCTTTGGAACAGGTGCCTGGGAGAAAAACTGTAAGGTTACCATTTTGCTTGCTATTTCTTCAGCCTTCTTGGGATGGATTGAGATGGAAAAACTCAGTCCTGCCACCATTGTGTGCAGTGGGCTGTTAAAAGTTTCTGGCTCACTGGCATTGTAAGTTTCATTTTTGTTTTTAATGGGTGTTGTCTAGGGGATTGCTTATTTTCTCCAGCTTATGCAGTGAAGGAAGTTTTGTACTGCAAAGAAGTAATTTTTCTTTTCTGATTTTCTTCCATAGTCTGCCATCTTCAACTTTCAGAGTCTACTGACTGTAATCTTGCTGCTAATATGTACCTGTGCCTATATCAGATCCTTGGCTCCCAGCTTACTGGACAAAAATAAAACTGGGTACGTAGTCTGATCGTTTTAAAAATACATAAGCTGTTTAATTTTAATTGCAACGTTTTACTCTTAGGGTCTTCTAATGATATGTGATAATAAAAATCCTATTTTGAAAATTTCTTCTTTAAGGATAAAAATCTTCATTTTATACCTTACAATAGAAGGCAATAAGATATTTGCAAGCACTTAGTTACAGTTTTTTAGTAAGAAATTATTAACTAACAAAGCCAGCTAGTATTGCTTTATTAGTTATTTTCTAGACTTGCAACTTGCTCATTAGAGTCTTATTACAGATACAGACATGAGTGACAAAGAAAACATTTTTCTACATGCAACTGTTGCTGTAATAATTTATTTTTAATTCTTAAGGCTGGACAAAAAAAAATATTAACAGCAGAAGCTGTCTTTTTTTTTTTTTTTCAAAATAGGCATTTTGGACATACGAGTTTGAAATACAGCTTCAGCAAAACTGCTCAATCTGTAACTAAAAACTTTCAAAATATTTTTTAAAATAAGCAACATATCCCTGTCTGTGAGAGATGTGCTTCCTAAAGCACATGTTCCTAGGTGATCAACGTTTCTCTACTTTGTGTTCCATGTTCTCCTGGAATACACTTCATGTTGCAGGGGCAGTACTGCTAAAAAGCACCTCTTTTTTCGGGTGTTGGAAAATGGAGACAGCCACGGAGCCAAATCTGTGTTTCACTTACACTGTTAATACCCATTCACCTTTTGGCTCGCCAGTTATCTTTTGCTACAAAGATTGTGACTGGATGTTGGGTGCAATCAGCAGTATGCACAACTGTGATTTAAATGCTGTGGTTTTAAAGTAATGATAGGGCAATTTTGACCTAGAAACCACTGAAGCCATCCATAGTATTTCAGTAATACTGTCACCTAAGGTTAATACAAAGGGTATAATATTTATAGAAGTAGGAGGTAATTCTAGCTGGTAATGTTCTAGCTGGAAAAAACAGACAGGCTTTTGGGCGCTGGGTGTTTGACTTGTCCACTTTTTCCATTAGATCATTTGCTGTTAAAGAAAATGTTTTTTTCCCTAAATATCTTCTGTCACTTCTGCATTTTATTTTCAAAAAAAGTGTCAAGTTTTAAGTAGACTTTTGTCACCAAGAACCTTGAATGTTTGTCTTCTGAAAATGTTGTTGTAGTTAACCTCTGGAATTACTACTTTATCACACAAGTTTTCTTTTCGTGGTGTAAGATACCCAGAGTGCACAGGCTTTTTTTCGATTTGGAGTTCTAACATGAAAATGCTTGTGTCCTTTCATGTGAGGCCATGAGGTTGCCACTGACATGAGAGATTTCTTTTGATAGACCTAAAGATGGAAAGAAAGGGTGACTTCATGAAGGACTGGGGGGCGGGGGTAATTTGGGTGTCTGCTAGTGGAAGATAACACAATAGTCAATGAGGTATACACAGTAAGAAGTAAGAATATTTATTTTACTGATTAAAATTTTAGTGCTGTTCTTGGCAAGGAGTATTTCCTTTAATCTGGAGCTACTCTGTTTATTCTTGAGGCAAATCTGTCTGGAGTACAATAGAACTCTCTTCATAAAATGTTTTCAAAGGGTGCTGACACAGTGGAGGAGTTGGGCGTTTGATCTGTAGGTTTGTATTTATATAGATGTTGGACATACTATTTTATTTTTTTTTATATATATGTATGTAGACTACTTTGTACTGGAGAATAAAACGTTGGCCTGGAAGCAATGAAATTTGTTTCCTGAGTGGTAGATGTTTACATGGAGCTCATATGCTGTTAAACCCCTGTCCCTCTTCACTAACATATTCCATGCTCAAATGGAAATGTCTAGACATACTGGATAAAATAAATTCTAGTGATATTTCATTTTACCACAGAGATGATCTTACCTCATTATTCCTGCTCCAAATTAATAGCATAAAAAAAGTAGCAATAAAATATTGAAGTGACAGAGAGGAGAAATGTTGATAGTTATTCACTATATTTCTGACTAAGTGAGTGGTAACTTTGGTGAAGATTTAAATCTGTTGATAGTAAGTAAAGAAGCATGTTTCTGTTGGTGGAGAGACTGTTGCAAAGTGATGTCACCCATCTTCATAACACTGTATTTCATCCCGTTGACTTCTGCCAAATGTGTCTTTTCGTACCAAGCCGAACAGAATTTTAAACCTTCGTTTTCTCTGACGCATCTTGAGTGTTTCCATGTGCTTTGTCCTGAGCAATAGCATTTAAGGTTGGGAAAGCAAGTGGTGATTTACTGTTTCATGCTAAGTAGAGGAGAATGTGTACCACAACATAATTCTCTCCTCCCTGCTAACCAGAAAGATGTGTTAGCTTATATGCAGCAGAGGTTTCCTTTGACTTGCCATAAACGTTGCAGTGGGGTATCTCTCACACTCCCTCCTGCAGTGGTAGCAGGGTTGTCCTGGTAAACACATGGCAGCTGCATTTTGTAGCACTCCCAGTCTAGCAGCCAAAGCCTAAACCCCCAGTAGACTTTTCTCGTCTTACTGGGTTTCATTTCTTTGGTTGTTTTGTGATCCAGATAACTAACACCGCTTTCATGATCAGCACTTTTAACATTAGCGCTGAAAGCCAGGAATATGCGGCAGCTCATGCACATTTGACTTGTGGCTGCCAGAAAACAGCATGTATGCAAGCCCAACTGACACGTTTCACCTGCATCAAGACAAGGATGAAAATGAACATGAAGGGGAGAGTAAGGAACAGTGCAATTACTTTGAGTAGTTGCTTCAGGAGGAATTATTTTGGAGCAGATTCATTCAAGGCAGCATCACGTCTGTAATAATCAAACAGGTTTTGACTTGACAAGGTGCATGTTGTGGACCTGAGATGAACAGTAATGGAAAAATTCAGGAGAGCAGAAGGCCTGCACAGTCTTTTCTTCCAATCTCATCTCCCCAGTTCATCCAGGGGCTGTGGTTATAGCTGTTTAGAAGGTCTAGATTTCAATTTGCTTATGCCTAGCTGCAAACTGCGTGGTTAAACAGATGTACTGAGCTGTTCCAGTAGCAGCACAAGCCTCTTGAAAAGGTACTGTTGTCATCTCTTGGAAGGCGTGTCAGTCCTCGTGTCAGTGGCTTTAAGTTCGTAAATTGTTAACTGCAGTAAGGGTGGCTGAGGAAACCCATATTCTGACGGTTTTGTACCTCCCAGATCAGAAAGGAAAATTCATATTTTCCCCAATAAGGGTTTTTTCTAAGTCTAGGAACAATGTACAATACTTCAGTTATAACTTTACATTGTTACACATAGTTGAAAAAACCCTGAGAGGGCAAAGAAATACCCTTGTGAGAGGCAAATTCAACAGATTTACGGAGTGCCTGAAGGAGTTAATATTCTTTTTCCCAGGCAAGATTCTTCAAATATGCAGATGAAAAGGACAGTAACGTTTTATTTCTTTGAGTTCCTCGGCAAGTTTTTGAGAGCTGGCAACACGAGATGCTGGGCTGTGGAAGTTTTTGTGTTGGTTTTGCAGCATGCAATCTGTAAATCTTAATTTTACAGAGAGTGACAACAGTTTGAGAGTCTTAAGTGCCATCCGCACAGTACTACAGGGCTGTGTAGTTTGCTGTTAAGATGTACACATGAATGCCGTTTTACCTGCATACGTCTTCAAAAGTGCATACATGTCTTCAGGTTACTTTACTGTATGACCTCTCAGCCTGGAAAAGTGTGGTGGTCTACATGTAGGGATTATTACTTCTGCTTGTGGAGCTATATAAAAGCAGAAAAAATGAGCTTTGATTACACAGAAATACTTTTGGCTTGAGGTAAAACGGTCTAACACACAAACGAAAAAGCCCACTTTCTAAAAACGAAAATGCTGAAACGCTCTTCACAATAACTTGGTCAGCAAGAGGTACACTGGTTAAAAAGGATTTCACTTTGAATTTGAAAACCTCAGTCACTTGCTGCCTCTTGGAACACTTGGTTCTCACCTGCCCGACACTGGACTTTATTTCAGAAACAAAGGGGAGGCTGCTAAAAGGAGAGAGGGAGAGATGCTGAAGTAAACTAAGACCGTAAAAGAGGCCATAAAATATGAAGTAGCACAGAAATTCTTTTTTAAAAAGCGCAGGATGTGTTGTCTGCTGAAGTGTGCAGGAGCATGTGGCCCAAAACTACCTGTCTGCATTTAAGCAGGAAAAAAATAAGCAGTTGCTAGAGCCCAAGGAAGGGGGAAGACGGATAATCAGGCCATTGTTGGTATGGGTTTAAAGCACTGTGGGAAAGCACCTGGAGAACTGCCATCACAGCAGGTAGTAGATACAACCCTACAAATAACATAGGCTGAAGTTACTGCTGATAAACATATCGGGACAAGGAGGAAAAATAATTAGATTTTTTTTAGTCCATAAATCTATAAATAGACAATATAGTCGAATCCAGATGTTTTTACTGCATTGCAACGAGTCATATACTATGAAGGAAACCTTCCTGTAGACAAGTTTTCAACACAGTTTTGACCAGCATCTGAAAGGTTTCTAGTTCAGGACACTTCAGGGTTCTTCCCCTATTCCTACTCAGATTCTAAAGCAGCCCCTGTTCTTGTTCCTCTTGAGCAGTCAGTATGAGATTATTTTAGTTACGCAGAGAAATTACAAATTTCTGGCATACATGCTTGTACATCCCTTTGGATGTGCTCTGAATGGTTGAATCCTGCTTTTCTCCTCTGTTACTTCATTTGTGAGAATTAACATCCTGGGCAAGCAGCAGAGAGACATGAGCAAGGTAAACCTTGGTAAAAGAGTAAAAACAAACGTGAAGGATTGTTTTGTTACTTATTTCAACACAAGTATTCTATATCCAATTACACCTATGAATATGCTCTCCTAGAAGAGGCGTTTTTATCTACTCTTGCTAAGGGAAATACAAAAGAGAGACTACAGAGCATTAAATTTAAAGTACTCAAGTTTATCATCTC
This sequence comes from Himantopus leucocephalus, assembly GCA_003993805.1. Classification (NCBI taxonomy): domain Eukaryota; kingdom Metazoa; phylum Chordata; class Aves; order Charadriiformes; family Recurvirostridae; genus Himantopus; species Himantopus leucocephalus. The sequence continues at coordinate 56,250,314 of RSEF01000031.1, forward strand.
TCATACCTGCAGGAAAACTTGCTTCAAATTCTTAACATAAAAAGTTTCCCATATACAATGACATAGAGGCCTGTTGGTATTTCCTACTCCACTTTGTTTCTAGTTCTGTTTTTGTTTTCTTTACATAATTTTCTGTCTGGGGTACTTTAATGTAGAATGTAGAATTCTGATGAAATCTTCAGATTTGGAACACAGAGTGCGTAAATGCATGTTTGTTTTTCTTGCATGCAAAAAACCTTGCTAGACTTAGAAAGAACTTTGCCACTTAATTCAGTTCATAGCCTGTACCCCACTGTGCAGGTACCTGGTGTTTACTGATGTCAAGAGTGTCAAGCTGACAAACTACTGTTAATTTGGATTGTTTTAGCATAGAAGAAAGAAAATCAGTTGACTTAAATTACTGTATTAAACCAAGAGCCTAATGGATTTATTTCATCTTTACAGACTTCTGGGAATATTCTGGAAATGCGCCAGGATTGGTAATTTTTTTTCTTTGAAATCTTTTAAGACCAGTGCTTTTTCTACAGTATGGATTATTTCTTAGGATAATGTTTCCATGTAGCAGTGAAATCCATAGTCATACAACATCTTAAAAAATACAGGTTTTACCTCCATGAAATATAGTGAAGGGGGGGTGGGGGCGGGGTATGATTATCTGCATTTTCTAATGTCATTTCATATATGTGTGTTTGCAAAAATCTTTTGCACTTTTTACTATGTGAAATGACCAAGAGCATACTTCTTGTTAATGTACAAAAATTAATGATTCCTTATAAACTGCTGTCTATTTGAAATTCTGATAGACTGCTGACAAAAGCCAGATATTTACCTGATAGTAAAACAACATGGAATTCATAATGCAGTAAGGCTCTATTTAATGACAGATGTCTTTTTTCTCTCTTTTCTTTAGTTAGCTTCTGTGCACTTTTGAATTATGCAAAGCTGTTAGTGTTAAGTGGCATCTCTATGCCGGCTGATCAGCTCTATCTCATTTTAGGCATTTTCCTGTAACACTGGTATTTATTTTAATCCTTATTCTGAATTTATTTTGAGAAGGAAATGGGAATATGCAACAGAAGTTCAGTCTTAGCATTAAGGTATATGCAAGATTTTTAAAAAATTACAAATCCTTTATCAAAACAGTGTTCTTCAAATTGCATAGTTAATGCAGAGCAGAAGCATTAAACTTGTAATTCTAGGTCTTCCTACTTGTCATTGAACCTAAAGAAAAAATGTATGGTTCCCTTTTTTGCATTCTGAGGCTTCAAAAGGGACTTAACGTGCATTTTTTTTCAGTGTGTCAAAAAGCATTGATGCAAAAAACTGTTTTTTGTGAATACCTATTGTTAAAAGGATTGCAGAGATTGTCCTATTTAGATAATAGACATTAAAGAACCAATTTTAGTATTGTAATTGAAAGATACTGGCAAGGTGGCAGCTGTCAGAAATGAATTTTGAGCTAGATCAGCAAAAACAGATGTAAAAATTCAGCTGCATTAAGGTTTGTCCGAGGTTGAAGACAACAGCTTACCTTACCTTACTTTACCATCTTCCTTTTAGTTAATTAAGTGCAAGCATATCTTTCTATTAGCTGTGCACAGAAAACAGTCTAAAAAACTGTTTAAAAGAGTACACAAAAGGTTTTATGAGGTCCTTGTCAACTTGATAAAGTTAAGAACTGTGGTTCATCTGGAATATAGTCTTGCTTTCCCATCATGTAGTAACATTAACATGTTTGCATTTGCTGCATCCAAGGTAATGTGTGCACTCTTGTGCCCCGTACTGAACGGCTTCCTTTTCTCTTTTTCATGTAAAACACTAATTTCTTTTCAACTTGTATCTAGAGTGGTCCAATTTGACTTTCGTTTAGAATGATAAACAGGAAAGTAGCATCTTAACATCCCTTCTGTATGTTTCCTTAAATACCAGTACCATATCCTCAGTATGGGAAATGGTCTTTGAAGATGATTCCTACCATTTTATTTTTATTAATCACAAAGGCGAGTAGAAAGTGTAGGCTTTCAAAAATTAAAATGCCTACTGGCTTCCTTTACATTTAACTTGCCCAGTATGTTTGAAAAACCTTTTCACATGTGCATAAGATTTTAATAACCAGCAAGTGGTTACATATTTACAAAGTTGTGCAAAATTATGTTTAATCCTGCCACATGGTGATTTCTCTTTTATGAAAATTAAGAGCAGGAAAGTATAAGCCATATGAAAATTGTAATACTCTAAACTGTAGGAGGTGGACTTCCTCAAAAATTTATTTTAAACAGATGTGAAACTGCAGACACTAAATTCACTCAGTTATTTGAAGTTTAATTAAATATATGCCAGATCATGACAACATCTTATACTGTCACTGTGGTGGCAGTTCTGCTTATGGGAGGTGTCACTACAAGTATTTTATTTTTCTTTTGCTGTGGAAAGTTTGTTCCTCCTGTATTTGAAAGTCCTGCTAGTAAAAGAGACTATTTTTTCTGAGGATTACACCTTAATGCTAGACTTAGGAGCCTTGGCAGGGTTTTTTTTTTATTAACGTTCCTCTGAAAACTGCATCTCGGGACGGATGGTTTATAGTAAGACAAAAGACCTTGCACGGCAAAAGCCGCTTCCTGGCTGTTTTGTGCAGTGGATGTACCGTCCAGTATAGGGGACTGCTCTCCATAGAGAATTCAGTGGATTCATGAAGAGTAAAGCTTAAGTAGAAGAGTAAAAATGCCTGGGTAATTAAGTGGAGAAAGTGCCCATGTAAATAGGTAGTGGTGTGATGAACATTACTAATACTCTCCTTATTGTGACACCATTCCCTACCTAAGATTCATTTTTTTTTCATACTTAATTTGGTGAACAAGAGACGTATGTAACATTTCGTTCTGGACCAAATTGGTGGGAAAAGATCTTTCTTGACTGCCTTTGCCACCACATCTAGGTCTGTTAATGGAGTAAACTTAATTTTCATCTGTGGTCTGTCCAGGAAAAACTAACAGTAATTCAAAAGAGTCAGAAATAGAGTTGTCTGTGCAACTTCTGTAATCTGTTGTCATTTTTACTACTAACCTGAAAATCTGGGAATCAGACATGCTAACAATGTTATGCCTCTCTAGCAAAAAAAAAAAAAAAGACAGGCATCTGGCCATGCCTGTGCTGCTGCGAGCTCCCCAGCCAGTTAGCTGGCTCCTACATGATAACGTGCGTAGAAGATGCACACTGCATATAGCAGCTGTCATGGCCAGACAGCGTCTAGGTACACCTCTTCTCAGCTGACATGGAACGGCTTTTGAGCAGTGATAGCCCTTAGCCAGAGCTGGACACAGAGCCAGTTTCTGTGCCTTGACCAGCTTTCCAGTGCCTGCCTCTTTGGCACTAAGAGATAGCAGAAATACATTCTTTTTTTTTTTTTAATGTTTTCCTGGAAACTGCATCTCAGAGAAGATGTTTTATAGGAGTCCTTACATTGATATCTGCTTAAAGCAAACAGCTCCAACTCTGTCTTTATGTAGCAATATATCCTATCCTACATCTTAGTTTCCCACTCCCATGCATGTTTTTCCTCAATACAGAACTGTAGTTGTAATAGCATTTCTGCAGCTAGAAATGTTGAGTATTAATTTGCATGTGCAATGGCATAATTACCATGTTAGGCTAGGAGCAGCCTAGATCTGTTTAGTCATGCCTGAATTTTTGTTTGGTTTGGGGTTTTTTCCGCCTCTCAGGTGAACGGAAGAGCCCCTACGTGGCTGTGTGCTGTGTCGTGATGGCCTTCAGCATTCTGTTTGTACAGTAGCAACTGGAGAGTGTCCCCTACGCCCTACTACCAAACAGCAGCGAAGGAAGAATTTCTGGCAGGAAGAGATGGGAAAGTGTCATCAATTCTCCTTTCGCATGTTGGATAGCCTGTCTCATAGCAGACACCCCCCACTCCTGCAAACGGACCATCGTGTACAGTATTAGTGTTCATAATGTAACTAACTCCAGATGATGTGTACTTATTAATGTCAAGTCAGTACTGACACTCCTGATGTAACTCTTGAAGGGGTGTCTGCGGTATATCTGAGGTTCAGGGGAGCTTTTTTTACACCATGCAGCTTTTAATTTTTTGTTTGATAGACCTATTTTATGAAACTTAAAAATGATAAATCTAGCACTAGCAATAAGACCACTCTTACAAGAATTGTAACTCTAAAATATGTTTATGAAAGTATTTTCAGTTTTTAGTGTCTCAAAAATTCCTGTCATTCTGTGATAGCTATACTCACATAAAAATATGACCTTTGGCCTAAGTTACATTCACCTTTTGTTTCCCAAACTGGTAATTCCTCAAATAATATATGAATATTTTTATTGTTAAGATATGAATAAAGGCAGGGACCATAATTGCAGTGATGTCTGCCTAGCTACTGAGGCAGCACAGAGGTGGGATTTGAGAACATGTACTGCTCTGTGTAAAATATCGTATGTATTCATTTTTAGAGATACAGGTCTTGGGTAAATCATTCCCCAACTTTTTTCCAATATTGTTAAAAAAAGGATTCTAAAGCCTCTGCTGCTGTTGTTGCATGTAATACAAGGTTTCTAAATCAACTAAGTGAAGTTAGCTTTTTAGGAGTCTGCAGGTAAGGAAGTTGTATGTTCCAGTATTCTAAAGGTTGAAGAAAACAACTGAATTAGATTACACTCACTATTAGTAAAGATAAGATTACCTTAAGTAATACATGCCATCAGCATTTATTCTATAATTTTGCAAACTTTCAGTAACCTAGTAACTTTTTTAGTAGTGCCTGACAAGCGTGTTTACACCAGACAACTTTATGACTTCATATTGACTACATTTGAGAGAGTTGTCTGTCAGCAGTACTTTGTTGTTGTGAAAAGGTGTGTGATCAAAATGAGCTAAGCTGGCAATAAAACACACTGAAAGATATGTAACTGTTGTCATTCTTGTTTGAAAAACTTGTTTCATAGATCCAGATTACCCTGCATTTAGAAAGAAACTGATTATTAGTTATTACCTTTGTATTATCTCATATATACCTGCATATCTAAATCACCATCAGAAGTACTTGTCCAAAACTCTTCTCTAAGCTGGAGCCAGGAAAAAGAGATTTCTCCAACTTGGGCCAAATAAATACCCCTGGCTGTAAACCAGGCAGGTTCAGAGGAGTACGGAGCTATATGATGATGACCATATTGTGCACACATAGAAGCCTTAAACTATGCAGGAGGTCTGGGCAGAGGCAAAATCTGTTTCTGTAACTTTAAGTGTGGATACTGCTCCAAACATAGCATCAAAGCAACTAATTTCTGGATTTCAAAGGTGCCAATCCTAGAATGAGGGGAGGGAAATTCCTAAGGAGTCTTGGGTTTTGACTGTTGGGTGTATACATGTTCAAAATATGCAAAGAATCATCTGATTACTTCTTATATTAAGCCATTCTATTCTAGTTTTAAATATTTATGGCCCTTTATTATAGAAAATGGTGTTTGTATGGTATCACGCATTTCCAATTCATCCAAAGCTGCTCTAGTTATCAGATTAATTCTTATTAATCTTTTATGTTTAGCTGTAACTAGGAAAACCAGTGAAACAACCCAGGGAAATTTTTAATTCTGAGACTCTGAAAACTATTGACATGGAAGCATTGTGTTGCAAAGCCTTTCCTGTTCACAGCATTTTATCATTGAAGAAGTTAAGAGAAACAGGCCTCTTGCTGTTTGTCATTTGTTGTTCAAACTTCAAAATTATTTCTTATACATGCATTCTTCATTTTGTCCTAAATGCAGGTTGTTGATGGATACCTGCTAGTTGGGGATTTTTTTTATTTTCCAATTTATAGGGCATTTACAGGATATTCATGGCATGCTAGCTGCATGGTTGCTCAACTGTGCTACTTTAGCAGCAAAGTGTGAGTAACATATTTTCCAGCAGCTGCTGGCAATACACGAGTTCAGCAGCACTAGGTTGTATGCAAGTGTTAGAAAAGATTGTAGGCAGAGATAAGTGTCATCTATGGTAGGGCTGCTCAACACTTGCCTCTAGTAAAAGTATCTGAAAACAGGATCTTTAAAATGTGACAAACTTGAGTTGTTTTGAAATGACTGCTTTAGGCAGGTGTTTGCCTCAGGATGACTTCTTTTTTCTCAGAATTTTGGCTCTCAAGAGATGGATACCTCATCTCTTTCACTAAGATATGAAGAAAATACTGTTTTCCCATGTTAGAATCTTAAAGCCATTTTGCTTTCTTTGCTTTCTTTTTGTCATGCAAAAGAGGCATGAGAAACCAAGAATACCTTGACATTTGACCAAGGTATAAATGCTGTGAGAAGGAATAGGAGAGTATAGCCTTGGGCACTCACACTTGGTAAAGTTTTGCCACAAGTCATCCTTGAACTCTCAGCCTGAACTGTGTCATTTTCAAAGAGCAGTAACTAAGTTCCAGTAGAGCTCTACCAGAAGAGGTGTCAGGGGAAAAAGCGTTTTCTTGTACTTAGTCTTTGCTCTGAATCCTAGACTGACTAGAGAAGTGAAATGCTTACTACCAAATGATTTAGGTGCTAAAGTAGCCCAGAATGGCAGATAACACAATTAGGATTTGACATAAGTTGACAGAGTAGATAATGGCTGAGGAGAGAGCAGCAGGAATTGCTGGCCGAAATACAGGAGCTTGCAGCCACAGCAAGTCTGTACACCTTATCCTATGTAGAGGTGCTGGAAGGTGCACAGGGAGTGAATGAAATAGTGATTAAATACGACTTATGCTATAGTTATGCCTACTATAATAAAAAAGTAATTCCACGTTGGGACTTCATCCTTTTATCTAAACAACATTGCGCAAGGTGGCTGTAACATCTGGCAAGCTTCCCCATCTGTACTTGTTCCACACATTGCATGAAAGGTGAGGGTGGCGTGGGCTGTGGTTTTAAGTTCGGATCAGAGGAGAGGTCACATCTGTTTGTCTCTACTAATGAGAGAACAACGAGAACACGGGATTACAGAAAAACGTTTTCTGGTAGGACAGTGTACCTTGGATCAAGATTATGCAACTTGAAAAATACCAAGTGTTCTCCCTTCTAAGAGCTGCACAAGCAGAAGAAACAGGTACGGACCCTACGTTTGGCGGATGTGCTCTCTGCAGCATTTTATGTTTGTGATTGCAACTCATAGAGACATACCTGAGCTGTCTTTTGGATTGGCAGAATTATCGCCAGGAGTAGGAGTCCAGCTGCAAGCCTTTCCCTTCTCAGGCGCAAACTGAACTCAGCTGTGTGCTGCCACAGCTGTATTGCTACTGCTTCACTAAACTTACACCAAACTAAAACTTGGTAAAATTTAAAACAGGTTGCCCAGAGAAGCTGTAGATGCCCCATCCCTGGAAGTTTCCAAGGCCAGGCTGGACGGGGCTTTGAGCAACCTGGGCTGGTGGGATGTGTCTCTGCCCGTGGCAGGGGGGGTGGAACTAGATGATCTTCAAGGCCCTTTCCAACCTAAGCCATTCTACGATTCTATGAAAATGGCACAAATTTGCAATCTTGTAACAAAATGTGGCAATCTATTTGCTGCATGCGAATCCAAATTTACAGCTTAACAATGCAACCAATAATAAATCAATGCAGTAAAACCTGAAACAGGATGTGTTGTTCTTTGTTTATACCCTTGCGTGTACTTGCTATGGATTAATGTTATATTAACTTTCATCCACATCTGCACTCTAAATGACCTCAAATTCAAAGCAAGGATTTAGGAAGACTAAATTGTAAAGCAGTAATAGCCATGTTGGGAAATGAGTAAAGCATGAGTAAGAGATGGGATCACCATAAAGGTCTGATGTTCTGGAGAGACTGATAAGCAAATGGGCAGACATAGCTAGTGGAGGAGGAAACAAAAAGCGGAGTCCAAGGATTTCATATTCTTGGAACAATGTTATTGTTCTATGAATGCCCTTTCTACCTCGTTAACCACAGCCAGTGAGCAGTGGAAATACACTGTCACCAAGAGGTGAAGTTGCAGTGTGGTAGAGGAAATAATTACTGTGTTAGTGCTTCGAGGCTTTTATTCTTTCAGTACGTTCACCAGCTGAAACAATTGGTTTTGCCTGTGAAGACAACACATTATTCACAGATAAAGCAACCTGCAGTCACTCTCTACAGCCCCTAGAAGCGAAGCAAAGCAAAGCATTAAACATACCATTTTGCAATGGACAGTTAGAAATACAGCGAGAGTTACTGTCACTTCCTGTATTATGACTGATGTTTTTCCACCACTGAACCCCCCAAAAACATGCCTGGATCTCTGATTACTGCTTGCAGTTAAAGCCATCCTTTTCATCCTTCCCAGTGTCTCCCCGATAGATCAATAAGGATGACAGAGACACGTCTCCGGTCCTATCCCATTGACGTCAGTGGGAGAGCCCAGCATCTAATGCTTAGAAAGGCTCACCATGATCTAGTGATTCCTTCCCCCCTTCTCTCTTTCATGCCATAACTGCTCTCTGGAGAAAATAAAAAGAAAACCAACATCTTCTTAATGGATTAAAATGCTAACCTTGGTAAAAACCACCAGAAGCCAGGAAAGTGTGATCTAAACCTGCTTCTCATACTCATGCAGTGACTTTACATTATCTAGTCAAAACATTCCCAGTTAAGGAAGGTTTTCCAGCCTGTTTTTTTTTCCTGTCTTTTCTCTTGTTCTACTTGAACGTTGTTAGTCATTCCAGGCACAGTTGACAAGTGCTTTCAACACAGATTATGAGGCCCATATAGGTTCCACATGTATTTGATGGCACTTGGCTAGCTAGAGAAGTAGTTTTCCTTTAGCTCATGTAATGCAATGTAATAAGCATGATTGGTGTGGAAGATACATCTACACATTGAAAAAAAACGTTTTGAACATGTGGCCTGAATTGTTTGCTTGACTACAGTTCTTATATTTTACAAATAATACCTTTTTTCATGATGTCCTGTGGTCATAAGCAAGGCAAAATACGTGGAGAAATATAGTCATCCTGTAAGACCTGCTGAGAGTTGGAAAAAAATACATGCTTTTGGACAGGGAAGATCTTCTTCAGGTCCAGAATGACGAATCTCACACAAAGAACTAACCTATACTCAGCTTTCAGTTTGTCGACTGTTTCAAACCTGAAGGGCTAGTGTGCCCAAAGGCACGTCTATTTTTTTCAGTCAATCAATATCTGACAAGATATAATGTATGTCCAGACAACTTTTGCCTAAATTTCATGACCCGTTCATTGGCTAATAGGCCACAGGTAGTCCTCAGTAAGTAACCTCTCACTCACAGTTCACCCTTCTGTTTTGCTGTTTGATAGCAGGAGCCCAGGCTCCTCTGATCAAACACCAGTCAGGCTGAGTCTTCACTCAAGCTTCGGAGACTTCAGAAATAAAATAGCCTGTGCCGCTGTAGCTCACCCATTGCTTCTTACTGCACAAGAACCAGTAGCTGTAGGAAAGATTGTCAAACGCATCGTTAATCTAAATCAGAAAGACCTTCTGAAAGGAGTATGTTACTAACTCACGTAATTCCCACTGGCGTGGGAGTGAAACGCCAACATTTTCTCAAGGATCTGGGTATAAACATTTCCAGTGACACAACTACTACTGCCAGCTGCTGGTATGTCAGTAGAGAAGATAATTACTTAATGGGCTCCTCTGTCAAATGCAAAACTTTCTACGAGAGCGTCTCATCACATCACATCATTTCCGTTACTTGAAAGGGCTCTTTGGAAGCTGTACCGCGAGAAAAGAGGTTTCCCTCCAGCTCAGCTAAGTGAGTGGGAAGCAGTCAGCGTGTACCTCCTGCACCGCCGTAAGTGTATCCAGCTGCTCAGTCATTTCAGTAAATTCCCGTATTTGTGTAGACCAGCTCAGTTGTAGACCAATTCACCAATTTGTGTAGGCCTAATTAAACTCCATGGCATGCCACTGATCTCTTTTTCAACACTATGTAAGCACATACAATCCAAATGCACTGCATCAGACTCCTTGATGTGCTCTGCATCATCTATTTACATCATACACAAACTAGTCAGAGCAGCCTGTCACATCACTCATACCACATGACACCATTTACTTTTGGCAAACTCGGTGATTAAAATACCTTATTTTCCCCTACAGGAAGACAAGGAGTTTTAAAAGGGTAAAATTATTTATGGTTTCATTTGTTCTGCAAAAAAAGACTTGTTTTAAAACACAAAAGGCTTGTTGTTTTAAAGCAAAGTCAAGCCAGGTCAAAATATAAAAGTACCTTTTTCAGTTCTAAAGTCTTCACAGCTGGTCATTCCCACATGCAAAAACTTAAATAACCTTTCAGGGCTGTAGTACGGCTAAGGAAAAGTCCAACAAAATGATAGATGTATTTGGACATAAATGTCACACCCAGTGGAATTAAAAGGAAATAAATAGTAATTCAACAGCGTTGGCAAGCTGCTTTTTTGATTATGTAGCACCACCAGCATATTTTACATGTGTATCACAGTCATGAATAAGCCAGACCAGACACACATTCACAAACCAGTTTTGATTTCCTATTAAGCTACATGCTTATTTTCCTTCCCCCACCCTTTTCAGCTAATAAAGGAAGCCAAGGGAATGCACTGATCTTTGTCTTTTTGGAACAAATGTTAACTCCAAATTCTCATGATTGATTCTCACGGACTGGTAAAACTTCAAGAGAGAGAGAAAAAAACCCTCTTCCTAATGCTAAACGGTTTTTGACATTTCAATTGTTTGTTATTTACTACAGACATAAAATCCTGATACCAAAGATGGCACTTAAAATTATCATCATCACGAGGATGTGCCAGGGGCTACAAGGCTTGAACCCCTAGCTCCTTGTTCAAGAGGAGTTTATGTGCATGCAGTAGTCAGGGTATTCTTCCCCATACCGCTTCCCTGCACAGAACATGCATCTGCCAGCCAAGGAACAAGTTTGACATCAATCTGATAGTTTAATGATACCCCTCCTTAAGAGACCAGAGGCATGGAAAAGATTTTTGTCTCTGGATTCATGGTGACTTCTGGAAGTAATATGAATTGTCTCCTCCTCTTCTCACAAGGAGGAACATACCCGTTGAAATCCAGCTGCTTCAAGTCATATCCTGATCTGTTGTTTTGACCACGCCACCATCTTTTTCATATCCCTCTTGCCCAAGATTTTCACTTTTGCTTTTACAGCCATCTAAACTCTTTCCTTCCCCGCTGACACATAGAAGCCTCTCCATCCTTACTTTGTCCAGTAGCAAACCCAGTAACACTGGGTTTGACAGCAAACTTCCCGTAAATAACTCTCTTCTCTTGTGTGCAGCTCTTCATGCAGGTAAGGCGGGTAACTTCGATGTGCAAGACAGCATCCTATTCTTCATTCCACCTATAGAAAGCCAGTCATGAAAGCTTGTCATGACTTGACAGCACCTGGTCACAGTTTGTGTAGAGAAGACAGAGAAAATGGCCATGAGACCACAACACTTCACCTTTGGTTGACGTAAGGTATTATGTAGGTGCGCCAAATTATGCACATATAAGCCGTAAAAGCTTTGTTAACTAGGGTATGCAGCGTGGGGTTGGTTACGGTGCAAGAATCTCTGCACAAAACTGAAGGCAAATGCTGAGGTCTTCTTCTGTGTCCTTTGGCACTGGAAGTTCCAGTCTTGTGTCTAAATTTCTCCCCCCACAAAAAAGAACAACTCAGGTGGTAAGCCCCCAAACCTTGGGGGAGCCTAAACACAAAGATGCTTACCCAGCCAGACCTGAGCTGCTCAGTCCGTCTCTGCCGGGGAAGAGTGCCTCCTCTCCAAGACCAGAAATACAGAATCTAACTAAAAAGGGAGGAAGACTCATCTGGTTACGCTCCCTTCATTGTTTCTGCCCATTTATTGTCTATTTTCCACTCGTGTTTTTATCTGTCAGATTTCAAGGCTGCAGCACTGGTGCAGCCTCTTCTGAGCACAACACACTGCAACCCCGGAGAGCAAGGCACGTCGTGCTTTTCTCTTTTGTACCTTTGAGGTGATGATCTCGCTGGCTTGCAAACCTGATACAATGATTCAGTATGTGCTCACAAGAATCACAACAGTGTAGGCTGTTCCCTAAACTCATTCAGGCCACTCATCTCACATTCGGAAAATATTTTTTAAAGGAAAAACAGGTCACACACCACAAAAGTGCTCCCTATGACAAGTTTATTGTGCTTATTTAGCATGCCTTGGTGAGGGGCTCTGAACTGTGCATACACAGACCTCATCACTCCTTGTCATAATAAAGTACAATATAATACACAGACAAGAGCTCCAGCGCCATGACCTGAGTGCAGGAATGGAAGCTTGGTCCTCTTCACTACCATTGCCAAATAATTCACTATTCTTGGGGAGTCATTTATCAACTCCTTGCTGAGCCAGCAGATTGTGTCCTAACACAAGCCCAGAATCACCACCTGCCCTTTTTTCAGTCTCAGCATTCAGAACACAGATGGAGAAGTAGGAAACCAAACAGTCTTTTAAGACCCATTTAAGCGCCATCATAAGCAATGTGTGACCATACAGTGCATATGTCTATTGTGGTCCATGTCTTGCAAACATCGATTGAGCCATTTGTTTGGTTATGCTCCAGACCTCCTCAACTTTAGCATTTTCCCCCACAACTCTTCCCCGAAAAGAAAGTCTGTGCTCAGTGAGGGGCTGACAAACTCATTCAAAAACCACCCGATCGATTCAAAATGAACAGTGCAAAACATGTAGTGTTCACAGGTCAAAGAGAAGGGGCAGGGATAGAAAAAAGACAAAATACCCTGTGGAAATCAACACAAGGAGAAGATGTGAGAGCACACAGGAAACAACAAGTGGCATGGACTAGATTACCTTTTTGTGCTGCTTCAGTCATCCGAAGGATTTCATCATTTACCTTGGACCTTCCCGGTTTCAGGGTAGCACTGCAAAGTGCCTCCCCATGGGCTCTGCATGGCCAAAAGGTGGGAGCGGTCCTTGGAGAGGAGGTGAACAGCCCAAGACTAAGGCAAAGGGAAAATAATGTGTCTTCTCCTTCCTGGGTAAACACTCAAAGCAGTCAGTTAGCGTGCCAACAGCATTTCTGAGTAAAAGAGATCAGCACAGATAGACTTCTCCAACAGAGCTCACTACCTCATTCTCCAAACCACAGAAGAACCATGTTGGGCTGACTTCAGCACTCAGGGAACATTATACCCCAGACCCCAGGTCCCAAGCCTTCCCAACTGCTTTCTTACATTTAGACATATGACTTTCCCCTAAGCCCTGCCATAGCCAGGACAGTAAAATCTGGGCTACTCACAGAGAGATTTTATGTCAGTAGCATGCGCTAGTTTTGAATACCCAGTTTGCGTGACCTGGGAGATAATATTTCAGAACACTTTCAGCACTGTGTAACGTTGCGTATGTTTAAAGCACAAGTCCCATTGTTTACAGCTATAACTGAAGTCAACCAACACTTTTGGAAAAAAATAGATGTTGGAAAATGACATTAATGAACATGTGAGGAAAAATGAGATTAGGTAACCTAACACCACTCAGCACAGAAAGAGAAAATTCAATTTCATGTTTTTCCTATATCTACGGTGAGGATCAAGCTATCTATCTTCTCTTAGCCCATAACACATTCGTTATACATATTCCAACCTCCTCAGTGAAAGCAGCAAGGTCCCATCGCTATTTAACCCAAATTCACTCGTTGAACAGTTTCACCCCTAACACTGAAAGAGGCGCACAACCTCTGAGAAAATTCGTGTGTCAACACCGCGTGCCTGAGCCAGGTAGCAGCACATCGCTTGGTCTTCCAGTACTGGCAAGGCCACCTGAGGCCCAGGAATTGGACCGGGTTAAGTGGAATCTGCTTAGACAGTATTAAATTGGCAAAGATATAGAATAGCAAGCTCCAAAGCTTAGCAGCTTGTTTGGACTTTTCTTTTATCCCTCTAAGTCCAGTTCTAGAAGCTGCATTACAGCATTTGCTCCTTGGAAGTGACTGAACAATTCCTATTGCCATTCCTCCTAATATGATATTTGAACAGATTCTGGATTTTTATTTTTTTTTTTTAACATGCAATCTCAAGCACTTTGAAGATAGAGTAATTCAGGCTAAAAGTACTGGTTATAGCATACCATTCTGTTGATGGGGAAACTGGCATAGAGACAATTAGAGACCTCATCAAAGCAAATTGGTTGAGTTTTCAACAGATGGATATGCTGTTAAGCAATTCCACAGCCCCACTAGAAATATTGAGGCATCTTCACACAGAGCTTTTAGGAGTCAGCAAAAAAACTCTTCTTCAAGTTATGTGTGATCTTACTTTATTTTAGGAGGTTGTCTGGGATGATTGCCTGAGTTCTCTTCCAGCACTGAATTCATACAGTTAAACACAAGACCTTGACTGTTCTTTTGTTGCAAACTCCTCACCCATTTTTCTACATTTGCTACATTTTCTTTTCATCATTCTGATGGCACAAAGGAGACAGAATGGTGCCAAAAAAGAAAGCGAAAGCCCCCACATCCCCCAGTTGCACATTCTACGTCATCCATTTCCCCATTATCTGCCCGCTAGGATGAGGGAATAGCCCGAGCAGAGAAGGTGACAAGGATATGATCCAGAGAGCACTCTGGTGGGCCTCCTGGTGCAAACTGGCACTAGGGTACTTCTTTAGCCAGCAGACAGTAGCTCTTATGCTGCTTTAATTTATTGTCAACACCTGCTAGTCTCACCCTGCAGCAGGAGCCAGGCAACCTGGAAGGCGACTGTACATCAAGCCCCAGTGTCCCCTTCATCTGTGTACTCGCATCCTGCAGGTATGTGGAGCAATTCGGCTATCCACTTAATTGAGCTTTAGACCTTTTTTAGAGGAGGGCATAGACCTTTTCTCATTCCACCATGTCAGAACATCCACTAGTCTTACAGGGAGTAAAAATCAGCGTAAAACACACAAAAAAGAGCTAGCAGCTCAGGACAGGAAAGGAACACCTTAACCAGCCCCAATTCTAGGAGATCCAAGGCTATTGATAGACCATTAGTTAGCACTAAGTAATGTGAAGAACATTCACTAAATTGTATTTATATACAGTGAGAGTTATATTTGCTGCAGGAGTGCGTCAGAGGTCTTCTAGCCAAGTACTGGCTGATTTAAACCATAGTCCAGACTTTAGTCATTTAAACAATAGTAACTCGAAGTAGGATACCTTTAGGAAGATATTTTATCACTTTATCACAAATTATAAATCAAATTGTCAGGTACTGTGATACTCTGCTATGCTGCTGCTACAGATGTTGGCCATTTCCACCTTCCAGGCTGTTATTTCTCTACTGCACTCCCACCTGGAACAAAATCACTCGGGATGCCTAAATCAGCTTTACTTCCAAAATCTTGTAGTCCAACAGACTGTTGTTTTATTCTCTTGGAAAGCTTTCTTCTTAGAAATAAGACTACTATTGACACTTTTTATCTCAGAAAAGGCATTAGTACTCCCTATTTCAAAATAAAATATGCTTGTTTTGGAGCGAAAAGACTACTTTTCCATTCAATGTAAACATAAAGAATGATGCTTCTCATACAACATTCGTGTCTACAAAATTTACAATTCTCAAATGTGTATGATGTTACCAGATGATACTCACAGAGAATGACAACAAAAGTATGTCCAACTGGATACTATCCCTCTTCCGAAAGTGCTAACTAATCTTAGCTGTCTTTGTGATTTACAGCAATACTAATGGAAGCAGTTCAGTGACAAGCTCAGGCAAGCAAGAGCATGTGGACTAGGGAGAGGGAGAAATATCCTACACTGGAGGAAAATCTGCATTTACTGAAGGGAAGAAGGAGCGTGTAAACATAAACCACACACAAGCAGAATTAAAACACTCTGGTCCCTGGGTTTTCCTCTGTTTTTCTAGATATCCATTAGTCAGTATAAAAATTAGATGCACTTGTCCTGAGAATTGATCTGACAACTGTTGATAACTGAAGTATCAAGACCCAAACAGGATCAAAATGGTTTTAAGTCTTATCTTGGGTCTCTTCTTCAACCAATACAACATTGTTCCAACATCATTCATGTCAAAGCTGCAAATATAGCCTCTTGAATCCGCTTAGGCCCATTTCTGCCATTTTGTGATAACAAAGCTCGTCTTTGTGATAATGATGCTCCATTATGTTTATACTTGGAAGCCTTTCTTCTCTCCCAGTTTCATTTGCATGTGCGACACTTACTTTTCCTCGGGTGTTAGATTATCACCAATTTATTCCTGCAGGATAGCTCACAGAACACTATTTCTGCTAAGCCTGATAGAAATAGCATCTCACCTGAAATTGTCACACCTGCTAGGTTATTTGCCCAGTATTTTCCTCCCTTTCTGAGTGAAAACCGACAGCTATTGAAGCATACAAGATAGATATTCCATATTGTTGCTTTTCTAGCTGTAAGACCAAGGAAAGAATACTGGTTTTGTTTTCTCAGGACTTAGCTTTTGTTGACCATTGTTTCTTGCTCTTTTGTTTCCTGCTTGGTGGGCTCCTTTCCACAAACAGCCTGGAAGAGAGAGTCAAGGAAAACTGTGAGGCCATGAGGGAAATCAAATGGCATAATTACAAATTATACACACAGTAAAAGAAAGTCTTTCCTTCCTCAGGCCCTTTACATTTCTAAAGTCTGGGATGACTGAAGTGCCAGGATTCATTAAATATAACACCAGCAAATTCTGCAGAAGTTAAGTTTTTTCACGCTGTTTTTTCACCTTCTTAACGGTAAGAAAATTAAAGAGACTAGTAAGGGGAGAATATTTCTGTTCCCTATTACATCTGGTAGAAGAAGAGTACCTTTTTCTAGGCAAGCATGAAAATGGAGATGAAAGAGGAATTTTCCACTAAAAGAGAGACTTGATTGTGATTAGGAAAAGGGTAGGGAATAAATCAAAGCAGAAGAAGTTGCTGCCAACCTGCACAAATTTTATCACTAATCGTCAAAGTTCAATCAAGTAAGAGAACAAATACATGGCTGCTTGTCTCTAATCAGGGTCTGCGATAGTTAACAGATGACAGAGTAACACTCATCTGGCTAAAATGACCAGCTTCTCTTCCACTGTGTATGAACTTGTGAACCATGACCCCTTCCTCAGCTAGGCACAGGACAGCAGTCCCTGTTGCTGTACAGCAGCAGTGATCAGGTACGACAGCAAAACTTAAGAGGAAAGGGCACTGTCCCAGCCAAAAACATCTCATTTCTGGTGCTCTCTGCTTTTAAACATCAACTTGAGAAAGTGCGTGACTCTCTTCGGTTCTCCAGCCCCAGGCTCTCTGCAAATAGCAAGCTGGCTACCACATCCTGCATAAGTAGGACAAAAAGGCAGATCTGCTCTTCATACAAAAGTCAGCCGGCCTTTGTTTACTGAATGTCCTTTTGTTACTAGAAGCTTTCATCACTTGCACTGGAATAATGAAGGACATGCAAACTGCAGTGTAACCTTACCAATCTATTCTCATGAAGAGCTCAAAAGTCAAGTCCCCAGCTGTCTCTCAAAGAAATGCATGCAGAGAAGGATATGAATTATCATTTTAGAGATGCTGTAGAGACGCCTAAATTCTCACATTTTTTAATTAAAACATCTGTTAACAATGTGGCAAAAGAACCAGATCTACAGGCTGGTTTCTAATTCCATGTCACCGTGATAAGTCAATTTGAACAATGCCCAGCCTCATGATTAGGTTTTAATTTTGTCAGGACCAGATGGTAGCTGTGTCAAATCACTGCTGCAAGATGAAATGAAAACAATTATGTCAAGGAGCATCTTATGTCATATCACATTTGCATATAATAGAAATTTACCTGGAGATCTGGACATTGACACAAACAATTTCAGTAATAAGAGTACATACAGATTTCCAAAGTACGTAGTTCTTAAACCATTAGGTCTTCATTGGTTAAAGCCAAACTGATCTTTGGATTAAATGTCATTGTAGACCATGAACCATAGAAACCAGTGCTTTTCACCAGACTACCATGGCCCGCAGAAGGAGCAGGACTCCACCCTTCATTAGGATTTCTCAGCTATAAAGAACTCACATAACGGTTCCTTAAGTGATATATTTAGGAAATATTTTAAAACCTCAAACATTTCCACCAGAAATGCTGCTAATAAACTTGAATAATGTTTCTTATCTAGGTTAGTCACCTGCATGTTTCTGTAGGACACTAGAGTAAAGCCAACTACACTTGTCCTTGAGGAAGATGGCAAGAAGACTTTGAAGCATCATCATTGGCACTTGTTCTCTAAAAAAACATAAAGCATACCGTAAAACACATAATTCTTGCTACAGAAGGAATGTAATTAGCTTTTATGCTCACAGAGCAAACACTGAGTTCATTTTAAAATCTGATCTTCTTTGGTGTTTTTCACCCCTTCTGCTTGGTCTCTTTGTTATTCTTCTTCCCAAAATATGTGTTTAAATATTACTGTAATTTTTGCAAATTCATTTGATTCAAGATTTTGGAAAATGCTATCTACCTAAGACCAGCTAGACAATACAGATCAATATAACCTGCAGTAGACATTATGAAGGTCTTCAGCAGTAGAGGTGTTCATGGGTGAAATGTAAGGGGAGCACTTAATTGCCAACCAGAGACAACCACTGACACTTCATAAGCCTGGGGCGTCTGAGCTAACTGTGCTGGGCTGGTGGGTATGACACAGGACCTGTGCCTTCACAGAGCAACAGCCAGAAGAGATACTCGGAGTTGCTGTGGCCAGGACAAGAGATGGGGTTTTGGGCAACAGAAACCACTCAAGGTATCTGACAGGTTCTGATGAAACATGATTAAAGGTGATAGGAGCTAGACTTCTCCCTGTTCCCCATGGAAAAAGTTCCATTTCTGAAGTGGATTTTGTTCAAAGTAGAACAACACTCCAGGCTGGGGTGGGGGGTGAGGGTGAAGGGATGGGGGGAAGAAAAAAGATTAAAAAAAATACTTTATACTTAGAATAATCTGAAACTTTTTGAGCAGCTGAAGAGAAAGACAGTGGCAGAGATCAGGAAATCTTGGATGGAGAGTGGATAAGCGTGGAGAAGTCTCACAGAGTCAATGTTACAAGTGGGAAAGGGAATTTTAGTGGAAAGATCGCTTATATGTTGGTGAGCTAACAGTCAGGAAAATAAACCCACTGCAATTAAACCTTAGTTTCACTTTGATTAACCAAGGCAGATAACTAGCACGTGATGAGAAACAAGGTCCAAGTCCTAAGCAGAAGGACAGCAGCAGCAGGAAGGCACTGTGCTGTACCTTGAGTACATAATGTAGACTAAAACTACTTTCAAAAATATAAATATATGAAGAACCCTCAGAAACCTGTTACACATTTGAAAGTCATCTTTCATAAATGCTAGCGCCTGAAGTCTGGGGACTGCAGGAAAGTCGAGGTCAGACTTTTCACCCCTGCTACAATCTACAGACCTGCGTTTCGGAAGGAAAATAACAGGAATGAAAATGACAGCTAAAATGCCAGGTTTTCTTGAACAGCAAATCTGTATTCGAGCACAAACAAAGCTGCACTGATTTATGCTGCTGACTTTCTCCCATAAGTGCTGCTGACATAAAAGACTCCCCACCAAAGAGTGCCTAACAGCCCCTTCCTCCCCGCAGCACAAACTGGCAGGAAATTCCAGCTACCCAAGAAGTTGAACTCCTGAAATGAAAGATACCATTCAGAAGAAGTTGTGCAAGGAAAAAGCGCTGAAGTTTAGGGTCTGAGCAATATCTGCATCATAAAATCTTTCAGATTTACCTTGGTGGGATTTTGTCATAGGAGAATCAAAGTTCATACCTGGGTTTCTGCCATATTAAATATAAAAATACCAATATTTTTGATGTGAAACCATAGGTTTGATTGCGATTTCATGTTTATTGTACCATAAATCTAGCAGAGCCATTTTTGATGCAGAGAGACACAATAAGATTGAGATCACACTGTATTTGAAGAAAATTCCAGCACACTTCATACTTTTTTTTTTGGTTCTTCCTTAAAGCCAGACTTGCACAAGATAAGAAGGATGTTATAATGATTTATGAACATCCACACAGCAAAGACTGGAAAGAAAACCCATGTATAACGAACCTGCAGATAATCGTGGACCCTAAAATTTAAGACTGTTCTATTGCCAGTATTTCTCTGGCCATTTTTTCATAATAGTCAATTCTTTTCCTACAGCAAATCCTATTTCAAATGATATGTGGGGAAAAACATTCTGGAAGGCAAATCACTATAACAGCCTTCAGGATATGAAGCTTCAGGGTGGGTCCATCAATGAACTGCTCTCTGGGGAGAAGTCTGAGGAGACGTTTTTAGGACCATCCAAGTTAAAGTGGAAAATTGTGTAATGCCACTGTTACAACTTATGTCCAGAGATATATGTGTCCTAAAATCTTTCAGATTCATTTTGGGGAAAAGTTTTCCCAAAAGAATGTAAGTTCATGCCAGTGATAACGCCAGATGACAAAGGTATCAGTCTCACATACCAACACTGCAAATCCATTTACACTGCATATGAACCCTTACTCATATGCTCAGATTCACTGTTGTTCTTAACTAGTAGGATAGCTACACGTACCCACTCTTTTTTATTCATCTTGTCTAGTTTGTCAGCCATTTCAGCTTTAAAATCACAAAAGATGGTTTGTAGTTTTTTCCATGCACTTAATAAAATTTCAACCCATCTCTAATTCCTTGCTGTCTCTATCTATCCATCTTATTAGAGTATTCCCCAAGCTGCTTCAAAAATAAAGTGGTAAAAATGTACAGAGTAATGAATCAAGTGTAAAGGGAGGTATCTACAATCTGAAGCTGCCTTATGATATTCTTACGCTATTTATTATGATGCATATTATTTTCCTGGTGAAGAAAACCAATGACTCCTCTATCTAAAAGACAATTTGGAAGCAGAGCCATGTACTAGACTTTAATCATCATTTCTACAGTCTCCTTTCAATATAGGCTTTTAGTATACACACAGTAATCCTGTGAGTCATAGAATCATAGAATTGTTTAGGTTGGAAGGGACCTTGAGTATCATCAAGTTCCACCCACCCTGCCATGGGCAGGGACACCTCCCACCAGCCCAGGTTGCTCAAAACACCATCCAGCCTGGCCTTGAACACCTCCAGGGATGGGGCAGCCACAGCTTCTCAGGGCAACCTGGGACAGTGCCTCACCACCCATAAAGTGAAAATTTTCTTCCTAATATTTACCCTAAACCTACCCTTTTCCGGTTTAAAGCCATTGCACCTCGTCCTATCACTACATGCCCTTGTAAAAAGTCCCTCCCCATCTTTCCTATAAGCCCCCTTTAGGTACTGGAAGGCCGCAATAAGGTCTCCCCAGAGCCTTCTCTTCTCCAGGCTGAACAACCCCAACTCTCTCAACCTTTCAATGAGTCAGTGAATAAATTAATTTTTAATATATTTGTAGATGATGTGAGATGGAAAAAAAAATATTTTGAAAAATTTATGTATAAAATATTTAAATTGGTTGGCCTAAATTACTACAGTCTAATGTCAAATGTTAATGTCATGAGCTGAGACAGATGTTCTTGGCTTTCTCAGCAATGACACAGCTTTCTCAGTATTAAGCAGTTATTAATTAATGATAAGGTGTTAGTGGAGACAATTAGCACCAAACTCCTTATTGAATGTTTTACAAACAATACCTGACATTTTGTTAACATCTCATCAGAGAAGGGTATCTCAGCGGCATGCATTATTATTATGCCCATCTTGTCAACTGGACTGTTGACATCATGAGGTGGGGTTGAGAAGAGCCCATATTATATATAAGCCAAGATCTAATCTAAGGCAAGATCTAATCTAAGTCAAGATCTAACCTTTTCCTAGGCAAGATCTAATATATATTTATAAGTAAAATTTCAAGGGTAAAAAATTGTATCACAGAATCATTAACTCATGCTAGCATAGGTAATCGCATGACTTTTTGAACTTAAAAATGTGAAACAAATTCAGATTTCTTAAAATTACTAAAATTAAATCATACTGTGCCATGATTTACCTTATTACTGTGGACAAATTTAAACAGGACTTAGAAAATTACGGTCCAATTTTCCACACATAACATAACAGCAAACCAAAATGCCTTCTTAACAGAGGAAACAGATTGTCTAGTCTCCAGAAAAAGTCCTAAAGGAGATTTAGCTGAGATTTTATTTGTGCTGTCTGAGACACTTTCACAGGACCTACCATAAGAGGCTCTTGCTAAAACACCCATGGGCACAAGGTGAAAAGCGCAGTACAGCCGTAGGTCAGCACCTGCCTGCAAGAAGGAGAAACATGAGCGTCCGCAGCCACAAGTGGTAACGTCAACAGCACAGTTCCTGAGAGCCTTGTGCTAGAAGAGTCAGACAGAAGACAAAATAAAATGATTTGCCTTAGTTAAGCCTAGTGATGCCTGCAAAAGATTTCAGAAAGCCCTAATGCATGTGCAACAAAAGGCGTGCTGGGGGGCATTATCTGAACTACTCATAAACCTCACTGGCAAGTGTCAAGAGAACGGGTCAGAGAACAATTCTCTGCAGATCTACCTTGCTCCATGTAGGAAGTACATCAACAACACCAGTCCTTCCCTTACTCCTCAGCTTTTTAAAAGTACCAAGCCCTAAATGCAAGTTGACGTTAGCATGCATGTGATGCACAAGAATAAAAGAAGGCTACATTTTGGCAGTCATTTTCGCGGTACGTTTCAGCTATTCCAAGGAGCTCTAACTTGATTCTCACCCAGCAATAGAAGGTATTTACATTCTCCTTTTGTCAGTCTAGATAACTTGCTCTTCTGGGCCAGCTATTTTTCCTGTTCTTGGCACCAGCTCTCCCCTCAGTGAGTATTATAATGTTCAGCAAAAGAAATCCAGCTGGTTGAACGAAGACTACATAAATTAAATGGGAAACTTACAGCAAGCCAGTTTTTCATCTAAACAATGTGTACATTTAAGTCTGGATAATAAAAGCTGCTATGGCTTCAAGATTTCTTTTATAGGCGCTTCTGACAAAAGATGCTGCGAAATGTTAAGAATTCCACATCTATTTTATCTCAAAGTAGCCTAAGGCAATATAAGCCTAAAACTAGGGGCATCCAGTTGTTAGCATCTGAGAAACCTAGAATTCTGCTGGTCTTTTAAATACTTTCCTCAGGAAGAAATGAGGTTAAAAATTAGAAGAGTTTATCACCTTCTTTTCAAGCTGAGCTATATAACTTTATGCTACTCATGAGAGGTCAAAGCCTCCTCTGTTTAGGAAATTTCCTTCACAAACACAAGTCCATCAAGTCCTCTTTGGGTGTTCAAACACTATACTGGCATAAAAGAGGCAGAACAAAGATGACCATTTTGCCCATTTTAAACAGTTGAAGTTTTGCCCCCCAAAATTCTGTCATGTTAGCCAAAACGTGTGAAATACGTCAACTAGGAAGTTCTTAATATTTTGTACAATACGTAATGCCTAGGTGGTAATTTGTAAAAATCATTCCCTGAACTGAAACTTTATTTCATCTTTTCTTGCTGTTTTAGACAATATATAACAGCAGCTTCTTGAGGGTTATTTTTGTCATCCTTGTTTTGTCTTCCTTTTCTTCCTTAGCATAACAATGCTAGAAAAAAAAATATAGAGATAAAGCTAAAATTGCATTTTTTCTCCTTTATCTTGACTGTGTATTGTACTGAAATACAGCATAGGACTAGAAAATATCTTCAAATTAGGTTTTAGGAAGTTAATTTTTTTTTT
>RSEF01000031.1:56274218-56296868 GCA_003993805.1 Himantopus leucocephalus
TTTTTTGTCTGCAGTGGGGTTTTTCAAAGGACTGTAAAGGAATTAGAAGTCTCCCACTGAAATTTTACAGAAAGTAGTCCAAATCACATTTATGTTGTGGATTTGGAAAATCCTTGCCCCCAGACCAAAAGCCACTGTACCATTTCTTGTTACTATAATACAGTAGAAACACAAATGGGTGAGACTGCAGGACTAATCTTGCTGATTTGCAAGATAGCAGCTGTGATCCTCGTTGTCCCAGAAGACAAATACCTTTTTTTGTTCTTCGGTAAAACACCCATGATTTTGAATTTGCATTCATGGATTGTGAAGAACCATTCCAGCGCCACAATCCAAAAACCAAATTCTGCTCGGTGGCAGCCGCAGGGAGATGCCCTTAGTTGTAGATGGTCAGCATTACTCAAGACAAACAAATTAAGCTTCTCCTTTCTCATCCACAGTTCCTCCTCCACAAAACCCCTTTTCTTCTACCATTTTACCTGAGCCTGAGAAGAAACTATTTTGAACACTCAAACATTAACAGTCCCTTTTAAGCTGGCAGGAAGTCCATATTGCCACGTATTTCTAAAGTGTAAAATCCTGGACTGAGAGAAGGAT
Source organism: Himantopus leucocephalus (assembly GCA_003993805.1). Lineage (NCBI taxonomy): Eukaryota > Metazoa > Chordata > Aves > Charadriiformes > Recurvirostridae > Himantopus > Himantopus leucocephalus. The sequence goes on from RSEF01000031.1 coordinate 56,274,816, forward strand.
AGTAATTTTCATGGAAAGAGTCAGGGTTTCACCCAAAATGTGTCATATCTGTCAACGTTTCGTTTTTTTAAAGGTATGTACTGTTTGGAGTTTTCTATGATATTTCTTCCTCTGTTTCAACTGCCTGCGTGGATTTCCAACAGCTCACTGTCTTTGGTACTAGATATGCCTGTGTACTGTGAGTTAATTATGATCAGTGGGATAATACAAAAGGTATTTCGTTCTGATTCAGTAAGCATGCGAAAGTTTCTGGCGCAAACATTACTGTGAGTGAGAAGTGGGAATTTTATTTTCTGTGAATTCTGTATTGGTGAATTTTGGACTAGGTAATCCAAGAACAAATGGGACAGTAGCATGATTGGAGCAAAGTCATTAACATTGAGCAAAAATGTGCAGCATTGGACTGGCTCTTGTTCTATAAGGGCTAAGCCTTTCGTATTTATGCCTATAAGTAGGCTCAATGCGGCTATACAGCACTCTGCTGCTTTCACTAACCTTCACGGCATGGACAGGCATTACCTTTACAGATCATTAGCCACACACTGGTATCTTCTACAGGCTTCTAGACAAATCTGGTAGTGTTAGCTAATTTAATTCACAGAGAATGTGATCTTTAATTTCTTACGTGTACAAATGGCCACTAAAATGGGAGACAAGTCTTTCCAGATCTTCATGTCACTCTTGGACTCCTCAGTACCAATGTACTTTCCAGTTCTGGGAACACCCAACACGTGTTCCTGTGACAAGAGTCTACCTTGGCAACTTGCCTCTGTTTCCCAATACCATACTTCTCTCAGCACTGTGATTCTGGCAAAGAGCTCTTCGTGGGAAAGGCTTGCTGAGCAAGGGAGGCTGTCAAGGAAGGAGGTGGAAGAAATGGGAAAGTTTGAGGTAAATGAGCTAATCACAAGGCAGAGACAAAATACCTTCCATGATAAGAGTCAGATCCTTAATCCAAGGAAAACTTCTTGTTCAGAGTCAGAAGAAAGCAAACCTTTACCAACATTGGACGAGACCTTGGCATGAGGAAGCTCAAAGCACCTAAAGGACATATATTCTGAACAGTAAAGCCAATACTTAGAAATTCAGTATTCCTACAGAGCAAGACTGATAATGTCTGCAAAAAAAAATGCCCCCCGCCCCGTTCCCCAACACTCAATGGTCTGTCACTGTGTCACTGGATTGAAAAAAAAGTGATGTCCACCTTTCTTTAGGGAAAACACGTTAATATTATGTGGACATCCTATTTAACTACTTTGAAAACTTGTAATACCGTGAAGATGGATCGGTACTTTTTCTTCTTACAGGAAGCATTGATGCTCATTCTCATTAGCGTGTTCTCATTAGAAACTCTCTTACTAAGCAGAATACAGAAAACCAGTGTGTATCATCTTTGCCATTCTCAGCTGTTATTATGCAAAGAGACACAGCACTGGGAGTGAACTGGAAAAGTTAACTGTTACACTGACATTCATAGACACATAATTTCTGCAGGATATAGGAAATAATTATTTATTTTTACTCCAGGCTTATCACAGAAAATTGATTCTTTCCTCAATTTATCCAGAATAAGATACAGTCTTCAGACAAAGGCATACATTTGCTAAGAGAAAAACCACCCAAATGTGCTTTTTGTTTTGTTTTTGGAGGAATTAAAACAAGGACTTCCCTGTTGCTGGCAGTGGTGTCATGTGCAATAATCTGGTCATTGTAAAGCCATATCTGGTCCTAATTCCCAACCCAACACCAGATGTTTTCAAGGCATGTTCCCTTGCAAGTCTGCTTCGCTGGAGAACAATAATGCAGGGATTTCAGCTTCCATGTTTCAGCACCTCATCATGGTTGTTAGAGAATGGTGAGAGGGATTTGAGAGCTGTAATGCTGCCAAAGGCGGCTACAGTGGCCAAGGGGGGTGGGGTGGGTTTGCAGGAGGGTTGAACTGGCGGCTGCAAACTCAGCCCTCGGTGGGGCTGGGGCAGCTGTGCGAGCCGCTGCGCCTGACCCAGGGTCAGCGGGTCTCTCTCCCAGAGCATCCCATGAAGGCATAGCAGGATCTGGCACCCCTCCAGCCAGCGGTCTGCAGCACCCGGCCACTCTCACACGGATCAGGTTGTGGGAGACTCATGCCTCCAGCCAAGCCCCACTAATTTGGAGGAGCTGGACTTACCGATGGGGCAGAAGATGTGAGCGTTACAAGCAAGCCGCTGTGCTGTGGGGCAGCTCCTCATCCCAAAGAGCTCCTGACAGTTGGCTTCACAGCTCCTTTCCCCACGATGTCGGAACAGGTGCCCCTCAGCAGCCGGCAGCTGGGGGGGGGGGNGGGGGGGGGGGGGGCGCAGCCTCCAGAAGACCTCCAGTCCATGCTTCTGGCAGAATAAATTGTGTTTTCTCTTCTTCTCCCTCTCCATGTCTAGCATGGCTTACAAGAATGGCAAAGCAGGGCTGACTGATCTCGTCGTGCATGAGCCCTGCGTGAGCAGCAAGGAGCATATGTATGGAGCTCCTTTATTAAAGAAAAAAAAGGTAATCACAAGCTCCCCCCATGTCAGACCAGAGGTGCTGGCTCTCCTCTCCAGCCACAGCTCTCCTCTTTTCTTTCACTCTCTTGCAGTGCTCAGCCCTACTGCGAGCCCCAGCTCTCAGCACCCCTCGCGCATTTGGGGCTGTGTCCCCATGAGCAGTATCACCTCACCTCCCATAGAAACGGATGAGAGTGAAGGATTTTTCCTACCCCAAAGCTGTTGCCTTTTGCATATCATGATGGTGGTTATGTCAAGTCTCTAAAGATGTACAGATAAGCAGAGGACTACTTTTCCCACTTTTGTTTCACATACACCTGTAGTGTGCATTGTGAATTAGGATTGACCTTCCTGTGCATATTTTCTTCTATAAGGATGGTGCAGTGATTCCCACTATATAAATTATAGCTTGGTGACACCTTCCCCCACAACTGTGAAAATACTGCTTTTTAGTCTGTACAATATGTTTAAGTTCCCATACTGCTTCAGCCAAACAAATTATTTTCAGAAATCATCCATATAAAATCTTGATTTGAGTAAATCAAGAGTCAGGCGTAAAATTGAATCACTTCTCACCATATCTTTCACAGGAAGGAACCCAACTGTTGATGAGTTATTCGGACTATCAAGTCTCCAGAAAAGAATAGAGAAATGGTGAAATGCATATGGCTCCTTTCTTAGTGATAGAAACAATTTACCAATATCCCCCAAAGCGCGAATCGCAGGGCTTTAAATTAGATGCAGACAGTTGCAGAAATGGACAAATGTACTCAGTGTTGGTACGTGCCGTGAAGACATGTATCCTCTTGGCCAAATGTGTATGGAAATACCTGTCATTTTGAAAGATCTCAGTTGTGATATAATGTCTCATGCATGAAAAGTGGGGGACTTGACTGAGATTCGGTAGGTCTACATGAAACCATGAAACCGTATAGGCACAGGCTTGCTGTGCCTTCTATCCAAAATAAAATGAGCTTGTTTGCTGAGCAGAATTTATAGCTGAACTATACTCATACCAGATACTGTCACAAGGTTTTTTTCTAGCAACAGAACAGACATGGCCCACTCCTGCCTTGCTGTAAGACATACCTGTAACGATACTGCTGTTCAAAAGCATGTAAATAGAGAAATCATTGGGTGCTCCCATGAAGTTTGTCAGCCTCTGACCGAAGGCTTTATAGGTGCTAGAAAGAGATTAAGTGTACTAATTGTGATTTGTCATTAAAGCTAAGTGCTTAAACTTGTCTCTTTTTTTTTTTTTATTGCACTGCAGTAAAAAACCTTGAAGTCCCAGCTGAGTCAGGCTGTATTTTACTAAGCCCAGTAAAAGCAGTAGGACATCATCCTACTAAACAGCTTACAGAAAACATTTTAAAGGACCAGAAAAATAACACTTTAAAGAGCTATTAATGAGAGCCTAATAGCAGAAGGATTTGCAAAACCCTCATGTCTGGCTCTAGATCCATCTGCTAAGTGCTACTGTTTCTCCACCATCATTTCTACTTTAATCCGAACGTCAGTGTAATGAAGGAGAGAGGTGTGTGTTTCCCTCCAGAATAAGTGGTAGTACCTGCAAAAGTCTCCCTGATGTAATGCGTCACCAGCTCTTCCATATGATAAGTCTCTCTTTCCACATTCAAATGATGCTTCATCCAGTAATCAGAGCCATGAATAAGAGGTTCATCAAGCACGAAGTAAAGCACATCACAGCACTGCTCTGCTCTTTGTGTCATCTACTCACCTGCAAGCAGCGTGCCAGCTCTGCCAGACCAGCCCGGTGCTCTGCCTTTCCAGCTGGGCACTGCGATTGCACGTTGCAGCTGCTCCTCCAAGTAACAGCAATCACAAAAACGAGGGAAGTGTCTTATCCTAAGGCTACAGTGAAGTGTAAAAAAAAATAAATTACTTGCATCTGGATCCCCATTAGACTGACATTTGAGTGGTTCTGATTTAGATCACAAGAAATTTCACATCGGGTCCTGACCATGCTCACACAGATACAATAACTTTTCAGTAACTGTGTGAATCAAGCTATGCAAATCTTCCACCAAAGCAGAAATTCCCACCAAATACTTGATATATGAGATTTGTAATATAAATAATTTTTTATAAAATATAAACTCTTACCCTGTGTCACTGATAGCTAATAGATTAAGTTCTTGGTGGAAAAATTGTTTTCCCTTTAGGATCTGTTACTGGGGAGGAAAGAAGAAGAAAAAACCAACTCAAACCAAAACAAGTTAATCATCAAAAGAAATAAAGAGAAGCACAATGGGTCCATGAAAGGTGCATGACCATGCCCCTAGGAATCACAGCCTCCAATTCAGGTCTGGCCCGACCTAAGCTTACGCTGATACCTTCTCAGCATCCACAAAAACCACCTATGCCATCCTTTATGGCTAGCTGGGCACATGCAAGCACAAGCCTTGGGGGACTAAAAACTGCCTTGCTGCTACAAACTTCTTGAAGTACGTGGCTCTGGTTTCCTTGTCTTCGGCTACTCCATCTCTCTTCCCCCCCTTTTCTACTACTATGAATGAACTGCCTTGAATTGCTCCAGTCTCATGCAGGATGCCATGCCAGCATGTGGGATGTCATGCCAGCATGCGGAAGACAGCTAGGTCTCCACGTGGGCGTGGGATGAAGTTTATAACACAAACTTGTACAGCACGCACACACATGCAATTAGTGAGAGTTGCCCGGGTGGCAAACAAGCTATTTCCTAGCCTTGCTGGGCACTGCAGCCCAACCCTCTGCAGTTGCTTCAGCTTTTATGGCTGTTGTCTTCCCTCCCCTGCTCTCATGGTTGTTTTTTTCTCCCTAATCAACACTAGAGAGTGAACAACTCTTGCTCTGCGAGCTGCCGCGCTCCTGTGCTCTGTCACGGCACTCAGGCAGCCCCTTGTCAGCAGGGTGCCAGAGAGCCTCACAGGCATTAGCTTATTAATCCTCACACCACCCCAACGATACGGGCAGCTATTCTTATCCCCGGTTTAGTGGGGGGCAGGGGGGGAGCGGAAACTCTTCGAGATTAGGCATCTCAACCCAAGGTCACGCAGGAAGCACGGCCAGGCTGGTCACTTACTCTCTTGTTTCTAGGTCCTCCTGAAGGAGACAACAATGCCTCCTGGGAAAAACTCTTTTTGTTTGATAGTCACTACTTACATCCACGCAGCAGCAGGCATACCTGTAGGCATTTTATTGTAAGCATTAAATTTATTTGAGAAAATTAGGGAGAGCATCCTTCAGTGCACAGGGCACAGGCATCTTCAGGTCAGAATAATTAGTCTCAGCAGACTAAACTTGGGCAGATCGTTTATTTTGCCTCGGCTCACTTTGGCGATGCGGTTCACCATCATTAGAAAGCCATACTGTGTTAGGTGCTTCATCTGCTGGGAGAGCCAGGCTGTGCCCTTGAAACACCCTTGCGGCAGAGGGGAAGTGGGCAGCCAAGGATGTGCCTCAGGACGCCGGTACCACCTCGCATGCCACGCACCGTCAGGGTTTGCTCTACCCTTCTCCTGCACAACCGCCTGCGAACCCAAATCGCTCCGACTGAAAACGCACCAGGCAAAAGCTCCTATCACATCACAGAAGAGACTGGCGTTGAGCTGAAATGTGAGAAACCCCACCAATAAGTGGAAATCAAATCACTTGATTTCTTTCTACCTGCATTTTTTTTCCACCTGTAAACGGTCATGATGGCCGCACATTTGTGGTTGTTGCAGAGACTTGCTTTTCCATAACAGGGTATTCAAGAAGTTTAGATTTTTATTCTGTTTCAAAATAAAAATAAAATATTGAAATCTTTTTGTTGTTGTTGTTGCAAAATGAAATCTGTGTTTTATAGCCATGCTTAAAATCAAGTAACCTAAGTTTTCAGACTAATTGCAAATATAAAATTAAGGCACCTTAGTATGACTATATTTGAAAAAGCAGGCAGACATTTAATCTTTCATGAAAGACTTCGGCAAAGACATTTGCACTCTCCACCCGGATAGTTTGATGCAGTCCAGATGTTTACTGTATAATGGGTGTGTACCTTCTGTCTCTGACGAAGAAACCGGCCCAGACATCCTTGGGTTCCTTTCCTTTTACAGCTTAAGAGGATTTAAACCTGTTTTATCCTAGTCTGTCTACTCACATTATCATTAGAGATGGGCAAATCACAGTGGGAATGAAAGACTGGCTGAGGTCAGTACTGAAAGTTTTGTTGCCCAGGCAAGATTAGCCAGAACAGTCATGTATTCCAAGGCTTTTAGCCTGCAAGAATATAATAAAACCAGAGTTTTTAATGTCTGGTTTTGCAAAAAATACTCAGAGAGCAGCCTTTCCTACATGTTTTGGTGCTTAGTCTGAGTTTTCATTCCAAATCAGAAAGGTAGAGGTACACAGCAAAGACAAAAAGATTAATTCAAATCTGAATCAGACATTTGCCACTCTGGGCAAACTTATGTTTTGGTCTGAGATGTGAGATGAGTCACACTTCATCTCATCTACTCCGCTGTAAGTAGTATGTTCTTAGTGTTCGATCAACAGCTACTTTATTTACCTTAGGAATTTGCTGTCTTCAGAAACATGCATCCATTTTATTTTCATGGCAGCAGAAACTGTCAGAGCTGTCAGTGTGCTCTCTCGGTGCTCTCTCACAGGATCTAAGCTGTTATTTCTCATTCTGCTCATAGAAGGTACAGGTCATTGAGAAAGTCTGTAGTTGCTTCTCATGTGATGACAAATGTAGCACATATGAGAGATGGTGCAGCAGATGCTCCTCTGCTATACCTGGACGTTCCTTGCATAACGCACCTGGGAATATGGACAAAGAAAATGGTTAACCCTTTTTTCAGCATGTTAGCTAAGGGCTGAATATATCTTCCTATCCTACAGTAATCCAACTTTTAGAGCAGAGTAAAGTGCTTCATATGAAGTATATGCTATTTCAGGGCAAGAACACGCCTAACAGCAGTTATCAGAGAGTATCAAACATGCTGTAAATCAAGTCCCCAAAAATTGTTCATATGCTCACACCTTTTTCATTAAATACAAATTATTCTGTGAATTTATTACAATATCATCATCATATTGAATCCATTGCACGACTGCATAAATCCAGCATTTGTATTTGTCTGAAGAGAGACAATATTTACATCATCATACTCACTCTGTACATTGGAAATGGTGGAATGATAAGAAAAATAGAACTTTCTAGTTCAGCTAGTATTAGCATAGCTAATTGCTCTTTCCATTTCAGACAGATGGCAAGTTGTGGTTTTGATGAAAACTAAGGAAATACACAAATAAAAAGAAAGGGTCCGATATTAAAATAGATTTTGGCTACATTCTATGTTAGTTATGCAGAACAAAGGTGGTATCTGGCATATATTAGCAAATCCAGTAAGATGCATAATAATAAAGCTACCAAAGTATCAGTGATAATCATATTGTCACTGCTAACACCATCAACCGTAGTAGTACGAACCTGCAGAAATCCATGCAAAAGCAGACAAACCTCCAAGTTACATTTTTATAATCAAGAAACCATTCACGTAGGGAAGGAAGAAGAGCAAAACAATGAATAAATTATTTGCTTGGCATTTCATAGAGCCTGTAGAATGCCATAGTGACTGAATTATCGCACGTATAAGCAAGATAAGGAAATAAACCAGAGCAGGGTAGACAAATTTATTCCTGGTGTCATTCAGCATTCTTGAAATAAAGAGTTTCATGAAGGATAAATGCATGCTGTTCTGATTGCATTGTGGAGCAGAACTACCAACCCTTCCCCTTTATTAATTCTTGTGTTATCACCTAAGTAATGAAGGAAGAAACTAGAGAAAGGGTGGATAATAACGGGCACCTTCATGTAAGCGAATGCCCTTGTAAGGCCACTGTCTACCACAATTGAGAGCTCAAGGAAATTGAGAGAGGTCCCTCACAAGTGGAGAATGGTAAATCTTGCATTCATCTTCAAAAGAGACCAGAAGGACTATCTGGACAGCTGTAAGATGGTCAGTCTTTAGTCCATGGGGAAATCACAGTGCAAGTCTTCTCAGAGCACGTTTCTGGGTACAGGAAGGAGAAGGCAGACATTTGGAGCAGCCAGCATGGACTTACCATGATCAAATCATGCTTGACCAGCCTGATTGACTTTTGTAGTAAAATAACTGGCTTTGTGGGCAAGCAGAGAGAGGTTGGATGTCTTTTACCTAGAATACTGCATGTAGTTTTGGCTCCCCCAGCAAAAGACACTGATCAGCTGGAACAAATCCAGCAGATGGCCACCAAGATGGTTAGGGACTGGAGCACTGGCTGAGGCTGAGGAAGCTGGGATTATTCTGCCGAGGGAAGGGACAGCTTCCAGGGACCTTCAAAGCAGCTCCTCAACACCTGCAAGAAGGCTATCCGAAAGACTGAGACAGCTTCTTCACAGTGTTGGCAGGATGAGAGACAACAGACGCAAGTTCAAACAGGAGAGGTTCAGCCTGAAATAGGGAGAAACATCTTCCCTGTGAAGGCAGTCAAGCAATGGGACAGGCTGCCTGAAGCATCCATGCCATCTCCAGTCTTAGAGGTTTTTCAAGACTTGCCTGGAAAAAACCCTGAGCACACTGCCCTGACCTAAGATCTGGCCCTGCTTTGGGCAGGACATTGGCCCAGAGGTCTCTTCCAGCCTGAATAATTAGCCTTTGATCCTATGAATTCTCCAGCCCTCTCCAGGAGATTGACTTCCATGCAGAAACACAATGTAAGGTCCTGAAGTAGCCAGGCTTTCTGTGGAAAACCAGGTATAGTAGAATCTTACCTTAAGTATATTTCAAGAGGTCTGTCAATGAGGAATAGGTCACGAGAGATTACTGAGACGATCCCAATTCAATGTTTTTAAAATTAGACCAATTGCACAAAAACTAGAAGACAGTTTTACCTCTCCTCCACCACTACCCTTATCTGTCTTGGAGATACTGCATACAGGTGAAGAATGGGTAGTCGTGACTCAATGCTATTAGGATCAGATAAGTTGAAGTAAGCAGAATATGCCCTTATAGCTGACATCATAATAATATTGGCCATTAAAGAGAACCTGGAAAACGAATATAAAAAGGAAAAATGCTCAATTTAACTGTGCAAGTAAGTGGAGCAGATGAAGGGGGTAAACTAAGAGTCATACCCTCTACTGGGCCCATACGTTACCTGGTGATAAGAAATGGTGGCACAGAGCCTCCTCCCCCAGCTTCCTTATTCTTAAGGCCACTATGGACAGTATTGAAGTGAGCTGACACTGAAAGAGTTATTTTCAAAGTGCTTTAACCTAAGTCCTGCTGAATGCCCCTCCTGATTACTCTGTTTGTCGTTAACTGTCCCCGTTGCAGAGACTTCTCTTGTCCCAGACATGCGTTCAAAGTATGTGTATGTGAGGAAGGGGGAAGCAAGAACCAGCATACAGCAGATGGTTATATTCATTTTAGGGGAATCCCCAACCAGCTGTTACCATCAAATTTCCATTGACAATGGCCAGAAAAAATAGAGCAGGGGCCAGGATATATTAAAGTGTTAACTGCAGGCTGTTATCTATGCCCTGTAATTATGAGTGCTATAGAAACTTGTATGCTTTTCTCCATCTCACTGCTGTTCTCCCATGCCAACATGTACATAGCAGATTTTTGTTTTTTAATCTTAAGCATGTCATTGCTTACTTGCTCTCTTGAAAGTCAGCTGCTGGGGTGGGAAACTAAGACAACCAGATGTTTTACTTTTCATGCTGAGGAAGTGAAATTAGAGATTGTCTTCCTAAGCTTTTTATGGAAAAAAGTTCAGAAATATGAGGAAAGCTATACTTTTAACCCTGCACAGTTTAAGCACCAAATCCAGTAGTTCATAATCACTGGGGGGAAAAAAAAAAAAAAGGAATAAACGATGTGAAGGGAGGGAGGAGGAGAACAGAAGGAAGAAAATGGGGTAAAGATCACCCTTCATTCTCAGTTCTGGCTTGAAAATATATTATCTTCTTCATGTAGGCTAGGTAAATCTCTACTACTTAAAAATTGCTGATTTACAAGTCCAACAGTGTTTATATTTAGCACAAAGATTTCTATGTCTGGCCTTCAAGAGCTGATACTACAAGGCACCCACTGCTAAAAAGGATGCCTTATATTGCAAAATGTCCATGTGTTGTGGCTGGCATCTTAAATACATGCCAGTGCAAAAATCCTAGTAATTTTCTTGCAGACTTTCTTTTCTTAAGGCATATCTGACAGTCTTCAAAGGGGCTACTGCAGTATCAAGTCAGAGGGAAGGCAGGGGCAGGAGGTTTCAGGCAAGCAGCCTAGAATAGGAAGGTTTCATATGTTGCCAGCTCTCAGCAATAAGTGCTGCATGAAGGAACATTCATAACATGGCCCTATTTGGTTTCTCAATGTTATCACAAATGGGAAATTAAACATTTTTTTCTCACAATAGAATACATTTGCTGGCTTGCACCCCTATTCTCTTAATTTCATTTGAGCTGGGAACAATCTGTTTCTCATTTGACTGTAGCTTCTTTCTCATCCATATCGTACTTTTTTGTGTCATATTATGAGTGAATTTGTATTTATAGGTGAATACTGGCTCCAACCATAACGCCACATTCAAAGGCTATTCAACTCTGGGACTGTTTAGATTTAAACTTTAGCCTAGATCTAAAGTTTTTCAGTTTACTTCTGTCTACGAAATAGCCCAAATCAAATCCCTAGAGCTGAAGACCTCTGGACTATTAAGGGGTTGAAATATGTATCCGTATCAAATTCACAGCTTGAGTTCATTTCTTGGAGGTAGCGGTGAGATCCAGGCATGAAGCCTCATATATGTTTTCTATCACACTTTTGCTAATGTCCTTGATGTTAATTCACCTACCATCTTTTCAGTTCAGATATGCATGTTCAGGTCTTTCCCAGCCTTCTAATTCAATTCCCCTCCCCGAGATGCTCCAAAAAGAAAATCCAAAAGTGACCTTACATTTGTACATCAGCATCAGCAGTTTCATAGGAATAGTTTCATGGGAATAGAGGGAATAAAGCAAGCCAGAAAAATCCAAAGATCACTTGTTTACTATGTCATTTGTCATATGGCCTTCACACTGCATAAGAAGGCAGTCACTAGGAAGTTAAAAGGTCCAAAACCCCTCACTGACGTGCAAGACCTGATGAGTGTACAACACAACCACTCCGAGTCCGCTCTTAAATCTTCTGGAACAGCTCAGGGAACAGCACGGGAGACATCCCAGGCTACTGAAGGGGGTCATTTGCATGCACAGCAGGAATGGCAGCATATTTAACCAAACTGGAACTAGAACAGGGCAAACAGAGGGCAGCTTTTTCGAGCTCCCAATTCACCACCTGCCTTACTAATTACAGAAAACTTAAATTTTTCTTCTCCCAAACAGTGCAACAATAAGTGTTAAAATGCGTATATTAGGAAGATAAAAATCTATGGTTTCTTGTGTTTACTTTTTAGACACTTCATGCTGTTTTTTCTAAAAGATATAATCTATTTTCAACAGGTCCCTTAAAGGATGTTCCCGCTGAAAAAAAAAAAAAAAACCCCAAAGAAAAAGCAAAAAGTGGCTTATGAGGCTGTTTTTCTCCCCTGGTGATGTAATTATGAAACATCAACGCAAGGAAAATTTGTCAAAGGGAATGACAGGAAGACATACTCTCTGGATCCCAGGAAAAATGCAAAAGTTTTAATGTCAAATAATGGCATTTCTTCTTTTCTTCATTAAAGAAAGTGTGTTTCTCCTTGCATTATAAAAAAATAATTATTTTCTGTACCTAGAAATATAGATTCACTGAGTAAGTGGCCTGAACTGATTTAGGCAATGATGAAGCCCTTTTTACAACCATTCGGCTGCTTGGTGTATTGACCTCAGGTTCTCCTTGTCTTTACCTACACAGAGTTGTGGAATTTTGCTGCTTGAGCCTGCCGAAATGGTTTTGATTGGGCACTTTTTTAAAAGGACAGTAAACATCGGTTTTCCAAGTTCGCATGCATTTTTTTTTCTAAGATTATAGGGAAAATACTGAAATATTTTTTCACTTTTTTTTCCCCAGTGCATGGGAAAAAAGGGAATCTCCTCTCTCCTCCCACTATGGGCAAAAAGCAAGAAAAAACGCTTGGATGTTTTCACGTTCCATTTTTTTGCTAAATATGAATTACACTTGTTTTTCAGACAGCTTTTCTGTGGTACATGTGCCTGCAAGTTTGAACATAAGATGCCATTACATAAAACTCCCATTTTCTTTGCCTGCCACCATGCTTTGCTTTACCTAAGCATAGACTGTCATATAAAAAAAGGCCTCTGCAGCTAAGAACCAGCATGAACAAGACCACCTGGCTGAGACGGCTGACCTGCCTCAGGTCTTTGATTCTCCTCAGGTTTTGATTCCTCTCTACCTTTGAAAGGAAATGCAATCACAAGGTAGATATTCAAAGAATCACAGAATGGTAGGGGTTAGAAGGGAGCTTTGGAGATCATCTAGTCCAACCCCCTGCTAAAGCAGGGTCACCTAGAGCAGGTTGGACAGTAATGCATCCAGGTGGGTTTTGAATATCTCCAGTGTGGGAGACTCCACAACCTCTCTGGGCATCCTGTGCCAGTGCTCTGTCACCCTCAAAGTAAAGGAGTTTTTCCTCATGTTGAGATGGAATTTCCTGTGTTCCAGTTTGTGTCCGTTGCCCCTTGTCCTGTCGCTGGGCACCACTGAAAAGAGTCTGGCCCCATCCTCTTGACACCTGCCCTTTAGATATTTGTAAATATTGATTAGATCCCCTCTCAGTCTTCTCCTCTTCAGGCTAAACAGACCCTGATCTCTCTGCCTTTCCTCATAAGACCGGTGCTCCATTCCACTGATCATCTTTGTAGCCCTCCGCTGGACCCTCTCCGGTAGTTCCCTGTCTTTCTTGAACTGGGAGCCCAGAACTGGACACAGGACTCCAGATGTGGTCCCACCAGGGCAGGATAGAGGGGGAGGATAACCTCCTTTGACCTGCTGACCACACTGTTTTTAATGCATCCCAGAATACCATTGGTCTTCTTGGCTACAAGGGCACATTGCTGCCTTATGGTCATCCTGTTGTCCACCAAGACTCCTAGGTCCCTCTCTGCAGACTTGCTTTTCAGCAGGTCAACCCCTAACCTGTACCAGTATATAGGGTTATTCCTCCCCAGGTGCAAGACCCTACACTTGCCCTTGTTGAACTTCATTAGGTTCTTCTCCGCCCAACTCTCTAGCCTGCCCAGTTCTCACTGTATAGCAGCATAGACTTCTGGTGTGTCAGCCACCCTTCTCAGTTTTGTGTCATCAGGAAACTTGCTGAGGGTACACTCTGTCCCCTCATCCAGGTCATCGATGGATATGTTGAATAACCCTAGACCCAGTATTGACCCCTGGGGAACACCACTAGTTACAGGCCTCCAGCTAGACTCTGCGCTGCTGATCACAACCTTCTGAGTTCTGCCATTCAACCAGTTCTCAATCCACTTCACTGTCCACTCATCTAACCCACAATTCCTAAGTTTACCTATAAGGATTTTATTGGAGACAGTGTCAAAAGCCTTGCTGAAGTCGAGGTAGACAATGTCCACTACTCTCCCCTCACCTACCCAGCCAGTCATGCCATCATAGAAGCCTATCAGATTGGTCAAGCATGATTTCCCCTTGGTGAATCCATGTTGACCACTCTTGATAACCTTCTCTTCCTCTACATGTTTAGACATGACATCCAGAATGAGCTGTTCCATCACCTTTCCAGGGATGGAGGTGAGTCTGACTGGCCTGTAGTTTCTTGGGTACTCCTTCTTCCCCTTTTTGAAGAGTGATATGACATTGGCTTTCCTCCAGTTCTCAGGCACCTCTCCTATTCTCCATGACCTTTCAAAGATGATGGAGAGCGGCTTTCCAGTAACATCTGCCAGCTCCCTCAACACTCGTGGGTGCATCCCATCAGGGGCCATGGATTTGTGTCGAGTTTGCCTAAATGATCTTGAGCCCAATCCTCCTTGTCCAAGGGAAAGTCTTCCTTTCTGCAGGCTGTCTTACCTCCAGGGTCTGGGATTCCTGAGGGCTGGTCTGAGCAGTAAAGACTGTAGTAAAGAAAGCATTCAGTAACTCCGCCTTCTCTGCACCCTCTGTCACCTGGGCACCCACCTCATTCAGCAACGGTCCCACATTTTCCCTAGTCTTGAAGAAGCCCTTCTCATTGTCCTTGACATCCCTTGGCACATTTAATTCCAAGTGGGCCTTAGCCTTCCTCATTGCATCCCTGCATACTCTGACAACGTTCCTATATTCCTCCCAAATGGCCAGTCCCTTTCTCCACATTCTGTAGACTTCCTTCTTCCATTTGAGTTTTTCCAGAAGCTCCTTGCTCATCCATGCAGGTCTCCTGCCTCTTTTGCCTTATTTCTCACTTCCAAGGATGCACTGGTCTTGAGTTTGAAGGAAGTGGTGTTTGCATATTAACCACCTCTCTTGCACCCCCCTTCCTTCAGCCAAGGCTATCTCCAACCTTCACGTCCCTAAGCAGTCCTTATTTGTTTGTCAGCCCAAGGTCCAGCAGCATGCCTCTCCTCATTGGTTCCTTCACCACCTGTGTCAAAAAGTTATCACCAATGCTCTGCCCAAACCTCCTGGACTGTGCATGCCTGCCTGTGTTGCTTTTCCAGCAAATATCAGGGTGGTTGAAGTCCCTCATTCTCAACTTTCCATGACCTAGAATTATACTCATGAATCCTGCCTCATTTCTTATCACAAAAGTGGTATCTTTAAAGTATTACAAAGTGAAATGTACCAAAAAGATATTTTCCTGTCATCATTTACTATGAGTTATTTGGGAGTGACAACAATGATGGAGGTACAGCATTGTTAGTAATAACTTCGTAATGGGAGAGCTTGGCATGTCTTACTCTTTTTGTTAAACTTTCAGTGGAAGTAAAAGCTGGAAAGTAAGGCAAAGTATTTATATGCTACAGAATGAACTATGGAATAGCTCAAAACTAATTCTTTAAAAGTGTTTTCTTAAGTCCTCAAAACTTAACCTGACAACTACATGGAGAGCTTCTTGCAGAAACAATTATAATGCAAAAAACCTTCTTAAAAATTAAAAATTAGCTATTTGAATTGCTAATCCAGCAATTGGTGCTAATTTCATGATCAGTAAGTTATATCTAATGATTTGATATAAATTTTGGCTTTAAAATTCCTGGGAAAGACTTGGTCAATGAGGGACATGCCATAAATATATAAAGTCATAAGAGATAGAGGGCACATAGTGAATTTATCAGGACACAACTTAAAACTTTTCAGGAAAGCTAAAAAAACCAAAGACGAGATTTTTTTGTTGTTGTTGTTCTGGTTTTGTTATACAGTGCATTTTATTTGTGGCACACACTACCACAGGATGTTGTGGAGACCAAGAGCACAAGCAGTTTTAAAAGGGATTAGAGAGATTCATGGGGGTAAGCCCTTAGGGTATCTGCTTGTAATAATGGATACACTGTAAATCCATATCTCGTCTTCAGTAGCCTTTTATCAGCAGATAGACGCTTACGTGCGGATGGGAATGCTGACCTCCAGACAGCTCCAGCAGAGCAGCTGACCTGGGCAGGAACCTGAGCCTGGTGGTTGCGCTCCAGCTGCTCTCAAGTGATAGGACATCACTGCACGGCACCGCAGTACTCCATCACTTCTTACTGACGCTGTGCCTTTCTACATAGCAAAAATGAAGGTAAACTAAGGACACTGTGTTCCTAATCCCTCTCTGGGGGAGGCTACCAGGAGGCTTCCTTCACTGGAGGTGGCCAGTGAAAAGGCCATGTAAGTTAGTAATCAGTGTGCTCCAATGCTTCCGACACACTGCGCCGGAACACCTGACATCTGAGCCCTGGGAAGGGGATATGAGCAGCTTGTCTGTAGCTTTGCACATGCACTTCAGCTGATCAGGTTCCCAAATAGCTGCGTGTCAGAAGGGAGGTCAGAGAAGCCTGGGCCCCCAGCATGTACGTATCCTAAAGCTTAGTAAACTGATTCTTCAGCATTTTTTTGGCACAGACCAAGAAACTTTCTCCAGTTTCCCAATTACTTTGTAGGTCCCTATTGACATGGATACAGGGCAGAAGCGGCACATCAAGCTCTAACCCAACTGGACCTGGAAGCAATCCAGCTGTATGACATCAATCTCCAAGTGAGCTAATTTACCTTGCCTGAGAAAAGGTCCTGCTGCGCTGCCTGACGAGGTGGCTTCTGGTAAACCAGCTCTTCAGTTCTCACTGCCTCGTGCCCTGTAAACAAGCCTAGGAGAAAACTTCTGAAATGTGCCACCCCTATCCTCCCCCACCACCCACCCACGACTCCACTGATCTGCTGTTCAGCACCAGAGCATAATAATTGACCCACTGACCCCAGGGTTAAGCACTGTTCAAAGAAAGTCCTACAGACCACCAGCAATATCCTCAATTTTTATCACAATCTCCTGCTGCACATCTCTTTCCCCACCCCCAGCTATGCCTCCTCACCCTGAACAATAGAGCAGGAGAAGGCATCACATGCCCCACTGGTGAGGACCAGCTAGCTTTGCCTAATCCATTTAATTTTCAGCAGCCCTCCCACTGATGACAGCATGAGACCTGAGACTTGCCAGAGGACATTCTACACTTAGTAGAATTACTCTGCAGCTCGAAACTCGTCAGATCAGCTACAGCATTTTATACCATTTTGTTCCATTTTTCTTTTTGTGTGCAGTATGACAAAGTAGTATTGCACTGTGTCACTTCCATATATAGAATGAACTGTAAAGACATATACAGGGCAGTCCGCTTCAGCCTGCATGTTTCCTGCATGCTCTGACAGCACTAAATCCTTGCAGAGGCATTTTTGAATGATCGTTAATACCTCTTCCTANAAAAAAAAAAAAAAAAAAAAACAAACCGAAACAACTAACCCAGAAACCCATCACCCTTTTTCTTTTCCTTTTTTATAATACACGAATAAGTGTTCTGTTCTTTTCACACATTTAAAAATGAAAATGTTTTTCAGGAAGTACACTGTTGGGTCCATTAACACTCTGGCCTTAGCCAGCTGAGATGCTGACTCACATGTACTCCTGTGATGTATTCCCCTTGGCAAACTGAAAATAAGTTTAAACCCATAAGATGGGAATCTTGCAAGTCAGACTGACCAACATAATGCAGTTCAGTCCTACAAGACATTGGGTAATTCTGTTGATGTTTGTTGAACAGGAGGTTGCTTCACTCATCATTGGCTTTCATCCCACTGCAAATAGTTATCCTGAAGTCTCTCATGCAAAGAAACCATTTTGGCATCAGATACTTAAATGATTATGCTACCTTTAGGACCATGACAAAAATCATTTCACTATGAAATTTATCGCTTACACCATTCTGTCCAGCATGGCATAATCTGCACTTGCAAAATTGTGCTGAACTAATCAGAGGGATCATACAATCTTTAAATAAATTTCTGATTTAATGTGTATGTTCATTATTGACTGAAGAAGGGAATAATCATGACTGTATAAAGAACGAAAAGGATACATACAAAAAAAATTAATTCTTCCTCTTAAACCTGTGTCTATAAAATAGAAAATGCAAACAAGTCTTACAAAATTGGTATCACAAGAAGTAAGACGGAAATCAATGAGCAGTACATAGAGCCATCTGGAAACTAATGTTCTTCCTAGTCAATAGGACTGGCAGAATCTATTCCCCCTCCTCCCCCCAAGCTAGTTATCTGACAATAGGATGAACTAATGTAACGGGAAGAAAAAAATCCAAATCCTGAGAGGCAAAACAACACAGATGATAGGATCAAAATGTAAGAGCAGCCATGCTGAGTCTGGCCAAAGATCCAAGGAGCCCAAACCCAACACAAGGCCATGGACAGGGACAGATGCTTCAGGGAGGAGATTTGAGCCAGGAGGAGCATCACACAGCCCATCCGCCCAGCTCCTACCCATCGGCACTTCTGAGCCTCACTGAGCTGGAAGCAACACTTGGACCATCCCATGTAGTAACAGTCACCAAAAGACTTATCCTTTACAAATTTGTCTAATCCTTTTAAAATCATTTAGACTTTTGGCCCCTATCATGTTCTTTTGACAATGACTTCCGCAACTGTATTAGGCATGGCTCACTCGTATTGACTTCAGAAAGACATATCAAGGGAAAGAATTGGATATGGATTTGAGAGCATTTTAATTCTCCATACACATTGGTTATATGAATAACCACAGAACAATTAGTTGTAAAACTTGCTGTTCAGAGATTACGAAACAATAAAGACTAAATCCCACAAGCAACTGTAAAAATATCCAGAAGAATAAATTAGATTGAGTGAATTAATAGATCTGCACTGTTGGTCCTATGACTGTACCTGAATCAAGATCGTGCTCCAATAGATGGCACACTCTTTATCCATTTTACTTGCGTGAACTGCTGTGGGTATGTTGCCCAACATTTGGCACAAATTTGTTCATTCAGGGAAAATCTTTTATGTCGAACCCCAGTAAGCACTCTCAGACTGGGCATCCTCTGGCAGATGCCCTTGAACTCACCTATCACCAAAAAGACCAGTTTCCCCAAAGCTCACTTGCGTGCTGCCTCCAGTTGGGCATTTTTTTCCAGGGTATCAGTGACCTGGGTTGAAACTCCTGCCTCCGAAGAGGACTACGCCAGCTGATATAGTGAAACCAGCAGTATTGCACACCAGTCTTCTATACATCTATATCTATCTTTATAATCAGATGAAAAATACCTTAAAAATAAACAGCAATCAGGACACAGTGTTATGCAAGCAACACATATGTAAGAATGGCACCTGGACTGTTATACACAGAACTGTGTCTATTTGATCCAAATACAGCAAAGCACAGTGCATAATTGCATACTCCCTAGAAGGGGGCCAGAACAGGGACAGAATACAGCCCTCTTCCTTTCCAGGTAAAACACTGAAATTTCATTCTGATACTAAAACATTGAATACCTTCTTAGGACCTTTTGCCTTCAAGCATCCTCTATGCCAAGCTATCAAACCAAAATAAAACTGGGAAGTTATTTGGTACCACTCGGTCATGATTAAGCAGGCATTCTCATGAACAAAAAATAGGGACCGTAAACATTAACAATGTAATTGGATGATATAATTCCTCATTACGGTCAGAGTGACTAAACTCTCCATTAGCAGGTTCCTGAGACAAAAAAAACTCTTTCCAAATTAAACACATGCAATAGGACCCGAGCTGTAACATTTAATAACCACCAAAAAAAGCTCTAAACCAGATAAATGTTACCCAGGCCTAAGTCCAAACAGTCCACAGCATCAGAACAGGAAACCCTAAAAGTTTACTGGGACTAACATGGAAGGCAGTGAAAGTAACTCCTCCCTTCATGTGCTTAAAGGAAAAATAAAGCTAAATACTTCTAGGGTTACAGTTCTAGCAGTAGGACCTATCACTCATTTCACCATGGCTTGTAAGAATTTCAAAGCTATAAAATTAATTGTT
Source organism: Himantopus leucocephalus (assembly GCA_003993805.1). Classification (NCBI taxonomy): domain Eukaryota; kingdom Metazoa; phylum Chordata; class Aves; order Charadriiformes; family Recurvirostridae; genus Himantopus; species Himantopus leucocephalus. The sequence goes on from RSEF01000031.1 coordinate 56,294,888, forward strand.
AACACTAGACTTCAAATACTCTTCTGCATGGAAAGGGAATGTATTTGAAGTCCTTTCTTTAGGCAACACCAGTTATACTGAATAATCTATCAAATACAATTAGCTGCTTTTATTTCCATGTGTTTTTAAAAAAAGAGAAAATTCAAATTTAAAATATTTCAAATAGTTCAGTCGTCAATTTGTTTTCAATGTTTTTCTACAGAAAATTGTCTGAAGGCTAAGCTTTTTTCTTTATGATTTTCAGGCAATGCACATTAAGACCAATGTTGCATACCAAAATTACCCTGAATAAGGTCTCTTTTCTAATACATTGTTATGATTTATTATTGCAGTATTTTGATGATGCAGACTTGGCTTAGTGACACTAGCGTTCTTGTTAGCATTTTGTGTGTACTTTCTTGTAATGTAAATGGACATCAAAATGCAACTCAAGGTTTGGTTTTTTTTAAAAGAATATGTAAAACCATACTCTTGCATTGGGCAATCAGACCTGTGAGATTTCTAAACAAGTCATCTATCTGATGCAAAACTTTAGGCAACAGAGTGGACTATTTTTATCAGACAAGAAATTAAAGAAAATGTTCTTCACATTTACATATATATACATATGTTACGGTAAAGGATTCACATGTTATGGAGCAGATTGCTACCACTTTGTGATTTAAATGATGAAATAATTAACTTGTCTAACAAAAAAATTAGAAAGGCATTCAAAGGAGACTAGCCAGAGGCAATTATTGTATTAGCAGTAATATCCTCCTTTGAAAATAGAAAATCTACTTTTAAATGTCCTGTGGGCTATGGATTTGCTTGATGTCAACGGAAGGAAAGCAAGTTTCCTTCTCACCCTTTGAAGAAACACAGTTCATCACTGTCTTATCTGACACGTAGTCATTATGCTTTTTACTGAAGTCAATTCTTAGCTTCATGGGAGGTGCTCAACAGAGCTCCTGCTATAGAATAAAAGCACCTTTCCTAGAAAAGTAACACTGAAAGAAAAGTGGAATTTACTGTTCCCTAAAGACATCTCATTCTGAAAATTACTTGGTAGAGCCAAACTTATGCTTGCCTAATTGAAGCCAAATCCATTTGCACAACAAATGCTTACAGTTTCCTGGTCAGGTTTTCACATCTAGTTTTTGCCACCCACCACGCTTATTTTAAACGGTAAATTTTCAGTAACACTATTTACTTCAGTGCAGGTTCTACTGTGTAGGAGCTAGATTTTCAAGTGGAATAACAAAGAAAACAGCACAATTGTTCAATCACTCAATAAAACTCTTCCCAGATTAATTCACATTGTCAGTTTTTTTCTTCTTAAATATGAAGAAGTAGCCTTAGCAGGCTATTCAAATACAAATTGACAAAACTGCACATGCACAGGCAGAAAATATCAACGTATTGCCATGGAGATGAACCTAGTCCTGCCACTTTACCTGCTCCTCCCCCTGCATATTTCTTAAGCTGATGAGAGAACTGCAGCAGTATCTCTGGGAATTTAACAGCACCCACATCACTGAAGCTATCCACATCTATATGGCCTGAAAAATTACTCGTACCTAAATCCTTCATGTGGTGCTCAACAGACTAATTCACATTACAGGAGGCACCACACCCATTCCTTCCATATCCAAAACAGCAGGCAGAAGGAAGGGAGAAAGGGGAGAGAAAAGATGTCTATCCCTAAAGTCAGACGTCAGAAAAAGATGGGTAATTCTCAGCAACACCTGAATTGTTGAATGAGTAGTCCCATTTGCCTGGGTAAATTTTGCTTGCAGTCTCCCACTGTGAAAAGCTTATTTATGCTTCCTTCTACCCCAATTCCAGCCCTCTCATTCCTTCACAGCTGTTGCCAGTGTTGAGTCCTCAAAGCACAAGCAAGAATTTAAGATAGACTGTCAGATGACAGGATTTCTAGTCTAGACATAAGGGATAAAAGCAAACTATTAAATGTTCTTGATGGTAAGAATGAGTGTAATAA
>RSEF01000031.1:56296885-56321546 GCA_003993805.1 Himantopus leucocephalus
AAAAAAAAAAAAAAAACCAAACAAAGCCACACAAAACAATCAGGAGTGTCTTAGCAGAGTACAATGCATATAAAGGGCATGTGTGCTACCTAATAGATAATTAACCAGATATAAGCGATTTCAAAACCATTTAAAGATACTATGAAATAAACTTGTGGTGGGTCACAAACCAAATAAGCATGTTTAATTTCAGAAAGGACTCCAAGACCAACACCCACTTATTTACTTAGATCTTGAATTGCCCCTACCTTGCCTTACCTCACCAGTGATGCCCCTGTGGGATCATTCCCTGTTTTCAGGGGACTGTCAGAATGGACCTCTGGTTTCCTCACCAAGTTTGGACTCTGAATCTGACTTCCTGAATGGCTCCTGAGAGTCACTAACGGTTGCCTACTTCAATAAATCTTTGAAAAGAAAACAAAGATGCATTGTTTAAATGTGCACTGTCACTGTGGAAGTAAATAAGTGTGATTAATGTTTTGCTTTAAAAATTGTCTGGTTTCTGTATTCAGAAAAACCTGGATTATATCTGATGTTCAGCTGAAGTGTAGTAGTACAAATTGGTTATAAAGGAAGTTGTTTATACAAGCCTCTTTCCACCATTATTCCTTTTGTCTCTTCTCCACTATTATTTATTTTGAATTCTAGTTTAAGTGGATTAGATACCATCCATAACCAGTATGTGATTCTGTATTGCCACCACGCCAGCTTCTGCTGGGACCTGTCTGAAAACAGCAGCTCCCCACCCTTCTGCTTGGCTTATTAGAGACTTTACAATGTTTTCCTTCCTAAAATGATTAGGAAGGCATTCTAGTATTATTACATAAAATTTGTTAAAGGGTATGGGTAGTATTAAATCACCTGCATATTGCACAAACACATACACAGACCTGCAGTAAAATAAAATCAGCAAGACTGCAAGGTCACGTGCTCAAAAATCAGGAAAGGTAAAGTTTAAAGTGGTCTGCACCTATGATTAAAGTCAGTATCATAATTAACAACAGCAGTTTATCTCCACTCTTCAAGAAGCACTTCTGATACAGTTCAGGTCTGGGGGGAAAAAAGCAAGCTTAAAATATGACATCATATCTCCATGTGGCGTGAGTCATCACATTAAGACCTTTTGAATCACTTGACACCCTGCCTTGCCACTTAAGGGAAGAACAGAACTGGCAGAAGCAGGCGAAGCACTGCTGTGTTGTCAGCAGCCAGGCAGACAGAAACAAAAGATTTTACAAAGGCTTGCTGAGGGAGAGGAGAGGCGCACCCCAGATCTGCTCCTGGTTCCAGAGGAGAGCATGCTCCATGCAGCACACAGCGTCCTACCTGCTCCCAGTCTCTTCTGCTCTCTTCCCTCCAGTTTGTCCTCTGCCTGTTCACCCTCTTCCCCGTGACAATTTTTCACCGTTGGCAGTATCCCTGCCCAGTTTACATATTCCCTTTCCAAATGCATCTCTTCCTTATTTCCATTTTTTCTGGCAACTCTTGGTTTAAAACAAGTCTTGTTCCTTCTTCTCTTCCTGACCTGCACTCATCACAAGTGGCCCTCATTTACTGTCTTCCTCTACAGCTATGTGCTCAATGGTTTGCCTTCTTATTCAGCTAGACCCTACCTCTTTCCATATACTTCTGATGCTTATCACCTATGTTTTTCTTCTTCCATATCACGGTGGGACCCAGTCTTCTTGTTGTCTAGTTCAAGGTTGTGTCACCTTTTCCACTCCTCATCACCTAATCCCTTCTCACCCACTAACTTCCAACTTCTACTCCCCATTCACCTTTTCTCTCTCTGCCTGGTTTCCACCTCTGTCCCCTCCTCCCTGGGCTCCTTTTCAACACTCTTTTGCACTTTCACGTCAACGTCCATGTCAAGCAGTCTCTGCCATACTGTTGGTGTACATCAAGGAAGCACAGGGCATAATCTCCTTTACTGTGCCTAGTGTTCAACCAAATTCAACTGTGTTGGAGATTACAGGTGAAACAGTAACAGAATTCATGCCGAAATCTGGGCTTTGACACATTCAGTATGGACAAATATCTTCACCACTTCCAGAATTCTAGTCATAATCTCTTGAAAATGGTTATAATTAATAAAAGTTTTCAAAAGAACATGCATCATAAAAGGAGCTTTTGCTGCCAGCACTCAAGTTGCTGGAACTTCGCAGAGAAAAGTTGCCAGAATTCCTTCTAAAAAGAACAAAATAACGTGCTTTTGTTCATTCTTGTTTTCTGAAAAAAAAACCCCACCAAGTATTTTCCTCATAATTACAGTTAGCCTGAGGCACACATCTCACCTGGAAAGTTGAAGTTCAAATGATTAATGTTCAGCAGAGTTTAAAGCAATAGCGAACCAAAAACAGTGAAAATACAGACAGCCTTAACGGGTGGTGCAGCTAATCTCACCTCCAATGTTAACCATGTATTTTGCTTTTTACTTTTAGAGCAAGATTCTGTGTGCTGAAAATAAAATGCAAGTCACAGAATTACCCATTTCTGAGCCCATTGTAGAACCCACACAGAACCGCCATCTGCACTCTCCTGAATGTGCTGCAGCTCAGTTTTCCAGAAAATATTTTGCTTGTCTGAAAATACTGTTTTTCTTAGACAGGGCTGGTGTCCTCTGTGTCTTGTATGCTACATCCTCTGTTGTTCAGTTGAATGGAAGCTGTCAGTGAACTCTCAAGGCCAAATGGTGCCTTACTTAGATTAACTGAGGCTCTGGCATTCTATTACAAAAATATAACAAACGGAATAGCATAGTTTTTTAAAAACGGGACAAGGGGAAAAAATAGCCCCACCTCACCAGTCTCACTCCTCCTTATCTCTGACAACATGTGCAAGAGGATGCACCACAGTAGCAGAGAAATGGAATGGGATTATTGTATTAAGAATCTATTTATACCGCGGAGAGCAGAAAAAGCTATCATAATAGCTGCTAATGGAAGTGATGTTATCACGTGTCCTTTGAATTACCAAGGTCTGTAAGCTCAACTTAGAATCCCTGCCATCAGGTCTTGGCAAGTCTAATACATCATGGCTATTTGCTAATGAAAAAAGCTATCAAGCAAGAAGCCCTCACTGCTGCATTCCTATATTCTATGGTAAACATACCATTTTGCCCAAGTATCCCTGAAATAAATACTTACAGCAAACAGAGCCATAAGAAGTGAAAAAAATATGAGCCATTTCCATCTTTCTTGCATTTTGCAGCATCCGACTCCCTATCTTTATAAGGATTTGATCTAAGAAGGTACTACATGCTTTGATCCCAATCAAGGAAATAACTTTCCCATTAACTCCAAATGTAAACACGTGTTCAAGCTCTGTGTAAAATCAGATCTCTGAGTTTGAGGCAAAAATCAGTCCAAATGACAGTTTTCCCCTGAGATTATAAGTAATGTACTGTGAATAACAGAACAACCTGATTTTCAGAAAGGATCAAACAGTAGTTCATGTACAAGTTCAAGCTCCTTTGGTAAAGGGAAATAAGAGGAAGCAAAAGAAATCAAGGCTAGACAATTAGACACTGTCAAAGTTACACATAATGAATAAAAGACAAGCCATTTCTTTTCACAAAGTAGCTTCTAGATCACTGAAATTCTATTGATGTCTAGAGTATTCCACAGATTATGAATATGTTTATTTGTAATCATTTCAAGCAGTTTTCCAGAATCATGTAAAAGAATTATTTCAGGGTTACTGCTTTAGATTCTGTTCTTCTGTGTTGTCTCAATGAGAACCCATCAGAATACTTCTTGGAACAAAACCAAATTTTCTGATGAATGCAAAATACAATTTACTTATTTGTTGCATCTCAATTTATTCTCATTGGAAGCAAAAGTTACCAAAGAGTAATTGAAATACAAAACTCCATGGACTTAAATGCCTTGGATTTCTGAACACCGCTCAAGGAATTAAAATACTGTCTCCCTCCAGGTCATGTGGCAGTTGCAGACAATTTGGAAGTCAGGATCTGCCACTTTTTTCACCGAACTCAAATTATGAGTACTTTTATTTCAACTAGAAATCTAAAATCCCATACTGCTCCTAGACATTTTATGGGTTTTGATCCTGTGGTTACAGAATAAAACTCCCCACACTAGTGGGAACAACCACTACAAGTGGAATACTTAATTCCATGTAGTGTCCGTCAAATCAAGCAGGTCATAATAACTACACTGTTATCACAAGATTTTGCATCTCTAAGGCAATGTGGGAGAATTTAGCCGAGAGGAAACACAAAAGGTTCTATAATTTATTCTGAACACCTACAGAATTAAAGAAAATGTACATTCTGTGAATTTTTGAGCCACCAGTACAAAAAATATGAAAATCTACCATAAAATTAGAAAAATACTAGAAAAAGATAATAGCATTCTTCTAAAAGGTGCCTCAAGTTGCTTCATGGGGCAAGCATTACTTTCTACATGCACTGTCAACTTAACTGTGTTTAATGTATTGTGAGTCACTATGCCTACTCCAGCACAGCTGCCTCTAGACAAAAGGAAGCAAAAGGTTAAGTGTATATCTGTATGGCTCTAAAACAAATGTGGCCAGAGAGATCCCTTATGACAGTACAGTGTTTGCGTAGGTTTATTTTGTTTCTTTCTCAATCACAAGGATTTTCATCCCTTACAATTATGAAAATCTATAATAACCAACAAATATCTGTGAAGGCTGCCCAAGTTTAGACAGAATTCATCCTACTTTCAATCAATCCTGTCTGCAAAAGTGTTAAAAATGGAACCAGCCAAAATTGGTATTACCATTCATTTGATCTGAGGTGATTTTTTTTTTAACTGGATAGAATTAAAGAAAAAAGTCCTGATACAGTTTACATTTTTATAGAAAGTGATTCTTAGGGGTAAAGACAGGTGAATGAACTTCTCATGAAACAAACTTGACCCTGGTATGTACACAGGTTTACATCTCTATTATGAGGTATTATATCAGCAAACACAATAGTTATCAGAAACTATTGTAGATTGTTTATGTAATATAAAATGATGTATCTCACTTAGGAATGCACCAAAATGTATCTTTTCTCTCTTTTTCTAATCCTCAAGGATACCAAGAGACAAAGCAAGGCAAATTGTAGTGTTTCTTTTCTATTACCAATAGACTACTGAAAATCCTTTTACTGCGCTGGGATTCATATACTGGTCTCTATTGACTGCCAGTGCACAAATCCACTGAAATGAGAAGAATTCTTTTAAATTTACATTTAACTATGGGATTGATTTACCTACAGAACTTCCCCTACTGCTTAGAAATAATAAATGAAGTTGAACAAAACAGCTTGATGTTCAGGAATCAAGCTGAGTTTCCAGTTGCACAAATAGGAATTTTTCACCTTCTCCCACCCCATTTACTTGCAAATTCAGCAATAAAATTTATAAACAGCAGTGAAATATGATAAAGACAAAAACCACAATTTAATTTTAACTTCCAACTTCACAGACCAGAGTTGCAAGAACTTATTAAACTAGTAGTCTTCTACACAGACTTCACATTATTCACTTTATATACTGAAATAAAATGACCAGAATACAATTTTTTCCTTTTTTCTTTGAAAGTTGTTCTTATATTGAGTCCCTTCATGAGTCCCTTTATGAGAGAGACTGTGGTATATACTGGATGATCAGAAATCTCTCTCTATAAACACAAATTTATCCAAATGACTGTAGTCCTGGAGGGGCATCAAAGCACATGCAGTAAAGTAGCAAAAGCACTTCCTGGCATTTAAGACTCACTAGTTCAATAGGAGCAACTAGTTCAAAACTGCAAGGAGGCAACTTCCACCAGCAAAGTCGTTCGTTGGGTTTTTTTCTTTAACAAGAATATTAAAAACTTATTTTAAACTTATTTTAAGAAAAGAACTGAAATCACATCATAACAAAGTATCATGTTGTGTCACCCTGGTTCTGTCTATCTTGATTTCAAAATTAAATTCCTTGGGCTAGTGTAATCAACAATATTCCTCCTTCCTCCTACCTTAAAAAAAATACCATCACTTAAAACAAACCTCCATGTAAAAATATCTTTTGGGAGGAATCATGATAAAGCTTTTACGTCAGCTTTTCATCCTGATTCAATCTGAAATATTTTCCCAGACTACAAGCTAACTCCCTTTTCTATTGAACTTCAAATGAAGGGTTTCAGCGATGGAGTGAACCACAGTACAAACAAATTCACAAAGAAGTTCTGAAAGCCTAATTGTAAAAATATTATCTTTTAAGTTTTTTTTTAGTGACTCAGAGTAAATTCCACTCTTCATTGTGTAATCTATGACTCCCATTGAGGTCATGAGTATGAGTACCCAAGAGGACATTAACCAAAATGTTGGTGAAGGAAATTGCTTGTAGAATTTGCAACACTAGTGCGTTTCATCCTTCACCAAAGCCCAAAATATTCTTTAGAATCCTTGCTATTTCCCTTACATCACTTCTACTGACAATACCACATGCACACTATATGGAAAAATCCCCACAGACACAGGTGGGAAATACAGTTTGTCTTCCTGTGCATTTTAGCATGTTTATTAATTTCAGTCATAATTTGCCATGTCTTAGCTGGAATAAAGCATGCAAGTACAAAATGGCCATCCGTTTCTTCTTGACTGCTGCCTAACCCTAGCTGTGGCCACATTACCTGATCTCTCGCTGTTGCTGTCCCTGCACAAGACAGTTCTACATCTCTGCATGCATCTGTTCCAGCAACCCTGAACCTGGCTCATACCTGTAAAGGTTATGCAGAAAAGACCACAAACCTGAAGCCTTTGAAGGGACCTGAGACTTACTCAAAGGCTTAGAACTTTCATAGCATGTACGCACTTTCATTTATTTTATAAAGCAAAGCAGAAACTATCATCGAAACTTCACATGAGTGGGCTTAACCAGCAAGTAGACTGGGGTTCAACACCTTTTTTTCAGACTGGCTGCATTTAGTCTTTAATTCCTCAGCTTCTTAAAAAGGCCTTTAATCATTAGGTTAAAGACAACATAGATGGAGGTAAAAGTAGGCATCAGAACCAAGAACATTCTTCCAGAGAGTGTCAGGGGAAACACTGGTTTTGCATTTTCTGCTGCAGAGTAGTGAAGCACCAGCATAGCAAAGAGATGTGGAAAAGAGGGAATTTTTCTGGCTGAGGAAACAACTGAGCTGACAGCTCAACTTCCTGGAGAAATTTTCAGACATAAACATCCTCCCCCCCAAATTATGCATTCTTGGGGTGAGGGGGAGAACGGAACCACCCAAACACCACCATGTGGTCTAATTGCATGATTAAATGTCAGGACCCCAGCAGCAGAGAAATCTTATGTCAGGTCTGACAGTGATCTGACTGTTTGCTGGGTGGAAGTCCCAATGATTTTGAATCTAACTTTGTTCAGAACAGAGTCAAAGGTATCACCTCCTCCTCCTCAATCTATTATTTTTGTTTCTTCAAGTCATTCACATAAGAGAAAATATCTGATGTGTAAAACAAGGGGAAGAGACGGAAGTGATCACCCTGATGTCATAGTAAGTTAAGTAGTCTCATAAACATTTTGATCTCATGTCTTCACACTTGGACTGATAAGACATCAGTAGAGCAAGGTGGTCCGGGATGGCAGTGAAAGTGCAAAGTGGTGCAAAGGGAGCTTTCAGGCTTCATCGTTTCTGGTGAATCATTGACTAGGTTACTACAGTGGGTTGCCTGTTCCCTAGAATGCTACTATGGCCTGAGGGCATTCCAGCACGCTGGTGCATCCTGGCTTTCTCAGGAAGATCTGTAGACTTAGTTCACATCCCAGGGAGCAGTCTGGGAAAGTGCTGACCTCTGTCTGGAAGAAGAGATGGCTGGACAAGGCCAGGAGTGAAGCTATGCTCTCTATGTTAAAAATAAGCCAAAGGTCGATTCCCGTATCTGATGACTCAAGGTGGAAGAAAACAGATGAGATTGCTGAACTTCCTTACAACAAGCTGGGTTTAGTGCATTTGAATTCCCTTGCTCTGCTCACAGCACTACAAATCTGTGAGATGAAGCACGTACATGTATGTAGAAACAGTGAGAGCCTCTGGCTATTTTACAGATAGCAGAAGGACTGTAGAGCATAGTGGCCATAAACAACGTAGTTCCCACGCAATCTTCCTGTGCTGGAAAGTTGCTGTTGCAACCTAATCCTCATGAATCTCATTTGCTTTCAGCTGCATCATAAAAAAAGAAATCTACTTCCAGGAAATATAAAACAAATCTGAATAACTTATTTAGATAAAAAGACCAAAGGCATCATACAGACCCTACTTACACCTGTACCGCCGCAGTTCTGCATTAGTGGTTTCCGGGGTGGCATATTGTACAGCTCAAAGAAGATAAAAAAAAAATCCAGATATTCTTGCTGTGTATTTCTACTTAAAGAAGGTCACTACCAAATAAATCACATTAAGAGAACTACATCTAAGGAAGTTACTATCACATCAGCATCTTGAAAGAAAGTAAGCTCTGCTGTGCACACACAAGGGACTACAGAACCTGATGAATCCGTATAATTGGTCATGTCCTAATTGCTTATGTAATAAATATCTGCAATGTACAGCTCCAAGGAACTACTATAGATGAATAAGCTACTAATAATGAATAATTAAGAACCAGTTAGGAAATGCATCAAAAGCAGAAATATTTCTTCATAAGCCATTTGTCAAAAGTTCATAAAATGATCTGAGGTTATAAAGCACACAGGGGCCAACATAGTTACAATGCGATCAAACGTTTCTCTGACTACCTGGTATTCCATCTATATGTCACCAGCTTATGCCTCTGCCTGTTGTCCAGTGAGAATGGGATGATGGGTCAAAACAAGTTCTCAGTTACACCCCTACAATCCCACTGACCTCATGTTCTTGGCATTGCATGGGCGTAACTGAGAAGAGAATATGACCCATTATACAGTGCACTCAGTGATGAAATTGAGCTACAACACCAAAAAGGTCAGAATCTAGCTAGGGATTATGGAAATTAAACCAACCAAAGGTGAATAAGCAACAAGGCTTTTATTTTATTAAAGAAAAAAATAAAAACATCCTGTCATGAATGAATTTTCATCATTCTTTTGCAAAGATTAGAATAAAATTTCTAAAGATTCATGCTCCTTTCTTTCTTTCATAGCATTCGTGTTCATAATTAACACATTTGTACTGCTAAAATTGAGCACTTTTTTCACCCAAATGTCAGAAGTTAAAGAAAAAGAATTTGAAAAGTAATTATATATTTACTGATAATGTCACACTAACATGTTTTGTGCTCTAATATGCTACGTACAACTTAGAATTTTTCACTGCATGACAGGATATCAGACATACCTGAAAGACACACTGGGTGAGCTGCATGCTGAAGTCGGAGACAAAATTCGTATCCGCATTAGTTTTCAAAGGACAACTTTTATACATTAATGTGGTTTGATTTTAATTTAAAATGATAATACAAGCCACTATTAAAAACATTTAGTGGAACAACTTTCAGTTAATGAGCATATAGGGCAGCACATTGAAACTTTCGCATGCTCCTTTTTTTGTTTAATCTGCTGAACGAGACTATTGAACAGGGGGAGCCGCAACGTTTGAACTAGTCCTCACATCTATGTTCCAGTTGCCAATGAATCAGAAAAAAAAACAAACAAAAAAACCTGAAAAGTTCAGTTTTCCTTGGAGAAGGCTCTTTGTATTTGAAGGGGGGTGTTGCATATGTTGGTTTTAAACAGACACTGGTCATGTCTATGGAACGAAGTGTAGCAGTACATCTGAAGCACAACACAGCACAGGTGAAGCACAATGCAACAGTCCTCAAACTCGCCTGAGGTACCTTGGCATGCCTACGGAAAAAGCATTAGCTTGGAAACATGTTTTGCAAAATGTGGTTTAAGAAAGGTATTGTTCCACCCCCATAAATGAGTTCTTGACAGAATACATCAGACACACAGAGCTATGCTGTTAAAGATAGCTTGGAGGTCCGAGTACTGGCTTTCACTTAACAGTTAAAGACATGTTCTCCAACTTGGGAGTGGAAGGCAACAATTAGGCAACAAGAAGGTAAATCCTTCAAATTAAAAGTTACACTGACACTAGGAAAAAAAAAATTAGGAAATGAGAGAAAACACCAATTCCAGAAACAAGCCACACTTATTTGGCAGTTTTAACTGGTGTGTTGGAGACCAGCTATGTCTTGGAGTGTTGGATCCTATTCTTTACTTAAGAATGATTAAAGCAAAATTTGGCTCTGTTCAAAGACTGGAGAGTTGCTTAAGTTCTGCTTCAAATCTCTCATGAAGAAATGAGAATTCAGGAAGACTAGATATTATCTGTCCAGTGTCCAAAGCTATGTGGTATACATGCTGCCCTCAGGGTGTGCTTCATGATTACAAGCTGGTAGGGTGAAGTGCTGAAAGGATCCTTCCTCTTATATATGAATATGATGGAGTATGAATGATATAACACTGAACTTGCTTCTACTGGCAGCTTGGCACCTCATCACAGGCACCATCTTCTTCCTCAAGTCTCCTGCTCTAAACTGTTGGTATAGTAATAAGATTCAGAGCTCACCTTTAATGCAACACGTCCATGCTGTAGTAGTACACGTCCACATGTAGTACTAACAGCTATGAAAAAAAGAATTAAATGTATGTTAAAAAATTATTTTCATATAAAAACCTGTACAGAGTAACTTTTTCATAGTAGAATCTCACACAGGGAAACTGGAGCTACAACTTACTTCAGTCTAAATGAAGCCTTCTCAGTGCCCAGATCCTTGGAAACAAAACAAATGACTGTGCCTGTAAAGTTTTAACTGTTGTGGGATTAATTTGGTTACTACTTCACCTAGCTATTAAAATATTATCTTGGATCCATCTATGCAATTCCCATTAATGGTGACTTAGATGCACATCAAGGACTAGAATACCCATGTTAAAAACCTGTCAGCAACATAAATTATTGTACCCAAAACAAGTTTTTAGATCATAACATTCAGCTTTTTCCCTCTTCCCTCGGAAAAAGAACTTAACCAACAGATAGTTCATTTCACTATGTGCATTTCTTAGCTCTCATAGTTGCATAGGGACAACGAAGGGGCATTGTTTTGGTAAGTATTTACACAAACCATATTAATAATAAAACCAGTAAATTATCCAGGTTTTATTTCTGCAACCAAGAGCAGATTCTAGGCAGAGGTATTTAAACTCATTGAACATTTAAATATTCACAGGTTTTTTGATCAGTCTGAAATCGACAGTATGAAAGTTAATCTCAACTGGGGGAGTGTGGAAGCAGAGTAGTTCAGAAGTGACCCGTATAATTTCTGTTTAAGTGGTTAAAAAGAAATTAATCTCTTTTACTGCAGTAAGATCCCAGATGCTAGATTTCATCTCAGCTTTAAATCTATGACTGAGCAGCTAAAGAGTCCTGTGATGAAAATGCTGTCACTACCTTAATCATAGCATCATGAACTCAGCCCAGCGATAATCAAATGGTATGGTTGATTTTAGTTTTTCCTCCAGAAAAATGTTAGCAAAGACTTTATTAGATATGCCACAGTATGCTCAAGATTTGCCTTTATAAAACTCATTTTAATCCAGATAATTTAATGCAGTGCTTCAGTGTCAGAGACCTGAAAGAAAGAAGTTGGAATGAGATTTGGTAGATCTTTGCACTGACCCATTGCCTGCATTCTTTATTAGCTAAGCTGTAACATCTAGAAATTGCCTATTTTGTACTTCATCATTCAACGATAAGTCTTCCATGACCAGACAAGACACAACCATTAGAAGAGTAAAATCTTAAAACTAACTATACCCAATCTTCTGTAGAAGTGCTCTAACAAAAGTACCTGCACGTTTTTTTACATAGCCTCTTCAGCTATGCTAATCCAAGTAGATTGTATCAATTTGATCTACTTTGTTGAAATGTTTGTGGACTCCAATGGATTTGTGCTCCATTCTTTCCTATTATGAAAAAACATGTCAAATCTTCCTCAATGCCAGATTTATCCCATGTTCATTAATAGTATTTCTCTACTGAGCAATGAAAGACATTAGGCTTCCTGGTTTGGCTATCCCCCAAAATCCTTTCAAAAACTGGGGATACATTAGCCACCTTTCAGTTCCTTGAACTCAGTTCTCTGGCTCTAATGGCTCAAACAATTTAATCCTTGAGCTAGATCAGAAAACAGACATCTTGCATGAATGCCATTTTACCTATTCATACCACACCCTTTCTACCAGCACTTCATATTTAAGACAGATCTTTTAATTAATCCTCTATAAAGAGGGCTTTGGTGTGGAAATCCCCCTCTATCTCTTTTGCATTTGAGTTCACCTCTTGAACTGCTATTGGGTCTATAAAATATTGGTCCTACAAACTCCCTAGCAGTCTTGGTCATATTGATGTATTCAAAGAGGGAATATTTATTACATTTCTTGTTTCGTTTAAATTGTTCAAACTGTTGGTGAGGTTCAGTTGTATGACTGCTTATTTTGAAACTTGACAGTTAAGATCCCCAACTTCTCCTCACCAGACCCATGCCTAGATTCAGCCTCTTCTGGAAAGTTAAATTGACACAGGAATCTACATTTTTAAAAAAATAAGTATGCATTTACACAAGTCTATTAGAAGGGACAGAAGGAAAACTAATTCCAGATGCAGATTATCCCTGATAATTCCTTATTCCTTAAGGAAGAATGAGTCTATTTTAGATTGTAAATTTGCTAATATTTACGTGAGAGGCAACCTACTTTTTGTTACATCTGCATACATTTTACAAGATAGAGTAGAACAAATCTGAGCCACTGAGATCAGCATACCTCCACAACCGTGAACCAGACAAACAGACAGACCCAAAAACTTCAGCTGAATACATGCTGTTCTCTTCTCCTTGAATCCCTGATCTGAGGATTAAAAGAAAACATTTTCCCCTCACTCACTTCATTTGATGCTCATTTCACTGTCCAAAAGTCAGGATTTCACTTCACTGTTGACCATGGACTTCATTAGAGAAAAAGAAAACACACTTCTATGGAAAGAAAGGATGTTTTCTTATGACAAGTCCTAGGATGCACATTTGAAAGAATAGACTTTACTGCCTTACAGACAATATCCTTGTTTTTACAGGCTGCAATCAAAACTTCTACAGCCAACATCTCAGCCTTCAATCTCAAGTTAATCTTAATTTAGCAGGCAAAAACAGTTTGCTATGAGATATTACCAACAGAACGCACCAAAATTTTTGCAGCCAGGGGATAGGGACCCCGCCTGGGCTTCACGGTCCATGCTTTGCCATGAAAAGCCTGCAGTCAGCAACGCAAATGTCTTTCTCTGTCAATCTTGTGCAGCTGGTGAAGAGAAAGTGGTAAAGAGACAAATGGGATGAAGGAGCACAGAAGGAGGTTTTCCCTGGGTGCTCCTCTCTAAGAATTAGAAAAGGGCCCTCATTCATCAGTGTTTGACATATTCTGATGCACAGAGGGAGAAAGGTAGAATCTGAAGGTGCCTTGGATATAAAGTGCATATAGATACTCTAATGTTAAAAACAAGCCACAATGGGGAAACACTAACACTGCCAAGATAATGGCAAACAGCAACGTTCCAGGAATGGCGGGAACCAGACAAAAGGTTCACAATCCGTCTCCTTGAGAAGCAAAGATGTAAGCAGCCACCTGGGAGGAGAGGAGGGGTAAGCAGGGAAGAGGCCCGCTACACTGATCCGGGCTCTCTCTCAAACTCCCCACCACTGATTAACTCATCGCCAGGAGCTCTCAGAAAAGACACCTCGTGATATTCCCAACAAGCTGATTTTCTCACAGGCTCAGAAAGCCTCAGTAGATAATCCCCACAGCCCTGTTCTGTCTTTATAATCCACAAAGGATAACTGCAAGCTGTAAAGTGAACATTACAACACAGAGTTCAGAAAGAAATCTACTCCTTATTTCAGTTGCTCTCCCACGATTGCAGGCTACTACTACCATCTTCTAAGGATTTAGCTTAAAATGTTTTCAGTTATTTTATTTAGCCTGTGTTGCAGACACACATTTATGGACTTTACTGCCCATTTCAAATGCAGGCACTTTAACAGTAACTACAAATGCGCTCACGGACCTTTGAGCGGGCACCAGATGCTGACTGTGCTGACTGTGATGCTTATGTACGTATTATCATTCATATTATTTTAAATGTACATCTTCATATCCAGTTATAGACACTTTCCTTGCTGCCTTAAATATTGCTAGTAACGTACAAAGCAGAGGTGAAAAGAGTAAGACATGTAGTAATGTCTGTACACTTACATACCATTTTGTCTTAGTTGTCACCATTCTTTCATTATTCCCTCCATCACAGTGACTTCTTAGCTAATTTCTTGGACTTGTCACAGATGCTGTCTCATCTGGCCCACAGGAGAACATAGGTCATAGCCAAGATCTTAAGGAGAGCAATTCAAGACTTTTAGGATTACTTCGCTGTAGAAAAGACAATAGGGGACAAAACCCAAATGAACCCAAAGTATTAAAGTACCAATGAATGAAAACAGATGTCAGCTCATTTGTCTTAATTTTTTTTCACTTGAAACTTTTTTTCTGATTTGGTGCTACACCATGTCCAAGTTTTACAGGAGAAAGCATTCACACCTGCTGATAGGCAGGTTTAGCAACAGCAACACTGAACAAATAATTTGTTCCTAATTTCTTGTTACTGCTTCACTTTCTATAAACTCTGCAATGCACTGTCAACCTGCAGACACATCAGTCATAAAATTTTTGTGTTTACCATGACATGTCAGAGCAAATTCAGACTCCAGCTCTTTCACACTTTTCTTCTAATTCAGTAAGAGTCATCTCTAGCGGTACAGAAATACCTTCTGAAAATTAGGATAAATCATTAAAAATTGTGCCCAATCATCATAACACTCTTTTAGGGATTGCAGTGTTCTCAAGCTATACTTGGTCTAATAAATTTGGTAGATGCCAACATAAAATTACACTTCAGCATGTTTTACCACATTATTACTATGGGACCTAGAATTTGAATCTAGTGTTCTTGCAATCATGACAGATTTACTATAGCTTTCACGTAATAAACTAGATGGGTACGATAACATCTGTATAGCTGCTAGAGTTATACTGCATTAACTGTACTTTAACCATAGCTTTATGATTTAAAAAATATGGATTTGGGCCAGTGTTTTATTGGGTTGCCTTGCTCAAACGTGCTCTCCATGGCAAAACAGTCATTTTTTTCTGTTCCAGCTCCTGGAACTGTAACACGAACAGGAAATACTACATTCATTTACAACCACGCGGGGCAATATGCCAAAAGTTTGTCTGTTCTCTTTCTCTGGAGTCCAGTCCACTGAAAGGTGAATCTGCTTATCTTACATATGGTCCAGACAGCCACAGTTGCCGGCAAAATTCAGTGATGCTTAACGAGTGAGCTGTGCTTCCAAGAAACAGACAAAGGCTGAGAGTCTGGAACTGGCCTGTTTTCAGGTCTCGCACGGTGTTGCATCATCCTAAAGAAACCCTGCAGCAGAACTGGGATTAGAGACTGTGCCTGAGAGCTCCCATCTGCCAAAACTACAATGAAAATATACAGACTTGGAGAAAACATTTTAACCTATTAAAACCAGATGTTCCTGTTCACCCTTCAGGCCTATGCATTGTTCCACCTGTATCTCAAGGTGAAGGAGATAATTCTGCTCCTTTGCTCTCTTTTATACACGTCTGCTTTCCAGCCTGAAGAGCCTATTCAGGCTTCTCTCCAATACTCTGTATTAAGATGTGCAGTTACATAAATATCAGATTGGTGTTCCACTCATCTAAGATTTCACAGACAGGCAAGAAGTGAGCTACCATTTGATGAGCATGACAAAAGTGGAAATGCATGACTGTAACTTAAATTAGCTTTTATCTTTTGCATGCCATGCCATGAATGGTACAGCACGCTCAGGGTGGTGTTTCTGGGGCTAAACAGAATCCTGCAAAGAAGTCCTTTGTGACTGCGTTACTTATGGGCATAAAATGAAGTTGAAATATTTTTCCTGCCCTTTAGAAAGAGATGGTCTTATGGACAAGGAAACCATCACAGACAACCAGAGAAAAGTGCATGTCTTTAATATTAGGACAGAACTGAAACGTGTAGGGTGGGGGAAAGGTGAGGTAATTAAACTTTCTCCTAGGCTTTTGAAAACCAAAGCTCAGTTTCCTGCTCCATCCCAGATTTCTTGCATAATCCTTAGCACATCATTTGGTCCAGATCAACAAGCACCAATCTTTGCATCCATTTCTATGAACTTCAGAGCCCATATCTATGCATGAATTTTATTACCAACAGAAGAATAGGAGTGAAAGCAAGGAGCGGCACCTGAGATCTCTATCTTTCTTCCCACCTAATGCCAGCACCACCAGTCTGGAGTCAGATCCTTTGCTGTTCTCCTTCCGGCTCCTTGTAGCTAGCACTGCCCACCCCAACACCAGGGGCATCAAGGCGTAGCACCCTGGCTGTGATTGCAGGCTGCAAGCAAAACCAGCTCCTGACCAGTAACGTAATGTTGCAATCCAGTTAAAGAAAATGATTTAGCGGTGTCGCGTTCGTTAGGAGAACGGTGTCTCTTGCCACTTAGCAGAAAGGCACACTGCGTTTTCTTCTTCTTGCTCAGCTCTAAACAAAGCCACCTGCACGATTTGGTGGGGTTTAAAAACAGAAGTGAATTCTGCAGCAAGTCTGGCCTTAGAGTTTATGTGCATGAACAGCAAATACAGCACTGACTCCTGCGAAGTGACCCAGCCAGTGGGAATGCTGCTCTACAGGTAATCTGAAACAACCCTGGGAATATCATGAAATCATGGACAACTAAGAAATTGACATGTTGAGAATGTGTTTTGCATTGTAATATATCCCTCTTCTGAAAAATAAATACATGAATAACAAAAGCAAACATAAACATCTTCCGACTATTTGCTTTCTGATCAGAAATCCTGACTTGAAATATAACCACATGAGGAGATAAAGTTAGATGCAATTTTTTGTATTTCTTAATAGGTAATTTTATTCAAAATATATTCCCAGTTCATATCATGGCTTTTCAAGATA
Organism: Himantopus leucocephalus; assembly: GCA_003993805.1. NCBI lineage: Eukaryota > Metazoa > Chordata > Aves > Charadriiformes > Recurvirostridae > Himantopus > Himantopus leucocephalus. Next base: position 56,313,995 of record RSEF01000031.1, read on the forward strand.
TTTCTGATAGTTTCTAACTGTCTGTACAAGATTTTCTTCATTCTTTCTCATTTCCAACAGATATTTGAGGAAAAATTTAATTAGATATAACAAAGATAAAATTGTCTAATTTGAAATACCTTTGTGTGTTATTTTGCTGAATTCTGAACATGATATTTCACTTAATACACTTCTAACTGACATCAGTGGTGCCAGAAAACATTAAGAAAGTGTGAATGATAGATGGATGTTGCTTTTTCTTTTCTTATGTCTGCCACTCCGAACTTTCCCTCCCCAAACCTTACTTAGAGATTTGAAACAACTAACCTAGCCACTGCTGCCTTAGTACTGTCTGAAAATCCTTCATCATTCAAGGACCTTCATTTACTAGCCAATTTCTGAGGCATCCTCTTGATCTTTGTCTGGATTTTCTTGGAGCTGGATATCTTATATGAGCTGCAATTAAATGCATCACTGATCCAGGCAAATCCAGAGCTCACAGTTTAAATTGGCCAGGATGGATCCTGGAGATGTACTCTCATGTACGTATTTCAAGTGGGTTTCTCCACTAGGATTATTTCTGTACATAGCTGGATAGTCTGAACAGACACTTCAAGGGATATTTTGTGTGCGCACTGAAAAACAGCCCAACCTCTCCAGGCAAGCTGATCCTGAGGTTCCTCCAAGGGGAAAACTGTGGGTGATTGGTTTTGAATTGGTGTACATCAGGAACTGAACTCCAAAAATGTGTTCAGAAGCAGCAAGAGGCACCTCCCAGGTAGAACAAGAAGTTGGGATGAAGAGTAAAGCAGTGGTTACACTGGCAGACTAATGGCACCTTGCTGATGGGTTCCACCACTCTTTCAATGTAGCCCTGGGTCTTCTGATCTCCCAGTGCTCTAGTAAATCTACTGATGAAGTCTGGATAGGAGGGCTTACCTAGCCTAAAGGAGATCTTTGAGATCATTTCATGAACTACAAATTGCTGGTTAAGCACTGGCTGTTATTTTGCACTGTTTAGGGGCTGTAGTAATGACATTCTGAAATGGGATCTTCCCCCGCTCCCCTTTTAGCGAACAGAGGGTTGATACACAACAATTTGCACTTCAGCAAACTGAAATTTTATCCTTTACCTTGTTTGATATGTTAATACTGCTGAGACAAATTCATCCTTGAGAGAAGACTCTGGCGAATACTTTCCAGTTGGTTCAGATATCACCTTGTGGACTTTGTCTAAACAATCAAAGCAGAACATAAAAATGTACCGTAAGAAAACATTAAAAAGGAGAGGAATCTATTTCAGAGTTTGGGAGCACAACTCATTCTTGAAAAGAAACCAGGGTGAAATACTGGCCTCTGTGAAATTGGTGACAAATCTCCCTCTGATACACTCCCCCCACTTGTGTTCTAACATTTCAAAGGAAAATTGATTTTCCTAGCTTCTCTATTGACATAATGCTGATAGAGTAATAAGGAACTATTCACATCTGCCATGCATACTCACACTGTGCTCACCACACTCAGCGTCAGAACTGCCTTTCACAAATAGAAGGAGGGAGAAAGTGTCAATTGTTAATAAATTTCCTGGACAGATTTATTTTACCTGTTGACATTTTGAGAAGCAACTCAATCCTTATACTTTAAAATCCAACTGTGCCTGTGGGACACGAGAAATTTGCATTAAATCATGAAGTCCTATTCTGACTAGAAGAGGATAATCACAATTTGTGTTTATGAAAATTGGTAAAGTCAGTTGGGTTATTAGTAACAAATGTTTAACAATTCAAGATTTTCAAAGAGCCTTCTGTATTCTCTCGAGGAGGGTTTCAGTTTGTGCTGCCACTGTGCCTTAAGGAAAAACTATATGTGTCATATACAATACTATACTATTCCTGACCTCTGTCCCACTTGTAAACCCAAGTGCTTTCTCGTACTCTGTGCTCTGCACTCAAGCTTTTTCCTTTCAATGTGGAGCTTCTCGCATTTGTAAGTTTAAATCAGCTCAGTACAAAGGCAAAGTGTTTCTGTTAAAGAAGTGATCAGGCTCCCTAACGAACCATGGTCTCCGTAATAAATCCAACATTGCTACACACTAATGCTGACCGTACAACAGTTATTGCCTATACCACATACAGGGAAAAGTATGCTCTCTCAAGTCCTGCTGTGAAATGGCAATTATTGCCAATCATCAATTTCTTAATATAAATCATGTTATGTATATTGTGCCATCTCAGTATTTTATGGAATATTTAAAAAGACTTTGCAAAAGCTTAATCACCAACAAAAGTAAATCAAAAGGGGGATATGAAAAAGCGGCCTTCCCCCAAACTCTGAAGAATTATTACATCATGCATCACCATGATGATTTGAACTGCAGAACTGCCACCCAAGGTGGCATTTGGTCCAAGGGACCAAGATTAAACAGCTTAGTGGGAGGATTATGCTTGCGTTTAAGGGCTGGGAGGTCCGGCACAGCAGTTTCAACACGAAAGCAGTGGGCATCTAAATGGGCACGTTCCCTCTCAGATAATTCCAAAACAGAAACACAATGGACCTTTTTGATAGGCTTCAGGTCCCAGATTGTATTTCTTCTGTGATCGAACTAAAGTGAAGCTTGCTTTCCATTCACTGTTTTGTTTAACCCATCTAGCCAAAACCCATTAATAAATTTCTCATCAATAAGGCTATAAATTATAGTTTATATTTCACTGATGTAATGGGTCTTTCCACTGTCTGTAGCCTGCTGTGGTAACAAAAGAGAGGCAGGAGAGGCAGACAGCTGTTCTCCTTGAGTGGAAGTGCACAAGGAGATCTGAGAGGTTAGTAAACATTTTCTTTCAAGTTATTTTCACTGTTTTTACAACCAGTGTTGGGAAAGGAAAAAAAAAATCTTTCTTTATAAATTTGAGGGACAAAATGTATTGACGGTGTCTTTTCATGTGCTACTACTACCCTGGCCTGATGTGGGGGAGGGCAAAACATTCTGGCACCTTGTTCTAATAAATCTTCTTCAGTTTTCTCATGGACACAGCACATTGTAATTTAGAAACTTGGCAGGGAGGAAGTCCAAGTGCAACATCTTCAAAAGACTGTGGCTTTAGTGAAAATATAAGTGAATGAACTTGGCTTGAGCACAAATAAGAAATGCATTCCTGGACAGAAGAGCTACAGCATTAGCTTAACCTTAACACCAGTTCTGCTTGTCCAGAAGTCAGAAGAGTTTCGTTTTGTTTTAATGTGTAAGATCAAAAACACAAATATATTGCATTCCCTGCCAGTGGGTGGAAGTAATATCTCAAGCAGCTTTGCTCCCAGTGTAAAAGAATTACTGCACTGTTACACATTTCTAGGTTTAGTGAGTTAAAATTCAGGACCTGTGGTGGGTCTGCCAGACCATACGAGGTTTACTTTATGAGGCTTTTATCTATACATCTGCAGCACTACGCTCTAGCTTTATTGCCTGTTTCTTTCCTATGTGTGTTTTTGTCTCGTTACTGCCGCTGTTGTTTTTCACAGGGACAACTTTGCCAGTGGACAGACACTCGGGGCCAAAACCATAATAAAGACTTTTGGTTATAAATGGTTGCTGCCTTTATGAAGAAGACATGAGAAAAACAGACTCCCTAAACCGCTTTTACCACAGTGTTTGCCTTCCCTCCTCCGTCCTCTTACACCAGAGAAGGACAGTGACTGGTGTGCCTGGGGGGGTGCCCAAATTTAAAACCAGGATGGTACAGTCAGATTTTTTTCTTTCCCTTCCAGTGGTACTTTCTGTGTCCAAAATTCAAACTGTGCATGAAATGGATGTTGCTGTATAGGAACAGTACCTGAACTGTCAAGTTTGTCTAGTGGTTCTGTGCCACCCCATTTACTATGCTACAAAACAGGGAATGCTTTCTTTCCAAATCCGCAACATAAATGTTCTTGGTAAAAACTAGGATCTATGCACGTCTGAAGATTTTAATGGATTTTGCTGTGGCTTCTGAGGACTTGGTCGAGACAATCACACTTATGTCAGTCTTGACCACGATCTGAAAGAACTCCATAATTCAATAGCCACACGTTCCATTTCTCAATAATATGCCAAAATTAATAATTAAAAAAATGAGCCTTTGGAAGAGTCCAAATGTCTGTTCCCTCCAGAACGTGTCAAATCTGGGAATGGAAAACCTTGTGTGAAGCTGCAAACACATTCAGTATCTGAATTCACCACAAAACTGAGTCACGTGTGCCAAGTTAGAGTTACAGGTTTTAATCTTTGCATCCTACCTCACACTTGGTAGGTATCATTGAAGAGACAATGAAAGTGCTTACACAAAATAGGCGTAATAATTATTTCAATGTTATTTTGTACTGACAGGCAAGCAGTAATTTACCAACTGCAGGACCCATATGTTGCTCTCAATTTTCGTTCTTAAAGGCATAAAAACTGCCTTTAGGGCATCTCTTCTGTGAGGGGTTAAACGGGGAATAGCTCTTCAGCTGGGTTACGCCATCCCCCAGACAAAAACTCCCAGAGCTTTGTGCTTGATGTGGTCAAGAGAATCACAGCTGTTTTACTGTAAAAAAGAGAAAATATGAACTTAACCACTTTGTACCTGGGAGAGAAAGGCAGTATTTTAATGAGTTTTTAAAATGTTATTTTTTGTTCCCTCACTGTTTGAGGGTCTGATAACACCCTGGGCTCTAGGCTGCACCAAATTTCTGGGCACAATGCTACTGGATAAAATTCCTATTTAGTTTAGTGGAGTTAAGATTTGACATTTGGATGTTAGTTATTGTTCCTGGCACCATCCCTCTTTTTTTTTCTTTTTTTCCAGCGCACTCTGAGACTGGCATATCTGATGGCACCAAACATTAAAAGTCTGTTTCCCACCTAATGGAGCAAAAATCACTTACGGTAGTAGAGTCACCTCAGGGAGCCAAGTGCTAGTCTCAGCAGCACAGGTTACAACCATGCTGAATTCTTGTTGATCTGGGATTGTGTATGTGTCAATGGGAATAACTGGTTGACCAGCTGGCTCTTCCATAGGAAACCTTCTCTACTTAAGCCCCGCATATGTAATAAAAGCGTTACTAGACAGTTCCAGTTTGGAAGTGCTCTACAGCATTCTGTGAAGTTGATTCTATTTCTTTCGACTAATTTATTTTATTGAAATATTCATTGTACCTGTTGTTGGTCACTTGCCCACAAGTTACTGCTCCAGTTGCAACCATTGAGCTACTGTGGAAACCTAGATGTTCCGAGGTATGTGGAGTCTTGTCTAACAGCTTAATATCAGACACATATCACAGTGGTTTTGTGTCACCAAATATTCTCACGATATACGTCAGTGGATCATTTACATTAGAGACTTTTCACTTCAGGCTTGATTGTGCCAGAAAGTTGCAGACAGTTGATTATATGTGTTTTGGTTTCCACTGTTGTTTTTTTTTTTCTTTTTCCTTTGAGAGCCTTATCTCAGGAAGACCCAAATAGAAATAAAACTCAAGGCACTGCAGGATCAGACCGAGTAACTATTAGCTTGATGAGTTAAATTGCTTGGAGGAGGTTGTTATTACTAGGGCTCAAATTGACATCTGCCAGGTCTCTCCTCCTCCCCCTCCTTGGATCAGCTTCAAACAGCAGTTCTTCCTGTGTCTAAGAAATCAAGCATTTTAAGATTAAAAAGCTTAAAAATTGCCTCCAGCATAGGCTTACCCTGCTAAATCAGCACGGGTTTAAATGGACAGACTAACTATTGAACTTTATACAGGACTCCCCATCCTACAGAGAACTGCTGAGCATCTCTGGCCATCAGTTAGCACCTTGCAGGATTGGATCAAAAAGGATTACAGCGATTAAGGCAAGACATGTTTGATCAGCTTAAAGTAAAGTAACTGTTAGGTGGAGGAAGTCTGAGTAAATAAAATGAAATTTCGTTCCCACCACACAGTGAAAATCAGACATTCTTTTCTTGCTTCTTCTCTATATCACCTTAATTTTACGGTCTTTGAGGGTTTTGCATTTGCCCTCAGCCTGCTACAATCATAAACAGAGCAACTGGGTATATATTGCCCAGGGTGGGGATTTCCAGTTTGGGTGACAGGGAAAGGTGCTGGTTTTGATCCTCTTCAGCCTTTCACAGGATCTCATTTCTCTTTCCAGGAACAGTGAGAGAACCTCTGCTGCTTTCCCTCTGCAGAGTAACAAATGCTCGGTTTTCTCTGTGTCGTTTTTGCAATCCAGCAGAGATGTGAGGGGGCTTGAAGCAAGGTCCTCCTCATCTGCCCTGTAACCTTAAGGGTATGGCAACCAGGAGTTGCCAAGCCAACAATTGAGGGGAAGGAGGGAAGGATTGTACAAGATGAGGTTCTTGATGCTGATTTTGTGATCACAAATGTCATCAGAGACTGATCGCAGGAAACGTGGGTCCCTCTAAATTCTGGAATACGAGGGAGGTAATGTTTGGATGTTTGGTTATTCTCACATCACATATTCCAAAAGAGAGAGATGTTTACCACAGTACGACATTTAAACTTCATTCTCCTTTTTATTCCTTTGATTTTCGGTTGGAGTGTATACATTTACTAAGATACATTTGTTTTAAGTATATACGTGAAAGAGGTTATCCTAACTTTTTATTGGTATGGCTAATTGCAAAATATATCTGAATATGTAGCAGTCTTCGAAGCATATTGCTGTCTGCACTTGTAAAGATTATTATTCACAGATCTGACAATTGCTAATTTACCTGATTCTCTGTTGTGCAGCCTGATATGGACAATAAGCTTTCCTTCATCTTCCAGATTCAGAGTTTATCTAGTCACCTGATTCCTTTGTTTAAAAAATGTTCTGTACTAGAATTGTTTTCCTGTGGTACTGGTAAAAAAAAAAGAATTGTGCAAATGTGAAAGTAAGAGTGTGTGGTAAAACTCAAAAGACAACATAAGTTCTAAATTAAAGAGGAAATTAAAAGGTTAGTGTTCTTACACTATAATTCACTTGATCTTTTTTCAGCTGCATATATTTCTTCTCTGAGTTTATTAGATTAGAAATAGATAACCTATCTCTTAGTGCTTTTAAAATTACAATTAGTAGCCAGCTGAAATCTATGGAAATAGAGATGAAGGTCTATAATGTAGGTATAGTGAGTAAAGATATTGTGTTCTCATATTGAAATGCATACTTCAATTTTGACTAATAAATAGAACTTTTGTCATAGAATATCAAACAATAGTTTTTAAATGCAGGATAGTTAACATTGCTTTTGAAATCTTCATGTTGTTTTTAAACATTTCTTACATTCAATTTCCTAGTAATTGTTAAGTACAAAGCCCTCAAAATCTGTTTCCTATTAGACTTGCAAAGTTTATATATTCTCCTTAACCAGATTCAAGTTTCAACTGTGTTGTACTGTGATTTGGGGGGGAGGGTAAGTGTGCTTTGAGTTTCACTTTTTTGGTGGTTTTTTTTTTTTAGTGTCATTTTATTAATTTTAACGGGTATATGAAAGAGAGAGAAAGAGAGAGAATGAGAGAGAGAAGGAGAAACAGGAGAGAGAAAAGGAGAGACAGAAGGGAAGGGAAGGGA